>JALGQZ010000001.1:24754485-25256985 GCA_023105745.1 Austropuccinia psidii
GTATTAACTTTAATAAGGTAAAAGAAAATAAGGATAAAAATAAATCCAATATATTAATTAACTGGGGAAAAAGTCCCCAGGTGCTGAAAGGTGGCCAGTATATGTGAAAAGCTGAAAGATTGATCCTGGAGTTGGATCACCGGCTTTATTGTCCGAATTGGGCCAATACAGTTCTGGCCATCTTGAATTTGAAACTGTGTGACTGAATTCCCACAGTGGAATATGAATTGGCCCAATTGGGCCAAGTACGTACAGGTTAATTGATTACCGCCTGTATGAACCAATTGAGTTGTCCAAGAAGTATTGAAATACTTGATGCCTTGACAACTGATTGAAAAGATGTAATACCTTTTGAGAATTGCCCTTAGAATAACCCTGAATGAAATTGCCAACCCAACTCCTGCTGAGCCACGTGATTGGAGTCCTTGAATGGTCTTCTGATTGCCGCCATGGATCACCAAACTGATGAGTCCAAAGGTTCTCCTTCGAAATGGGCGTTGGATCTTGGTACCTTGAGTTAAGAAGGTTGATTTGGGTCCTGAAAACGTCACCATTGAATTGCTGAGCAAAAATGGTGCATAATGGTATATAACACCATATATGCACCACTCCTGCAACCTTGAGTACGAGGTGCATGGAGGAATGAAGCAATACTCCCTTAAGTTGAGGGAAATGCTTGTTGAGATGATTTGGTGGCCTCTGGTGGTTGCCAGAGGCCATGACGGTGAAGTTGGTCCATGGTGGTCCAGGGCCAAAAATGGGTCCTACGGGATTTATGGCCAAAAATGGATCCAAGGTGTTTTTGGTCCAATTTGGGTCCAAGGGATTGGTGGCCAAAAATGGCTCAGGTGGGCCCAATTGTGGTTTGGGACCCACCTGGCCTTGGGGGCTAGGTGGCTGCCCCCTTTTGGCCTCATTGGATTAGGCCAAAAGGGGCCTAATCCGCCTACGGACCGCGGACCGTAGAAGCCGTGGGGGGCCTAAATGGCCCAAAAAGGCCATTTAGGCCAAAACCCCCATAATGAAAGGGGTGGCCAGGAAACCAATGAAGGTGGCCATGGGGCCTGGAAGCCCCTAGAAGACAAAAAGACCCCCCAGGCCCAAAAACAGTGATGGAGGCCTGGGGTTGGTGAGGTGGAAATTGGCCAAGAGGACCAATGACGCAGGATATGGCCTGAGGCCATAAAAGATGATGGAGGCCATACGTGGCCAATGGAATGGGTTATGGCCTAAGAGCCATGGAACACCCAAAAGGGGTCAATTGGCCAATTGGCCCCCACTTGGCTCCAGGTTGGATTGCCGCCGCCATCAAGGAGGAGGGTCAAAATACGTGGTTGTGACAGTACCCCCCTACCTTGAATGTTGAGCTCCTGAGCACCAAGGTAAGGTAGAGGCCTGTTGAGGCTAATGATATGGATTTGACGTAGGGATTCCAGAGGTATTGAATCTTGAAAAGAAGAATTGAACTGATAAGCTTGTTGGCATATGAATTGAGGTTGACTTGATCTTCTCTTGACATTTGGCTTTGACAAAGTTGAAGACATGATTTGACATAAAGATTTTGGCGTTAAAGAGTTATAAGAACAGAAATTTTAAAAGAATATAAAGAGTAAAAGAGAAAACAGAAAAAAATAAAGAAAATGAAATTTGAGGAGGAATCCAATCTTCATCAAGGATTACGACAATTGATTTTGAAAGTGACCAAGGACCTGGATAAAAGAATTTGATGCCAGGTGCTCACAGAGTGGCCAAGGTGATGTTTTGACAGATTGTAGACCCCTCAGGGAAATGCACACCAGGAGAGGAACTTACTTTTAGTAACTGCCACTCCCGCCAGTGCCATAAATAAGAAAGATCTTGATAAATGAATGTGTTGAAAGAATAAAGTCTTGGGAAGGAGAATAAAAAAGGAATGGTTCATTTGCCCAAGTGTAAATGGCCATAAATTTGGAATTCGGATGTTGAAAGCCGGGCCAAGAAGTCTGTGTCCAAATTGAAAAGTGCTCACAGAGTGGCCAAGGTGATGCTTACAACAAGAAGAGTAGAATATCCCTAAAGGTGCATACCAGGAGTGGGACTTACTTTTGGTAATTCCTCTCCCCACCAAGCACCATAAAAATTCAAGCCATTGAAGAATTGGGTCCTGGCTTGTCAGGATATAACGAATGAAAATCTTTGACAAGTTCAGGACAATTCTTGAGGTTTTCAGCTGGTTCCCATGTGGATCCTTCTGAATCTTGACTGAAACCTTTCCATTCCACCAGATACCATAATTTTCTTCTCTTGAGCTTTGAATCCAGTACTTGAGAGACTTCCCATTCCTCTTCTTCTTCAATAATGATTGGCGGAGGAGGCTCTTGATGCCGATTTGGGATTGTTGATGTCTTGACTGGTTCCAAGAGTGAGATATGGAAGACTGGGTGGATGGATTTCCATTGAGATGGAAGCTTGAGGTGGTAAGAATGAGTACTGACTTTCTTCAAGATTGGAAAGGGACCCAACCATCTTTCAGACAGTTTCTTGGTGGGTCTAGTTGATTTGATATTCTTGGAAGAAAGCCATACCATGTCACCAGGATTGAAAACAGGTGGACTTGCTCTACTTTTATCTGCATACCTCTTAAACCGGTTTATGGAAGCTTCAAGTTCTCTCTTGACATCTTGCTGTACTGATTGGATTTTTGTTGATAACGTTCCAGCAGGAGTATCTTGAGTGATGTGAACTGAGTCAAATTGAGGATCTATTCCATAAACAGTGAAAAACGGTGATTGCTTGGTTGAAGAGTGGTCAGAGTTATTGTAGGAAAATTCAGCCAGAGGGAGCCAGGTGTTCCAATCATCTTGATGATAACCAACATACATCCGACGATACTGTTCTAGTATCTGATTTACCCTCTCTGTCTGTCCATCAGTTTCTGGATGGTAAGCAGTTGACAAGTCTCTTGAAATCTTGAGCTGCTGACAAAGATTGGTCCAGAAGGAAGAAACAAAAAGGGGACCTCTATCACTGACAATGCTTGAAGGAAGGCCATGCTTTGAGAAGATATTCTTGATGAATAAATGGGCCAAATCCAAAGAAGTTATTGAAGACATTGTTGGAATAAAAACCGCCATTCTTGAGAATCTGTCCACTATGACAAGAATTGAGTCAAAAGAATTGGACAGGGGCAGTTGAGTGATGAAATCCATTGAGAGACAAATCCAAGGACCATTTGGAATTGGAAGAGGTTTGAGGAGTCCAAACTTCTTATGGTGGATATTCTTGTTTCTTGAACACTGTTGACAGGATGATACATAATCCTTAATGAATTGAGTCATGCCGGACCAGTGGAAATCCCGCTTGACAAGTTTGAGAGTCTTCTCTTGGCCAGGGTGTCCAGCTAGAGGAGAGTCATGGCGCTTTTGAAGAATGCTGAGTTGGATTGTGGGGTCATTTGGGACCACCACCCGATCTTTGAAGAGGAGAAGCTGGGAAAAGGAGTCAAGAGAGTAATCCTGAATGGATTTACCTTTACCCAAATCTTGAAGGATACTTCTGTACTGAGGATCTTGCCATAATGTCTTCTGAATTGAACCAATCAAATTTGAAAGAGAATCCACCTTGACTGCAAAAAACTTTGAGGGTTGAACTTCATCTTGCTTAATGAGTTGTTGAAAATTCATTGGATTCTTGCTGATGAAATCCTCCCCCCTCTCCGGATAGACGTCGTCCCGACGTGATAAGGCATCTGGAAGAGTTGCTAGGCGGCCAGGGCGGTAAGTGATTGAAAAATGAAATTCAGATAAGAATTCAGCCCAGCGGGCTTGACGGCGAGTGAGTACTTTTGAGGACATGAAGTATTGAAGGGAACTGTGATCGGTGAGAACTTCAAAAGGAGAGGACAGAGAAAGAAGAAAAGCCCTCCAGCGCTTGAGAGCCCAGACTATACCAAGGAGTTCCTTGTCATGAATTTCATAGTTGAGTTCTGCTGGAAGAAGCTTGCGGCTGTCAAATGCAATGGGATGTTTTCCTGAGTCAGAGACCTGACTCAGTACAGCACCCAAAGCATAATCGGATGCATCGGTCTCTACAATGGTGGGTAGAGAAGGATTGAAGTGGGAAAGGATTGGAGCGGTAGTGAAGGCCTCTTTGAGTTGATGAAACTGGCTAAGAGCTTCCTCATTGAGGGGGAAACAGGAATCTTTCTTGAGGAAACTGGTGAGTGAACTGAATTTCTTTGAATAATTCTTGATGAAACGGCGGTAGAAGTTGGCAAAGCCAAGGAAGGATTGAAGAGCCTTGAGGTTTCTTGGAGGAGGCCAATTAAGGATCTGCTGGACTTTTGCTTGGTCCATCTTGAGGCCTTCAGAAGAAACAACATAACCAAGATACTCTACACTAGAAACATGAAAAAGGCATTTAGAAGCCTTGGCAAAAAGGTTATTGGCTCTGAGTCTGGAAAGAACAGTGGACACATGGGTGACATGTTCCTCCTCAGATTTGGAAAAGACCATAATGTCATCCAAATAAACCACAACAAAAACATCAAGAAGATCTTGGAATATATCATTGACAAGATTCTGAAAAGAGGCAGGAGCATTGGTGAGCCCAAATGGCATAACCAAGTAACCAAAACTGCCATATTTAGTTCTGAAGCATGTCAAATGTTCATCACCCTCCTTGATTCTGAGCAGGTTATATGCACCACGCAAATCAATCTTGGAGAAGATAGAAGAACCATTAAAGACATTAAGAAGCTGGTTCATAGGAGGAACAGGATATTTGTTCTTCCTAGTGACAGCATTGAGTTTGCGGTAATCAACACACAAACGGAGGCCACCATCTTTCTTTTTAACAAAGAGGACAGGTGCTCCTGTTGAGGAGGAGCTTGGCCGGATGAAACCTTTCTCTACATTCTCTGAAATGTAGGCCCTGAGTGTATCTGACTCTTGTTTGGATAAAGAGTAGATCACCCCAACTGGAGGTAGAGACCCCTCCAGTTCGATATGATGATCACAGGCACGGTGAGGAGGAGGTTTCTCTGCCTTCACCTTGGAGAATACATCCAAGTATTGGTGATAAACAGAGGGAACAATCTTCATCACGGTTTCTACTTCTTCTGGCTCTTCCTCTTCATCCCACAACTCCTCCAGGGAGTCATGATAAGATGAAGGAGGAAGGTCCATATTCCCAAAGAAGAGATGAAGTGAAGATACAGAATTATCTTCCCCAACATCTTGAATCTCTTTGAAGACTTCATCTCCAGATGATGGTAATGACAGATGGGAATTAAGGGAAGGAATATGGACAGAAGATGGAACTGATGGTGTTCTAGAATCACCAACCAGAGCTGCACATGATTTGGCAGAAGAAGAGTCATTACGGAAGGAATTGGAAGGATCAGAATAGTCCTTTTGATCAGTATTAAAGGTGATCAGCCCTTGCCTCCAATCAATAGAAGGATTAAAATGATTGAGAAAGTCAAAGCCCAATATGAGGTCTTCTCCCTTGGGAGTATCAATGACTAAAAAATCCCATTCAAAGCTTGGGAAGGAAGGGGGCTCAACCATATATTTAGTATGGTGAGTCACAAATAAGGAAGGGGACTCAGAGGAGTCCAAAATGATAAGAGGAATCTTCTCTGGAAGTTCTGACGTAATCAATGAGTACTTGTGAACAAACTGCTTTGCAATGAATGAGTGTGTAGCACCAGAATCAATGAGAATACTGTAAAAAACATCAGAAAGAGAAGAGAAAACAAAGAATTTGAGAGAATTCTTGACACCAGTATTCAGAATGCACAATTGTGCTCTGGAAGGAAAACTGTGAAGACCATTGAACACAACATGATCTTCACTCAGGCTTTTCCCTGGCTGGGAAAACTGCCTGACGGTTGGGTAAGCTTGTTTTGAGGCCTTTTGACACAGGACTCAAGACTATGCTTCCCACCACAATAGGTACACAAACCCTCCTTGATTCTTCTTTCCTTTTCTGAACCTTTCAACTTGAAGTCCTTATTCAACAATGAAGAATGGGGCTTGTCCCGCTTTTGAGAATGAAATTTCTTCTTTGGTCTTGAACTTGAAGAAACTTGATGATGAGAAGAGTGAGACTTTGAGGCTTCAGGCTTCTTCTCTTGATGATGATTCTTCTCCTTCTGCCTCTCATGGTACCTGGTATCAAGTTCCAGGCTGACGTCCATTAAGTTTTGAAGAGAATCAATGTTTGAAGGATGGGAGGCCAATTGATCCAGAATCCTGGAGGCCAAGCCCTTCCTGAAATGATGAATAAGAGCCCTTTCACCCCAATCCCCAATTCTTGAAATCAAACTCCTGAAGTCGGCAATATACAAAGCAACATGCCCACCTTCTTTCATCCTAAGGCCATCCAATTCAGCTTCTGCTTTTCTAACTTCATTTGGGTCTCCAAATAAAGTGAACAATTGGGATTCAAATAATGGCCAGGAATTGAGGAGATAATTTGAGTCTTGATTATTGAGGTTGGAAAGATAAGGCTCAATCCATTTTGCAGCCCTGCCAACTAAGAATGAAGTGGCATAAAGAACCTTCTTTCTGTCTTGAGAGAAGTTTGCCGGATCATTATGAAAGATGAGTTGACAAGATTGAATAAAGCTTCTGACTTTGAAGGGCTGAGTCCCATCAAAGCATTCTGGAGCCTTCATAGAGGGAGTCTTGAAGGCTGGTGGTCTTGATAATTCAGAAGAAGAAGCTGCTTGAAGATTGGCCATAATCTGAGTCATTTGCTGCATAATGGCCAATAAAGACGGTTCAGACTGATGAGAGGCAGGCTGATCAGACTGGGCTAGAGTTGGTCCTCTGGTGCCCTCAGATGCTCCCACAGGAGCAGGAGCAGCCTCAGTGCCATTAGACTCTTCCTCTTCCACAGAATTCTCCTCCTCCTCTTCACCATCTTCACCTTGAACCTTGGGACTGGTTCTTGAAAATCCTGGGAATCCGCCAACCCCTCCTGATAAAGACATTGATCTTCTTGGCCCTCTTCCTTCCTTCCTGGATGGTGCTGCTCCTTCCATAATGGGTCCTCTGTCCAATCTGGCCCTCAGTTGAGAAACTGCTGGGGTACCGTCAAGAGGAGCCCTTGGAGTTGGAGTCAGAACAGCTTGAGCTCTGGCCTGAGATCTAGTCTGTCTTGCTGGAGGTGAATGTTGAACTGGCATGATTTCAGGAATAATCAACCAAATAAATGAAATAAAATCAAAATTTTCTTGAAGTACAAAATCAACAATCAAATCTTGAGGAAATTGGATAATCAATGAATCAAAATTCTTCAAATACGTCGATCAATCAACTCAAATGAGTCTTGAAGTAAAAATCAATATCAATGAGAATCTTGAAGTCAATAAATCAATCAATCAAACAATCAAAATCAAATCAAATCAAAATCTTGCAGAAAAAATCAATCAATAAAAATGAATTCTTGAGTCAAAATCAATTTATGTCAAAAATCTTGATGTGAATAATCAGCAAAATCAATAAAATCTTCAGGTAAATCAATTATCTTGAGGTCAATTTCAATTATGTCAAATTAGTCAATCAAATCAATTTTCAAGTGAATTCTTCCAAAAAATCAAAAATTCTTGAGGAATAAATCAAAGTGAATCCTGATATGAAGAACGTGTCTGAATAACCTGATGAATAACTTGAGAACCAAAGATAAAAAATGCCTGAATTATGGATAAAAATAGATTGATTAAGATTGAGAATGAGATTGAAAAGATAACAAAAAATAAAAAATGGGTCAGCCTTCAATTTTCAGAATGAAGAATGAATGAGAGAAAATTGAGAGGTGACGAAGAATCATAAGATCATAAAACGTTAAAGAATCATAATTTTGATGAAATGAATGAATGAATTTAAAATATAAGAATAAAAGAATGAATGAATGAAGAAGAATTATGAGTTAATTAATATAATGTCACAGGGGCTCTTGGAAGAAGAGGGCCTGGCACTCAGGAATCAAGAACTCACTTGGAGGGCTCCAAAGATAAAGAATAATAAGAATGAATTTTCTCCAAGAAACAATATGGGAGAAAACAAGTATGCCAGAAGATGAGATAAGAAAAAGATGAATCCAATGGCCAAAGATAAATAAAAAGCCAAAAGCCAAGAAGCCGACCAAGTGAATCCTCTATTCACTGTTTCAACCTGCCAGAAAAGGAAATGGAATTAGTATAAGGATATGACCACCAATATCCACTGGACAGGCGAGGAAATAAAAGAAAAGGGTGCTGAATGACTGACTTAAGATTATCAGTATTAACTTTAATAAGGTAAAAGAAAATAAGGATAAAAATAAATCCAATATATTAATTAACTGGGGAAAAAGTCCCCAGGTGCTGAAAGGTGGCCAGTATATGTGAAAAGCTGAAAGATTGATCCTGGAGTTGGATCACCGGCTTTATTGTCCGAATTGGGCCAATACAGTTCTGGCCATCTTGAGTTTGAAACTGTGTGACTGAATTCCCACAGTGGAATATGAATTGGCCCAATTGGGCCAAGTACGTACAGGTTAATTGATTACCGCCTGTATGAACCAATTGAGTTGTCCAAGAAGTATTGAAATACTTGATGCCTTGACAACTGATTGAAAAGATGTAATACCTTTTGAGAATTGCCCTTAGAATAACCCTGAATGAAATTGCCAACCCAACTCCTGCTGAGCCAGGTGATTGGAGTCCTTGAATGGTCTTCTGATTGCCGCCATGGATCACCAAACTGATGAGTCCAAAGGTTCTCCTTCGAAATGGGCGTTGGATCTTGGTACCTTGAGCTAAGAAGGTTGATTTGGGTCCTGAAAACGTCACCATTGAATTGCTGAGCAAAAATGGTGCATAATGGTATATAACACCATATATGCACCACTCCTGCAACCTTGAGTACGAGGTGCATGGAGGAATGAAGCAATCCTCCCTTAAGTTGAGGGAAATGCTTGTTGAGATGATTTGGTGGCCTCTGGCGGTTGCCAGAGGCCATGACGGTGAAGTTGGTCGATGGTGGTCCAGGGCCAAAAATGGGTCCTACGGGATTTATGGCCAAAAATGGATCCAAGGTGTTTTTGGTCCAATTTGGGTCCAAGGGATTGGTGGCCAAAAATGGCTCAGGTGGGCCCAATTGTGGTTTGGGACCCACCTGGCCTTGGGGGCTAGGTGGCTGCCCCCTTTGGCCCCTTTTGGCCTCATTGGATTAGGCCAAAAGGGGCCTAATCCGCCTGTGGACCGCGGTACATGGCCTACGGACCGTGGACCGCGTATTACGGCCCACAGACCGTAGAAGCCGTGGGGGGCCTAAATGGCCCAAAAAGGCCATTTAGGCCAAAACCCCCATAATGAAAGGGGTGGCCAGGAAACCAATGAAGGTGGCCATGGGGCCTGGAAGCCCCTAGAAGACAAAAAGACCCCCCAGGCCCAAAAACAGTGATGGAGGCCTGGGGTTGGTGAGGTGGAAATTGGCCAAGAGGACCAATGACGCAGGATATGGCCTGAGGCCATACGTGGCCAATGGAATGGGTTATGGCGTAAGAGCCATGGAACACCCAAAAGGGGTCAATTGGCCAATTGGCCCCCACTTGGCTCCAGGTTGGATTGCCGCCGCCATCAAGGAGGAGGGTCAAAATACGTGGTTGTGACAGCTGGTAAGAGGGTGACCCAATCATGGGTGTATCCCTCATGGTCCTTGTATTCCATGCCATAGGCACAGAACCTCCTGAGGATGTCCTCCATTGTTTGGATCATCCTCTCAGCTAGGCCATCTGTTTGTGGATGGTAAGCTGTGGAAAAAGCAAGCTTGGTGCCAAGCATGTCATATAAATTGGTCCAAAATTCAGATGTGAATTTTGGGTCCCTGTCACTGATTATGATCTTAGGGACTCCACAAGTGGATATGATGTTATTCCAAAAAAACAGAGGAGTGTCCATGGCTGTGTCCTCTTTATGTCATGGTAGACATCTCATGCTCTTGCTGAACCTATCAACTATGATTAAGCAGGCATTGTAGTTTTCTTTGCCTCCTGGGACAAGTCCTATGACCCAGTCCATGTTGATGGTTTCCCATGGGTGTTTGGGTTCTTCTATATGTTGAAGCAACCCATATTTCTTCCCATGTTTTCTATTTGCCTTTTGGCATCTTTCACAAGTGTTGATGTATTCACTCAACTCTTGCTCCCACTTGGGCCACCAAGCTGTGCTTGCTACCCTCTCTTTAGTCCTGTCCTCACTCATGTGTCCCATATAGGGGCAGTCATGGCATTCCTGCAGGATTAAAGAGATGTGGTCTCTGTCTATCACTGTGAGTGCACTGGTGTGCTTTTCTCTGTGATAAATCAGGCTATCTATAAGGAAGAATTTATTGTTCTTATGGGCCCTCAACCAGGGTTCCTCCAGCTGGGTTTCCAGTTCTGGGCTCCTGTATTTTTGTTGAAGGAGTTGGAGTAGTATGCTACACTGTTTGTGTTTAGCATAAGATTTCAGTACTGCATTGAAAAATTCATTGTGCAGTTCTGAGGAACTTATTCCCAGTATGGGGGTTTCTGTCCCTTCTGAATCAGTGTTTCCACTGTCAAGGGTACCACTCCTTGGTGCCCATTCAGAGAATCTGAAGGTCTTCTTCCTATTTATTTCCATAAAATGGATAGGAATTTTTAAAGCAACTTCAGGGTCATAAGATGGATTGCTTTTGACATTGTCCAGTGGCCAGCTGCTAAGGCCATCTGCATTGGTATGGCTTTTACCTTCCTTGTATATGATGATCATGTTCCCTCTATACTCCTGGATGGCTATTTGCCATCTCAGCATGTGTCTATTTGTAGTCTTCATGTTTAGTAAAGACTTCAAGGCTGTGCAGTCTGTGTACACTTCAAAGACTGCACCCTCCAAATAACAATGGAGTTTTTCTAGAGCCCAGACTAGACATAGACATTCTGTCTGGGTGGCCCCATACCTGGCTTCTGAATCTTTCAGCTGCCTGGAGATGTAACATATTACACCTTCTCTCGGTTCACCATCCACAATTTGTCTTTGGTGAAGGGCTGCTCCCAAGCCTTGACTGCATGCTGCATCTATATATAACTTGAATGGTAGTTCAAAGTCAGGCAAGATGAGCACAGGTGCATTGGTGAGTTCATATTTGATCCTCTCATATGCATCCCTCCTTTCCTTGGTTATTTCAAAAACTACATCCTTTGAGCATAACTTGTATAAACTACTAGTTATGTGTGCAAAGTTTTTGATGTGGTTTCTATAGTAGCTAGCAAATCCAAGGAAAGATTGCATCTCTTTGATGTTCTTTGGTACTGGCTTTTGCAGTACTGCTGCTACTTTGTTCTGGTCAATTGCCAGACTAAGGCCTGAGACTTTGTGTCCTAGAGCTAGTAGCTCTTGTTGGCCAAAATTACACTTTTTAAGTGAAATTTTCAGATTGATGGGTGTACATTTACTTAGCACTCTGTCTATGTATTTTACATGGTCTTCCCATGTCTCTGAGTATATAATGATATCATCAATATATACTACCATCCAGCCTTCCATTATTTCTTCTTGAAATATGGTGTTCATCATCCTTTGGAAGTGGGCTGGTGCATTCTTGATGCCAAATGGCATCCTGGTGTACTCATATATGCCCATATGGCATATTATTCTGAGAAACTTCATAGAGTTTGGTTTAACTCCATTTTGGTGGAAGCCTTTCATACAATCCATCTTGGTTATGTATTTGGCTTTTGCCAGCTTATCCAAGGCATGAGGTATCCTTGGTATAGGGTACCTGTCTGCTTTTGTGTAGTTATTCAGGGCTCTGAAGTCTCCACACAATCTAGACTTGCCATCATGCCAGGTGATCAGGACAGGAGTGGTGATTTCCAATATTTCATTATGTCCAATCTTCCTGATGACATCCATGTCCAGGAGTTCATTGATGTGTTTTTCAATTTCTTTCCTGGTTTCCAGACTTTCTGGATAAGGAGGTCTCCTCAGCATGGGTGGATAAGGTCTTTCCACATCCAGATATAGTTCTATATCATGGCATTTAATCTTGCCTAGTGGTATTTAAACAATGGAAAATGCTGGTCTGTTCTTCCTCAGCATCTTCAGTAAACTTAGTTTTTGTTTACTGGTGAGGGTAGTGCTAAACTGTCCCTCCTTGAATTCCTTCAAGAGTTCTTCTAGTGGATCTTGTGAAGATATGTGGTATATATCAAGTGAAAATTTCTTTTCCTTGTTGGTACCAATGGTGATGTGCCTGTTTTTACTGTTGTAAATATCTATGCCATACATCCTCTGGTAATCTGTTCCCAGTAAAAACCCTTGGATGTGGGCATCTTCAAGCACTACAAACTCTGGGTTGAGTCTGATATTACCCTTCCTGTGGGGTATAATTATCTCTTTGATAATTGTCCCAATGGAAGTCATCTTCCCTGATGCACTTTTAAAGTTCTTTGCCTTAGTGGGCAAGAGCTGTTTTTCCCAGTTTGGGAAGTGGTTATCCAGATAATTTCTGGCCACTATGGAGCAATGTGCTCCACTGTCAATGATCAGTGGGTGCTGAGCATTGTCAATACATACAGTCATTTTTGTAGCTGTTCCATGTATATAAGCCATTCCTTTGGTTGGTGTAACCAGGAATGTTTGTGCATCTTGTGTGTGTTTGCACAAGTTCTTGATGGCAGTGTCCTGTGGCATGCCTGCTTCCAACTGTATATCTTGGATTTCCAATGGGGTTTCCTCTTGGTATTCCACTAGAAATTCCTCTCTTGGGTCTTGATCATCATCAGATGGTTCTCTGATGGCATCTCCCATAGAGTCTGATTCAGAATCCTCTGTTGGAGGTTCTTCTTCAGGGACTTTTTCTATAGCATAGACTTTTTTCCTTGCTTTTGGACAGTTGTTGGCATAGTGGTCTGTTGAACCACAATTGTGGAAAGAATTCTTTTTCCTTTCCACTTCTGCCACTCTTTCTCTGGTTTTGTCTTTAAACTCCACCCTGAAAGGTTGTTTCTCTTTGAAACCACTGCTCTTATATGGGGTGAATTTTCCTATATTTGTCCTTTTCCTTATGTCTTGTAAGGTATTGGCTATGTCATCTAGAGTGCAATTTTGGTTGCATCTTCATTTCACTGCATGCTCTAATTCTCCTTGCAGTTGTGTCAGAAGTTTGTGATTCCTCATCTGGATGTTCATCTGAGGATCAATGGCTTTAAGTCTTTTAGACTTTCTGAGACACCACTCATATGGATCTCTGTCCACAGAGTATTTGTCATTTTCAACTGACATGGTCTTTTGCCATATCCAAGTTCCATTACTGTACTTTTGGATTATTTGACTCTTCCACCATGGCCAGTTTCTTCTGCCATGAATTTCTTTCATTTCTGTGTACCATATACTTGCATGACCTTTAAATGCAGTATTAAGTCTAGCAGTAATCCAGTTATCTGGTATGCTGGGTACATCAATGAAGAGTCCATTAATATAATCTATGAGCTCCATATGATCATATTCTCCTGATCCAGAGAATTTGGGCCAGTTTGAGGCCTCAGGAAGCTGTTTCAAGGCTTCCTTCTCTGAATAAGACATGCCATCTCCATCCTGGTATTGTGATGGAGATCTTGCCTTATTCAACATCACGGCATCTGGTTTGATGTCATCTGGTTGATATGGATTCTACATAGCTTGGCCTTGTGGTTGGGGCTTCAAGCTATGATAGGCATTAAACAATTTGTTAATGTCTTGATCCAGACACTCCCTGTCCCTTGTGCTGTGGTGTTGTTCTTCAAAGACTATATTCAGTCTTTTGTTGGTTTCTTCAGAGGCTTTGCTCAGTTGAGCATATCCTTCTTGAAGATTTTTAACTATTTGTTCCAAGGAGGCTTGAGTTTGTCTCATCCTCTCTTGGCTAGCTTTAATCTCTGCAAACTGCTTTGCATATTGTTCAGCATATTGGGACATTTGTAACCACAGTGTATCACTGTTGATGTTACTCTCAGATGTGACAATGCTATTTTCAGTCTGAGTGGGGGTAATGTTTCTATTACTAGGACTACTAATTCTAGAGTGGTTTACAACTACTTCTGGTTCTTGTGTACTTCCTTTACCAAATCCAACAGCTTCTGGATCATGGGGTCTGACTCTTTCCTCCTCTGGTTGAAGGAGGTTTTGTTCTTGCCCTTGTTTCCTTGTCTTCTCCTGGAAACTTCCTGGAATTGTGAAGAATGGTGACTCTTGGCCACTGATCTGCTGGTTTCTGAATGGTGTGAAGCCACTGGAGAGCTGATTTGGCCTGCTCCTTGTGAACTTGAAGGAATCTGAGTAGGCCCTGTCTGGGTCAACTGTTCTTCTATAGCTAGGATAGTGGCTTGATTCTCCCTTATCCTCTGTGCCCTTGCCTCCAGGAGTCTGTGCTGCCTGGTAGGATTCCAACCCTTGGTGATTACCACAAGGTCTTTGAAGTCTATCTCTTTGAGACAGATCTTCTGGCAACTTGATCCCAGTTCTGCCCAGTGAGTTGCTAGGTTGAACCTCTTGTTGTCCATTCTCCATTGAAATAAATCTTTGAGGAGTTGGTGGATCTGAAGAACTTGATCCATATCCTTCCAGTCCTCTGGTTTGAGGTTTCTGTTGAATTGGAGTGTGAATGGCAAGGTTGATATTATCTCCCTCATTGTTTTGCCATCCACCACTGTGTCCAGGGGTCCTCTTTCAGGTCTTCTGGTTCTGGACAATCCTCCTCTATCCTCTGGCTGGTTCCTTTGGAAGCCAAGGTCTCTGAGGTATACAGGGGACATATCAGTGTTTGCAAGAAGTCAAAAACTTTATGTTCTTAGGGTATTTACCTTTGACTTTGCCTTGTACAAATTTATTTTCTGCTGACTTGGGCAGTTTGCCTTTGGAAGTTACAACTGGGTTAATAATTGTAATCTTTCCTGTACAAGTAGTTAAGGTTGGTTTACCTTGTATGGATGCAGAGTTTCGTGGTTTTCTACCTCTCTGAGTGGCTATTGGTGTCCACTTCTTGGCTGTGATGAGACCTTCACTGTGCCTCTTTCCTTTGCCCTTGCTGCCCTCTGGTTCTGAGGGTGTCACTGGTGTGTTGTCCTGTGACTGGGTCTCAAGTGGGATATAATTTTCTTCCACTGAAATCAAGGCAGAAAAGGGAGGACTTATGTCAGTTAAGACTTCTTAAAAATTCTGGTTTTGCACGTCTAAGATTGGCCTCTGGGCTTGTATGTTACTACAATGTGCCCTGTATAATGACAGTGTAATTGAATCAACAATTCCACGTCAGAATTACAGCTTTTGGTACCCTGTCACACTGTTTGTGTGCCAGTATCCCACAGATACACTTGTGTTTTTCAAGTGTATTCTGTACAAGTGGTATTTGTATAAGTGTTATTGAGTTAACAATACACTTAATCCACGCCTCAACTGATGGTTTTTCAGTCAGAGGTGTCCTTATTCAGTCAAGAA
The DNA here is from genome assembly GCA_023105745.1 of Austropuccinia psidii. NCBI lineage: Eukaryota > Fungi > Basidiomycota > Pucciniomycetes > Pucciniales > Sphaerophragmiaceae > Austropuccinia > Austropuccinia psidii. The sequence continues at coordinate 24,769,955 of JALGQZ010000001.1, forward strand.
TACAGATCTTATTGATGGCTTATGTGTTTATACACAAAACACGCCAAAAATAGTTATATTCAGTGGGTATTAGCCACGTGAAAAATACTCTTATAATATGAGTATATATATAAAGAAAGATAAATATATATAAAATATATTTTGAAATAGAGAAATTACGCCTAAAAAAAGATAAAACACTGGTTAATAAGTCATAAAGAGAGAAAAGACTTACTTATAAGGTCCAAAAAAAAAAATTTAAAACACAGCCAGGCCCCCAAAATGTCAGGATGAAACTATGAAAGAGTGGTAATGTAGGCTATTTACAACTCAAACTATGTTTGTGACACGGTAAAAAATGCTTTTAAGAAGGTTTTGAGATGATTAAAAATAAATTTAAAGGGATTTACTATAGTGGTTATAGTGGTGGTGAGCGCTGTTGAGAGCCCTGGGTGCAGCTTTATCTGTTGGGTTACAATAATAAAAGACTACAATAATTAAAACTTATAATTATACCTGATTATTAACCAAGAGTAAAACTGTTTTTGACAGTTTACTATGTAGGTTATTCAAGAGCAGGATGAGGAAGTGATTTTGGCTGTGAAAAGCCCTCCTTTTATCCTGAAATTGAGGTGGAAAGGCTGCTAGACCTTTCCACGTAGAGGAAGTGAAGATTTTTCACTCTCTAGGACAGACTTGTGGTTTGCAAACAGCCTGTATACCCTGTATTGGGCTCAGATGTGGTTTTGAAACCACATCTGGGCGGTTTTCACCAATACAGGGTGAAAATTTTCATCTGGGACCTCACAGCCTGATTCTGACGTGTATAACGCGTAGAATGATGTACAGAAACTGTATGGGACCCCAGTATTGACTGACATATGAGGTATTGAAGTAAAAACATGCTTCTTCGTCTATTTGACACCTCATATTCATTGTTATGGGATATTATCCCATGGTAAGGCTGTATATGACAGCAGGTGGGATTTTTACCTTAAAATGGTCATAAATTTGACAGTTTTGGAGATATCAAGCTCAAAATTGGTTTATTGAATAGCTCTGTATGAGCTCTACACAATGGTACCCAACTTGACATGGTTATCATTAAATATGACAAAGGTATCCTATGTACAAGTATTTTTGTACATTGGCGTGGTCTGGGCAAAAGCTGTATTATGCTTGTTTGGCCAATAACTTCTTTTGTATTGATCTATGAGGAAATGGATGGCACCATCAGATAGCCCTGATTGTGCTCCTTCCAAAAAGACCCCACTTTAAGTATCTCACACTAAAACTGTAAAAGTTAGATGAGAGGTGAATGTTTTGTTCACCCTTATTTGGTCTGAATTTGAGCATAACTCAAGTAATACTGGTGCTAGCTCAGTTTGGCTAGCACCATTAGATAGCCCTGGCTTAGAGCTTCATTTTGAATACCCATTTGATGGGGTTAAGCCTCTCCTTCTAGATTTTAGATGAGAGGTGAAAATTAAGGTTTATGCTCAGCAATAACTTTGAGCAGGAATAACTTTGTTATTTCTTGTCCTATGGTGATGGGACTTATATTTTCAGAAAGAGGTGAGTTTCCTCTTTCTTTTGATACCTTTTGAGCTAATTTGGCTCAGCTCTATGTTTTGGTGGTATTTTGGCTATAGCATTGGTTTATGGTATTTTGGCTGTGATGCTTGTGCTCTGGGTTTGAGTCACAGGCTGACAATGTTTCAGCAAGGAATATTGCTGAAGCTGAATGCTGATGTAAATAGTGGATCTTCTGATTTGAGGTGTTTGAGTGGGTGTATTGATGAATACCCTTACCCCTGGTGAGTGGTTGTTACAATATCCCCCTCTTGAAACTGGTGGGCTCCTGAACACCATAATACCCTACCACTGTTGAGTGGCATCTCAATATCCCCACATTTTTTCAAAAAATTTCTTTTTAATTGTCATTTCCTCTTGACCATTATCCTTAAAATCCTTTTTCAATTCTTCTCTGTCAAATTAAATTGATTCACCCCTTCTTTCAAATTTGAGGAAGTATTCCACTTCAAAATATGCTTTGTATTCTTCTGATTCACCAAATCTTTTTTTGTTGGGGTATAGGCTTGGGTTGTATCCCAAAATGAGGGCCACTGAGCTCTTGTGCTCAAACAATGATGCCAAATGAGTATATGAATGTATACTCATTTGTCAAGGCCCAATTGGAAATATCTTGAAATGAAGTTTTCAAGGGGTCTTGTCCCCATTGTCCTTGTCCCTTCCCATAGTGCTTTTGGGATTTGGCCCCTCCTATGGTGATTGTGGAATTTTCTTGATTTTATGGCCTCTTGGGCCTTTGGTGATTTAATTGAATTTTTTAATATAGGCCATTTTGGCTAATTCTGATGTTTTGGGGTCCTACGGTCCGTGGGCCGTGTGGGCTATTGGAGGCCCCCAGGGCCAAAATGGACCCCATGGTCCAAACAATTCACCTACATGGCCTGGACCCATTGAGGGGGTCCAGGACCATCAATATCCTGGCCTCCCCAAAGTTGCAGGGGAGGGCCCGGGTGATGAATTCAGCCCCAAAGGGGTCTTGAATCCTCACCTTGGAGGCTTTTAGGGGGGCATAAATAATTTATTGCCCCATTTCCTTGAGGTCAATTTCCTTTGATTTGGGGTGGACTGATTCTGATGTCTCGAATCATCTGCTTGCATATTCCTAGTTTCCTTGTCCTTGTTTGTGTTTGATTTTGACTCCTATCCCCACTCTTATAAATACTAAAAAATGAACAAAATGGAACCTCCCAATACATTATTTGGGAGGGGATGATGCTGCTTGAAAGAAATAAAAAGAAAACAAAATTATACACGTAAAGAAAAGAAAGAAATTGAGAGAAAAAGAGGAAAGAGACTAAAGAAAAGAAAAACAAAAATCCTGATTTCTGGTCCTTCTTGTAGTGAGTTGCTTGATTCTGGCCAAGAAGTGTCTGAAAAAATGAAAACGAAGCATTTGATTCTCACAGAGTGGCCAAGGCAATGTTTTACAAGAAGTATAACCCTCAGGGATGCATACCAGGAGATGGAACTTACTTTCATAACTCCCACTCCCCACCAAGCACCATAAAACTGAAATAAATTGCCATAATTGACTTGAAGTAATGAATGTCTTGAAATATGGTGATTGGAGCACCATGAAACTGAAATAAATTGCCATAATTTGACTTTACGTAATGAATATATTGAATTGTGATGATTGGCACAAATTGAAAATAATTTTGCAGAAATGACTTTAGTAATGACTGTCTTTAATCATGGTGATTGGAATAAATTGAAATAATGATAAAGAATGAAGAAAAAGAAAAGAAAAGAAAGAAACATTTGGCAATATCTTGATAAGGTCCAAATTGGAGGGTATTGATGTTGTAAGGCCTTATGAATCTGTCCAAAAGCTGACAAGGGCTCACAAAGTGGCCAAGGCAATGCTTACATCAACATATGGGTATAATACCCCCTTAAAGGTGCATGCCAGGAGAGGAACTTACTTTCATAACTTCTTCTCCCCACCAAGCACCATAAATCAAACTCTTGAGGTATTTGGGCCAGGCTTGTCTGGATACAATGAGTGGAAGTCCTTGGAAAGATCTGGTGAGTTGGTAAGGTTGGAAGCTGGTTCCCAAGTGGTTCTTTCTGGGTCTTCACTGAATCCTTTCCACTCTACAAGATACCATAATTTACCTCTTTTGAGTTTTGAATCCAGAACCTGAGCCACTTCCCATTCTTCTTGCTCCTCCACTAAGACTGGTGGTGGCGGCAATTGATGTCGATTTGGGATAGTTGATTGCTTGACTGGTTCTAATAAGGACACATGGAATACAGGGTGAACTGACTTCCATTGCTGAGGCAACTTGAGGTGAGATGCATGACTGCCAATCTTCTTCAGAACTTCAAAAGGTCCCAACCATCTTTCTGATAATTTCTTGGTGGGTCTTGTTGTGTTGATATTCTTGGAAGCTAGCCATACTTTGTCCCCACGTTGGAAATAAGGTGGAATTTCCCTATTTCTATCTTCATACTTCCTGAATCTCCTTATTGCTGACTCTAATTCTTCTTTGACAACTTGCTGCACTGATTGGAGTTTTGTTGATAACTTTCCAGCAGGTGAATCTTGAGAAATATGGATTGAGTCAAAGCTGAGATTTCTTCCATATATGGTGAAAAAAAGTGATTTATTTGTTGATGAATTTTCTGCATTATTATAGGCAAATTCAGCCAGAGGGAGCCAAGTTTACCAGTCATCTTGATGATAGCTAACATACATCCAAAGATACTGTTCTAGAATCTGATTTACCCTCTCTGTCTGTCCATCTGTTTCAGGGTGAAAGGCAGTTGAAAGATCTCTTAATATCTTGAGCTGCTGACACAATTGAGTCCAAAATGATGAAACAAATAAGGATCCTCTATCACTGATGATACTGACTGGAAGGCCATGCTTGGAAAATACATCACTAATGAAGATTTGAGCTAAGTCCAGAGCAGTAATTGTTCCATAAGCTGGAATGAAGATTGCCATTTTTGAGAACCTGTCCACAACTACTATAATTGAGTCAAAGCTGTTTGACAGTGGCAGTTGAGTGATGAAGTCCATTGATAATGAATTCCAAGGACCAGACGGAATTGAAAAAGGCTTGAGTAATGCAAACTTCTTGTGATGAATGTTCTTGTTTCTTGAACATTTCTGACATGAGGAAAAATAGTCCTTGATGAATTGGTTCATGCCAGCCCAATAAAAATCCCTCTTGATGAGCTTGAGGGTCTTCTCCTGGCGAGGATGGCCAGCCAAAGGTGAGTCATGACACCTTTGAAGAATATTGAGTTGAAGTTCTTCATTGCTTGGGGTTACCACTCTATCTTTGAATAATAACAACTTGGCTTGAGGCTCAAGAGAATAATCTGGAATTTATTTGCCTCTTGCTAGCTGCTTGAGTATTTCTTTATAGTCTATGTCTTGCCATACTTCTTTTTGAATCTTGTCAACCAAGTCTGAAAACACTTCCACTTTGATTGAAAAGAATCTTGACTCTTGAATTCCATCTTGCTTGATTACTTGATGAAACCTTTGAGGATTCTTGCTGATGGAGTCCACCCCCCTCTCTGGGTACATGTCGTCCCGACATGACAAGGCATCTGGCAAAGTGGCCAGCCTGCCTGGGAAGTAAGTGATAGTGAAGTGAAATTCTGAAAGGAATTCAGCCCAACGGGCCTGAGGACGAGTAAGAACTTTGGAAGACATAAAATACTGCAAGGAAGAGTGGTCTTTCAAGACCTCAAAAGAATTGGAAAGAGAAAGAGAAATGCTCCCCAGTGCTTGAGAGCCCAAAATATGCCAAGGAGTTCCTTGTCATGAATTTCATAGTTCAGCTTGGCTGGGAGAAGCTTGCGACTATCAAATGCAATGGGATGCTTTCCTGAGTCATTCACCTGGCTCAGTACAGCACCCAAAGCATAATCAGAAGCATCAGTCTCTACTATAGTAGGCAGAGAAGGATGGAAGTGAGATAAGATAGGAGCAGAGGTGAAAGCTTCTTTGAGTGCTTGAAACTGACTAAGAGCTTCCTCATTGAAGATTAAAAGGGAATCTTTTTTAAGGAGGGGAGTGAGAGAAGTGATTTTTTTAGAATAATTTTTAATAAAACGACAATAAAAATTGGCAAAGCCAAGAAAAGATTCAAGGGCCTTGATGTTTTTGGGCTGAGGCCAATTGAGGATTTGCTTAACCTTGAAAGAATCCATCTTGAGGCCATCACCCGAAACAACATAGCCCAAGCATTCCACACTTGAGGCATAGATACACACACGGAGTCTTTGGAAAACAAATTATTTTCCCTCAGTCTTTGGAGGACAGAGGCCACATGTTTGACATGTTCCTCCTCAGAACAGGAAAAGACCATAATTTCATCTAAATAAACCACAACAGACACATCCAAGAAATCCGCAAAGATATCATTTACTAGATTCTGGAAGGAAGAAGGAGCATTGGTCAAACCAAATGACATGACCACATACTCATAACTACCATATTTGGTTCTAAAGGCAGTTAAGTGGTCATCCCCCTCTTTGATTCTCAGAAGGTTATATGCACCACGCAAGTCTATCTTGGAGAAGATAGTGGAACCGTTGAATATGGTAAGGAGCTGGTTCATAGGAGGAACAGGGTACCTGTTCTTCCTAGTAACAGCATTAAGTTTGCGGTAGTCAACACACAAACAAAGAACTCCATCCTTTTTCTTGACAAAAAGGACAGGTGCTCCTGTTGAAGAGGAGCTTGGTCTAATGAAACCTTTCTCTACATTCTCTGAAATGTAGGACCGTAGTGTTTCTGAATCTTGATTTGATAAGTAGTAGATAACACCAATTGGAGGTAGAAGACCCTCCAATTCGATATGGTGATCACAGGCGTGGTGTGGAGGAAGTTTCTCTGCTTTCACCTTAGACAATACATCCAAATATTGGTGATAAGAAGGAGGGACTACCTTCAACACAGTTTCGATTTCTTCTGGCTCTTCCTCCTCATCCCACTGCTCCTCCAGGGAGGCATGAAAAGATAAAGAAGGAAGGTCCATATCCCCTTGAAAGAGATGAAGTGAAGATATTGAAACATCTTCTCCAACATCCTTTATCTCTTTGAACACTTCATCTCTTAATGGAAGTAATGACTGAGAGGGTATGATGGAAGGGAATGTGTCTTAAGTTCACCAACCAGAGGAACACGTTTGACAGCAGTGGCTAAGTCATTACTAGTAGACGGAATAATACCACTAGAATCCTTATGACTAGAATCATAGGTGATCAATTCACTTTTCTAATCAATAATGGGATTAAAATGGTAAAGGAAATCATAGCCCAATATCAGGTCTTCTCCCTTGGGTGAATATATGATAAAGAAGTCCCATTAAAAGCTTGGGAAGGAAGGCAAGTCAACTACCCACTTGGTATAATGGGTGATGAACAAGGCAGGGGATTCATTAGAATCCAGAATGAAAAGAGAGATCTTTTCAGGGAGCTCTGACAGAGTCAATGAGTACTTGAGAACAAAATTCTTTGCAATAAAGGAGTTTGTAGCACCAGAATCAATGAGAATACTATAAAAAATAGCAGAGACAGAAGAGAAAATAAGAAATTTTAAAGCTTTCTTGACACTAGTATTCAGAGTGCACAATTGTGCTCTTGAAGGAAATAAGTGAGAACCATTGAACACATCATGATCCCCACTCAGGCTTTTCCCTTCTTGCTAGGGAAGCCTGTTGATCATGAGCCAGGCCTGTTCTGAGGCTCTTGAAGCATTTTTCAATTGGGTGCTTTCCACCACAATAAGTACACAACCCCTCTTTAATCCTCCTCTCCTTTTCAGAACCAATTAATTTATTGTCCTTATTGAGGAGAGCAGCATGAGGCTTGTCCTTTGAAGATTGAAACTGCTTGCCCTTCTTGTTCTTCTTCTGGTGAGGCCTCTTTGAAGATGAGTTTTGAGGAGGCCTAGATTGATTGGATCCAATGACTGGAGGCTTCTTCTCTTCATTTCCACCCTTTTCTTTTTTCCTCTCATGATACTTTGTGTCTAAATCTAAAGTGACATCCATAAGTTCTTGAAGAGTATCAAACGTTCCAGGGTGAGAAGACAACTGATCCAATAATCTTGATTCCAATCCTCTTCTGTAAACATGGATATAAGCTCTTTCCCCCCAATCTCCAATTCTTGACATTAAGCTTCCGAAATATGCAATGTACAAGGAAACATGACCACTTTCCTTCATCCTCAAATTGTCCAACTCTTGTTCAGCTTTCCTGACTTCATTGGGGCCACCAAACAGAGTGAATAATTGAGATTCAAATAATGGCCAATTATTGAGGAGGTAGGAAGGGTCTTCATTGGAAATATTTGAGAGATAGGGTTCAATCCACTTTCCAGCTCTACCAGTGAGAAAAGAAGTTGAGTAAAGAACTTTCTTCCTGTCAGAGAAGAAATTTTCTGGATCATTATGGAAGATTAATTGACAGGATTGGATAAATCCTCTCAATTTATGAGCTTGAGTACCATCAAAAGAATCAGGTGCGTTCATGGAGGGAGTCTTGAAATCAGGGGCTTTGGAATTGTCCCTGGGAGCAACTTCTTGAGTGAGTTGCCCCATGAATTGAGTCATCTGCTCCATCATCTTGAGGAGACTTGCATCAGTTTGAGAGACAAGAGGTTGACTATAAAGGGCTAGATTAGATCCCTGAGGCACCTCTGGAGCATTTTCCAAGGCATCTGCCACTTCAGTTTCCCCATAATCTTCCTCTTCCACAGACTCTTCCCCCTCTTCATCTTCAACTTCCCCCAATCTTGCTCTTGCACCTTCAGGCATGCCAGGGTAGCCACCCAAAAGTCCAGAAAAGGATCTTGATCTTCTACATTTCATTCCACCTCTTCTTGAGGGTGCTGCTCCTTCCATTGGTGGTCCTCTGTCAAAGTTTGCACTCAGTTGATGAACTGATGGTGTGCGGTCAAGAGGAGCCCTTGCTGCAGGATTGAGGACAGCTGGAATTTTTTGGGATCTAGTGTTCTTTGCTGGGGGACTATGTGTCAGGATGAGTCTATGTTGAGGAGGTAATAGAGCTATTTACAACTAATCTATGACTGTGACACGTGGAAAATAGTTTAAAAATGTTTTATAAGGGTTAAAGATGGATTAATTTAATAATATAAGGGCTTTACTATACTGAATATAGTGGTGGTGAGCACTGTTGAAAGCCCTGGGTGCAGCTTTACCTGTTGGGTTACAATAATAAAGACTACAATACTTTAAATTAAGAGTATACCTGTTTATTACCCAAGAGTAAAACTATTTTTGACAGTTTACTACGTAGGGTATTCAAGAGCAGGATGAGGAGACAATTCTGGCTGTGAAAAGCCTCCTTTTTATCCTGAAATGGGGTGGAAAGGGTGCTAGACCTTTCCACGTAGAGGAAGTGAAGATTTTTCACTCTCTAGGACTGACTTGTGGCTTGAAAACAGCCTGTATGCCCTGTATTGGGCTCAGATGTGATTTTGAAACCACATCTGGGCAGTTTTCACCAATACAGGGTGAAAATCTTCATCTGGGGACCTCACAGCCTGATTCTGACGTGTATGACGCGTAGAATGCTGTACAGAAACTGTATGGGACCCCAGTATTGACTGACTTATGAGGTATTGAAGTATTAACATGCTTCTTTGTCTATTTGACACCTCATAATAAGAGTACAACTGTATCCTGTCATGATACAGTTGTATTGGTCATATTGTGGGATTATAGCCTTCAAATGGCCATAACTCTGTCAGTTTTTGAGATATCATGCTCAAAGTTGGTTCATTGAATATCCCTGTATAGGGTCTACACAATGATACCCAATTTGGTATGGTTATCATTAAATATGCCAAAGTTATCCTATGTACAAGGTTTTTGTACATAGGCGTGGTTTGGGCAAAAAGCTGTATTGAGCTTGTTTGCCTCATAACTTTGGTTATAGGTGAGATATGAAGAAGTGGATGCCACCATCAGATAGCCCTGATTGTGCTCTTTCCAAAAAGACCCCACTTCAAGTATCCCACACTAAAGCTGTAGAAGTTAGATGAGAGGTGAATGTTTTTTTCACCCTTAGTTGGGCTGAATTTGACCATAACTCAAGTAATACTGGTGCTAGCTCAGTTTGGCTGGTACCATTGGATAGCCCTGACTTAGAGCTTCATTTTGAATACCCATTTGATGGGGTTAAGCTTCTCCTTCTAGTTTTTTGGATGACAGGTGAAAATTAAGGTTTATGCTCAGCAATAACTTTGAGCAGGAATAACTTTGTTATTTCTTGTCCTATGGTGATGGGACTTACATTTTCAGAAAGAGGTGAGTTTCCTCTTTTGTTTGATACATTTTGAGCTGATTTGGCTCAGCTCCATGTTTTGGTGGTATCTTGGCTATACCATTGGTTTATGGTATTTTGGCTGTCATGCTTGTGCTCTGGTTTTGAGTCATAAGCTGACATACCCTCCCTCTAAAAAAGGCTCATCATTGATGAGACTGTTCAGTCCTCCTAGAGGCTCTGAATCTCCTTAGATGAAGGTTCCCATCTGGTATGGCATCTTCTGCTAACCATTTGTCTTTATCAGCTGTCTGGTGCTTGAATCTGACTAAGTATTGTTTTTGATCCTTCCCATTAAGTCTGATCTTCCTGGCCCTGATGATCTTACTCACAGGTTCTGGGGAGTCCTCCACTTCCACTATGTCAGGTGGTGTGGGGTTTTTCTTCCTGGAGGGGAATTTATCCTCCTCTGTTTGGAAGTATGGCTTGACCAAACTGACTGGGAAGACTGGGTGCTTCCTGGAAAATTCCTCTGTAAGTTTGACTTCCAATGCATTCTTTCCTATCAACCTAATGATAGTAAAAGGCCCTACAAATGAGTCCCTCATCTTCTTGGCTCCTTTAAGATTGTTAAAGTTCAGTGTAGACACTAGCACCTGGTCCCCTTCCTTAAAGTCATGTTCCATGTGTGTCTTGTCCCACCTCTTCTTGTTATATTCTTTTGCCTCAGCTATGCATTTGGCAGCTGTGTCACAAGCCCTTTTTCACATATCATGGAAGTCTTTGGCTGTGGGGTGGATGGTTAGAAGATTCTTCTTCAAGTGATCCACAGGCAACAGGGGATTCCACCCTTTCTCTACCACTGCAGGTGTTTTTCCTGTTGTAGAGTGCTGACTTGTATTATAAGCCAGCTGGACAGCTGGTAGAAGGGTAACCCAGTCATGGGTGTATCCTTCATGGTCCTTGTATTCCATGCCATAGGCACCAAACCTTCTAAGGATGTCTTCCATAGTGTCACAGGGGCTCTTGGACAGAAATACAAGAGTGGCCTGGCACTCAGAAATCAGGGAACTCACTTGGAAGACTCCAAAAGGATAAATAATAAAAATAATAAGAATGAATTCCTCTAAAAGATATGCAGGTACAAGATGAGATGCAAAAGAGGAAAGGAAAGCCAAATGGCCAAAGAGCCAACCAAGTAAGTCCTTAATCACTGTTTCAACCTGCCAAAAATGAATAATGGAATTAGTAAGGATATGACCACCAAATATCCATTGACAGGCGAAGAAAGAGAAAAGAGAAAGGTGCTAAATGACTGACTTAATAATATCAGTATTTGCTTAACTAAAATGAAAAGAAAATAGAGATAAAATAAAATCAAAATATATTAATTAACTGGGGAAAACCCCCCAGGGTGGAAAGGGTAGCCGGTATATGTGAAAAGTTGGGAGCTTGAGTTCTTCAGGCTGAAAACTGATCTGTATTGATCCTTGAGGCTGTATTGATTCTTTTGGGAATTGATACAGCTGGCTAATATTGAAATTGAATTGGGTTGAATGAATTTCCCTTGATTGAAAATGAAAATACAGTTCTTGATGGATCCAGACTGTATTGAAATGAATATGGTTGCCAAGATGGATTGAGTGGAGCTTTGACACTTGACAACTTCTTTTTGGCACTGCCTCTTGAATACACTTGAGAATGAATTGACAGTATTCCCTTGGAAGGAATACTTGGAGTGAGAATAACCAATGACTGCTTGATGGCGTCATTGGTCTTTGACGCTGAAACACTTGCTCTTGAGCCTTGATGATTCCTCTGAATGATTGGGTGCCTTGATGACGTGATGAGATGTTAGAATGTTGAAAAGACTATTTGATATTGCCACCATTGAATTGCTGTTGAAAAATGATGCACAATGATGTATAACATCATTTATGGCATATTGGTTGATTGGCAAGAAGATTACGTCCAAAGGTCTTGAGGTGGAAAGGCAGAGGGGAAAAGGATGGATGTGATGGCTTCAGAGCTTGGAAAGGTGTTTCTGGGTCTTTTGGGGTTTTTGGCCACTTTTGGGTTCTGAGCCAAAAACTGGCCCAAAAGGCGGGAAAGTGTCTTTTGGACACTTTGCGTCAAAGTGCGCAAATGCGCAAAAGTGCGCAAAATGCGCAAAAATGCGCAAATGCGCAAAAATGCGCAAAATGCGCAAAAATGCGCAAATGCGCATTATGAGCCCAAATGGCCAAAAACAGCCATTTGGGCCATTTCCCCTGGTTTTGAGGGAAATGACCAGAAATACCCATTTGGGCATAAATTGCCGCTATGGGTGCTGGATTGAGGTGAAGGGCCATGAAGGCCCCAAAACACAAATGGCCATAAATGGGCCATAAGATGATGACGTGGCCATATTGGCCACTGGTGATGGATATGGCCAATTGGCCATAAAAGGACTGTGGCTTGATATGCCATATGGGGATCCAAGGAAGTGAATTGCCATGGTTGTGACACATCGTCTGGATCATCCTCTCAGCTAGGCCATCTGTTTGGGGATGGTAAGCTGTGGAAAAAGCAAGCTTGGTGCCAAGCATTTCATACAAGTTGGTCCAAAATTCTGATTTGAATTTTGGGTCCCTATCACTAATGATGATTTTAGGGACTCCACAGGTAGATATGATGTTATTCCAAAATAACAGGGCAGTATCCATGGCTGTGTTGTCCTTGTGGCATGGTAGACACCTCATGCTCTTGCTGAACCTATCAGCTATGATTAGGCAGGCATTGTAGTTTTCTTTGCCTCCTGGGACAAGTCCTGTGACCCAGTCCATGTTGATGGTTTCCCATGGGTGCTTGGGTTCCTCTATGTGTTGAAGTAATCCATACTTCTTCCCATGTTTCCTGTTTGCATTTTGGCATCTTTCACAGGTGTTGATGTATTCACTCAACTCCTGCTCCCACTTGGGCCACCAAGCTGTGCTTGCTACCCTTTCTTTGGTCCTGTCTTCACTCATGTGTCCCATATAGGGGCAGTCATGGCATTCTGGCAGGATAAATGAAATTTGGTCTCTGTCTACCACTGTGAGTGCACTTGTGTGCTTTTCTCTGTGGTAGAGCAGGCCATATATAAGAAAAAACTTGGTATCCTTATAGGCCCTCAACCAGGGCTCTTCCAGCTGGGATTCCAGCTCTGGCCTCCTGTATTTTTGTTGAAGGAGTTGTAGTAGTATGCCACACTGTTTGTGTTTGGCATAAGACTTCAGTTCTGCACCAAAAAATTCATTGTGCAGTTCAGAGGAACTTATTCCCAATATTGTAGTTTCTGTCTCCTCTGAATCATTTTTTCCACTGTCAGGGGTACCACTCTCTGGTGCCCATTCAGAAAATCTGAAGTTCTTCTTCCTATCTATTTCCATGAAATGGATAGGAATCTTGGCTGAAAATTCAGGGTCATAAGCTGGATTGCTTTTGACATTGTCCAGTGGCCATCTGCTTAGGCCATCTGCATTGGTATGACTTTTACCTTCTTTGTATATGATGGTCATGTTCCCTCTATACTCCTGGATGGCTATTTGCCATCTCAGCATGGGTCTATTTGTAGTCTTCATGTTTAGTAAAGACTTCAAGGCTGTGCAGTCTGTGTAGACTTCAAAGACTGCACCCTCCAGATAATAATGGAGTTTTTCTAGAGCCCAGACTAGACATAGACATTCAGTCTGGGTGGCCCCATACCTGGCTTCTGAATCTTTCAGCTGCCTTGAGATGTAGCAAATTACTCCTTCTCTTGGTTCACCATCCATAATTTGTCTTTGGTGAAGGGCTGCTCCTAGGCCTTGACTGCATGCTGCATCTATATATAACTTGAATGGTAGTTCAAAGTCAGGTAAGATGAGCACAGGTGCATTAGTGAGTTCATATTTGATCCTCTCATATGCATCCCTCCTTTCCTTGGTTATTTCAAAAACTACATCTTTTGAACATAACTTGTATAAACTACTAGTTATGTGTGCAAAGTTTTTGATATGGTTTCTACAGTAGCTAGCAAACCCAAGAAAGGATTGCATCTCTTTGATGCTTTTTGGTACTGGCTTTTGCAGTACTGCTGCTACTTTGTTCTGGTCAATTGCCAGACTAAGAACTGAGACTTTATGTCCTAGAGCTAGTAGCTCTTGTTGGCCAAAATTGCACTTTTCAAGTGAAATCTTCAGATTTATGGGTGTGCATTTACTTAGCACTCTGTCTATGTATTGCATATGCTCTTCCCATGTCTCTGAGTATATAATGATATCATCAATATATACTACCATCCAGCCTTCCAATATTTCATCTTGAAATATTGTGTCCATCATCCTTTGGAAGTGGGCTGGTGCATTCGTGATGCCAAATGGCATTCTGGTGTACTCATATATGCCCATATGGCATATTATTCTGAGTAATTTCATGCAGTTTGGTTTAACTCCATTTTGGTGGAAGCCTTTCATACAATCCATTTTGGTTATGTATTTGGCTTTAGCCAGTTTATCCAAGGCATGAGGTATCCTGGGTATAGGGTACCTGTCTGCTTTTGTGTAGTTATTCAGAGCTCTGAAATCTCCACACAGTCTAGACTTGCCATCATGCCAGGTGATTAGGACAGGGGTGGTGATTTCCACTATCTCATTATGTCCAATCTTCCTGATAACATCCATATCCAGGAGTTCATTGATATGTTTCTCAATTTCTTTCCTGGCTTCCAGGCTTGCTGGATAAGGAGGTCTCCTCAGCATGGGTGGATAAGGCCTTTCCACATCCAGATATAGTTCTATATCATGGCCTTTGATCTTGCCTAATGGTTCTTCACCAATGGCATATGCTGGTCTGTTCTTTCTAAGCATCTTCAGTAAACTTAGTTTTTCTTTACTGGTCAGGGTAGTGCCAAACTGTCCCTCTCTGAATTCCTTCAGAAGTTCTTCTAGTGGATCTTGTGAGGATATGTGGTATATATCAAGTGAAAATTTCTTTTCCTTGTTAGTACCAATGGTGATGTGCCTATTTTTACTGTTGTAAATGTCTATGCCATACATCCTCTGGTAATCTGTTCCCAGTAAAAACCCTTGGATGTGGGCATCTTCAAGCACTACAAACTCTGGGTTGAGTCTGATATTTCCCTTCCTGTGGGGTATAATTATCTTTTCGATAATTGTCCCAATGGAAGTCATCTTCCCTGAAGCACTTTTGAAGTTTTTTTCCTTGGTGGGCAAGAGCTGTTTTTCCCAGTTTGGCAAGTGGGTATCCAGATAATTTCTAGCCACTATGGAGCAGTGTGCTCCACTATCAATGATCAGTGGGTGTTGAGCATTGTCAATACAAACAGTCATTTTTGTGGCTGTCCCATGTATATATGCCATTCCTTTGGTTGGTTTAACCAGGAATGTTTGTGCATCTTGTGTTTGTTTGCACAAGTTCTTGTTAGCAGTGTCCTGTGGCATGCCTGCTTCCAACTGTATGTCCTGGATTTCCAGTGGGGTTTCCTCTTGGTATTCCACTAGAAATTCCTCTCTTGGGTCTTGATCATCATCAGATGGTTCTCTGATGGCATCACCCATGGAGTCTGATTCAGAATCCTCTGTTGGAGGTTCTTCCTCAGGGACTTTTTCTATGGCATAGACTTTTTTCTTTGCCTTTGGACAGTTGTTGGCATAGTGGTCTGTTGAACCACAATTGTGACAAGAATTTCTCTTCTTCGCCACTTCTGCCACTCTTTCTTTGGGTTTGTCTTTAAACTCCACCCTGAAAGGTTGTTTCTCTTTGAAACTACTGCTCTTATATGGGGTGAATTTCCCTATATTAGTCCTTTTCCTTATGTCTTGTAAGGTGTTGGCAATATCATCTGGAGTGCAATTTTGGTTGCATCTGCATTTTACTGCATGCTCTAGTTCTCCTGGCAATTGTGTAAGAAGTTTGTGATTCCTCATTTGGATGTTCATCTGAGGATCAATGGCTTTAAGTATTTTAGACTGTCTAAGACACCACTCATATGGATCTTTGTCCACAGAGTATTTGGCATTTTCAAATGACATGGTCTTTTGCCATATCCAAGTTCCATTACTGTACTTTTGGATGATTTGACTGTTCCACCATGGCCAGTTTCTTCTGCCATGGATTTCTTTCATTTCTGTGTACCATATACTGGCATGACCTTTAAATGCAGTATTCAATCTAGCAGTGATCCAGTAGTCTGGTATGCTTGGTACATCAATGAAGAGTCCATCAATATAATCTATGAGTTCCATCTGATCATATTCTCCTCATCCAGAGAATTTGGGCCAGCTTGAGGCCTCAGGAAGCTGTTTCAAGGCTTCCTTCTCTGAATAAGACATTCCATCTCCATCTTGGTATTGTGATGGAGATCTTGCCTTATTCATCAACATGGCATCTGGTTTGATGTCATTTGGTTGATATGGAATATCCATAACTTGGCCTTGTGGTTGGGGCTTCGAGCTATGGTAGGCATTAAACAACTTGTTAATGTCTTGATCCAGACACTCCCTGTCCCTTGTGCTGTGGTGTTGTGTTTCAAAGACTATATTTAGTCTTTTGTTGGTTTCTTCAGAGGCTTTGCTCAGTTGAGCATATCCTTCTTGAAGATTTTTAACTATCTGTTCCAAGGAGGCTTGAGTTTGTCTCATCCTCTCTTGGCCAGCTTCAATTTCTGCAAACTGCTTTCCAGATTTTTCAGCATATTGGTACATTTGTAACCACAGTGTATCACTGTTGATGTTACTCTCAGATGTGACAATGTTGTTTTCAGTCTGAGTGGGGGTAATGTTTCTATTACTAGGACTACTGATTCTAGAGTGGTTTGCAACTACTTCTGGTTCTTGTGTACTTCTTTTACCAAATCTATCAGCTTCTGGATCATGGGGTCTGACTCTTTCCTCCTCTGTTTGAAGGAGGCTTTGTTCTTGCCCTTGTTTCCTTGTCTTCTCCTGCAAACTTCCTGGAATTTTGAAGAATGGTGACTCTTGGCCACTGATCTGCTGGTTTCTGAATGGTGTGAAGCCACTGGAGAGCTGATTTGGCCTGCTCCTTGTGAGCCTGAAGGAATCTGAGTAGGCCCTGTCTGGGTTAACTGTTCTTCTATAGCTTGGATAGTGGCTTGGTTCTCCCCTATACTCTGTACCCTTGCCTCCAGGAGTCTGAACTGCCTGGTAGGATTCCAACCTTTGGTGATTACCATCAGGTCTTTGAAGTCTATCTCTTTGAGACAGATCTTCTGGCAACTTTCTCCAAGTTCTGCCCAGTGACTTGCCAGGTTGAGCCTCTTGTTGTCCATGCTCCATTGAAATAAGTCTTTGAGGAGTTGGTGGAGCTGAAGAACTTGATCCATATCCTTCCAGTCCTCTGGTTTGAGGTTCCTGCTGAATTGGAGTTTGAATGGCAAAGTTGATATTATCTCCCTCATTGTTTTGCCATCCACCACTGTGTCCAAAGTGTCTTCTTCCAGGTCTTCTGGTTCTGGACAAGCTTTCTCTGTCCTCTGGTTGGTTCCTTTGGAAGCCAAGGTCTCTGAGGTATGCAGGGGACATATAAGTGTTTGCAAGCAGTCAAAAACCTTATGTTCTTAGGGTATTTACCTTTGACTGTGCCTTGTACAAATTTGTTATCTGCTGATTTGGGCAGTTTGCCTTTGGAGGCTACAACTGGGTTAATAATTGTAATCTTCCCTGTACAAGTGGTTAAGGTTGGTCTACCTTGTATTGAAGCAGAGTTTCATGGTTTTCTACTCCTCTGAGTGGCTATTGGTGTCCACATTTTGGCTGTAATGAGGCCTTCACTAAGTCTTTTTCCTTTGCCCTTGCTGCCCTCTGGTTCTGAGGGTGTCACTGGTGTGTTGGCCTATGACTGGGTCTCAAGTGGTATGAAATTTTCTTCCACTGAATCAAACAGGAAAAGAGGGCTTATGTCAGTTAAGACTTCTTAAAAGGCTGGTTTTGCACGTCTAAGAATGGCCTCTGGGCTTGTATATTATTACAATATGCCCTTGTATTATGACAGTGTAATTGAATTAACAATTCCACGTAAAAAATACAGCTTACTGATATGTGGTATACTGTATGTATACCAATATCTTACAGAATACTTGTAATTAGCAAGTATAATCTGTCAAAGATGGTGTATTACAGGGCAATTGAGTTAACAATGTGCCCAAACATGCCTCAACTGTTGGTTTATCAGTATGAGCTGTCTTGATTCAATTAAGAATTAAGACTGTATTAGTGGCTTAAAAGTGTTTTTATATACAAAACACGCCAAAAATACTGGTCTTGTGGTTATCAGCCACATGACAGATACTCTTTAAAATATTAGTATATTTCTTTTTTAAAAAAAATAAATAAAAATATATATTTTTTAGAGAAAATGACGCCTAAAAAGATACAACAAGTGTCAATAAAATGATAAAAAAGAGAAAAACTTACTTGTAATAAGGCCAAAAGGTTTTAAAACACGGCCAGGCCCCTAAAATGTCAGGATGAGTCTATGTTGAAGAGCTAATAGAGCTATTTACAACTAAAACTATGACTGTGAGATGTGGAAAATAGTTTAAAAATGTTTTATAAGGGTTAAAGATGGATTAATTTAATAATATAAGGGCTTTACTGTAATGAATATAGTGGTGGTGAGCGCTGTTGAAAGCCCTGGGTGCAGCTTTACCTGTTGGGTTACAATAATAAAGACTACAACACTTTAAATTAAGAGTATACCTGTTTATTACCCAAGAGTAAAACTGTTTTTGACAGTTTACTACATAGGATATTCAAGAGCAGGATGAGGAGACAATTCTGGCTGTGAAAAGCCTCCTTTTTATCCTGAAATGGGGTGGAAAGGGTTCCAGACCTTTCCACATAGAGGAAGTGAAGATTTTTCACTCTCTAGGACTGACTTGTGGTTTGCAAACAGCCTGTATGCCCTTTATTGGGCTCAGATGTGGTTTTGAAACCACATCTGGGCAGTTTTCACCAATACAGGGTGAAAATCTTCATCTGGGGACCTCACAGCCTGATTCTAACGTGTATGACGCGTAGAATGCTGTACAGAAACTGAATGGGACCCCAGTATTGACTGACTTATGAGGTATTGAAGTATTAACATGCTTCTTTGTCTATTTGACACCTCATAATAAGAGTACAACTGTATCCTGTCATAATACAGTTGTATTGGTCATATTGTGGGATTATAACCTTCAAATGGCCATAGCTCCGTCAGTTTTTGAGATATCATGCTCAAAGTTAATTCATTGAATAGCCCTGTATGCGCTCTACACAATTTCACCCAATTTGGTATGGCTATCATTAAATATGACAAAGGTATCCCATGTACAAGGTTTCTGTAAATAGGCATGGTTTGGGCAAAAAGCTGTATTGAGCTTGTTTGCCTCATACCTTCTGTTATAGGTGAGATATGAAGAATTCAATGGCACCATCAGATATCCCTGATTGTGCTCTTTCCAAAAAGACCCCACTTCAAGTATCCCATACTAAAACTGTAGAAGTTAAATGAGAGGTGAATGTTTTGTTCACCCTTATTTGGCCTGAAATTGACCATAACTCAAGTAATACTGGTGCTAGCTCAGTTTGGCTGGTACTATTGGATAGCCCTGACTTAAAGATTCATTTTGAATACCCATTTGATGGGGTTAAGCCTCTCCTGCTAGATTTTAGATGAGAGGTGAAAATGAAGGTTTATGCTCAGCAATAACTTTGAGCAGGAATAACTTTGTTATTTCTTGTCCTATGGTGATGGGACTTATTTTTTCAGAAAGAGGTGGGTTTCCTCTTTCTTTTGATACCTTTTGAGCTGATTTGGCTCAGGTACATGTTTTTGGTGGTATCTTGGCTATACCATTGGTTTATGGTATTTTGGCTGTCATGCTTGTGCTCTGGTTTTGATTGACAGGCTGACACTATGCTGAACTGGCATTATGAACAAAAGTTGAATAAAAGAAACTTGATGGTATTAAGAACAGAAATAAAACTTGGCCAAATCAATCACAATAAAATCTTGATGAGTCTTGAGGAATCAATTCAATTCTTGAGGTGAAATCAGCTTCAATCAATAATCAACAATAAATCAAATTCAAATCAAATATCAATAATCTTGAGTAAATCAAAAGTCAATTAATATTCAATCAATAATCAATCAATCAATAAATCAGTGTCTTCAGTATGAAATCAAGGTCTTGGGGAATCAATCAATCAATTCAAAATCTTCAGAAATCAATTCAAATATCTTGATGAGTCAAATCAATCAATAATCAAAATCAATTCTTGAGGATCAATAAAATATCTTGAGAATTAAAAGTCAATCAATCCAATCCAATGAAAAATCCTGAATTGCTGAATCAATAAACCCAATGAATCCCAATGAATAATCCAATCAATTAAACCAATAAATAAATCTTGAATAAGACCTGAATGAGAACCCAGAAAATTTTGATTTGATAAGAATAGAATGAAGTGATGAAATGGTCAGCAATGATTAAGAAAGAAGAAAGAATCAATTTGCATATAAATGAAATGAATGAGATGAAAATTGATGAGAGAGAAAATCATAATCATTAAGAATCATAAGATCATTAAAAAGTCATAATTGATGAATTAGAGAAATGATTATAAAAGAATGAAAAGAAAGAATTATTATGAGTTAATTAGTTTAATGTGAAAGGGGCTCTTCGAAGTGAAGAGGGCCTGACACTCAGTAAACTGGGACTCACTTATGGAGGGCTCAAAGATATGGTAAGAAAGGATACACTTAAGAGTGCTAAAGATGAATTACTAAAAGAATGAATATAAGAAAGCAGCAACAAAGAATAAGAATAAAAGAATAGAAGAGCCAACCACAAACAAGTCCAAGTCCACTGTTTCAACCTGTCAGAATGGAAAGAGAAGGTGTAAGATGTGACTATGAAACTGATGATAATATTACTATTAATCAACAGTACTATGGCTGTTCTTATGAAATATGATAATAAAATATTATTATAGCCACAATTAAATAATTAAAGAATTATTTCTTTCACGTGTTAAGCACTACTAGTGATTTTAACAGTGAGTAAGTAATTGTCTACAAGAATTAATTACAAGAAGAATTTAATAATAAAAACTTCTTTCATTAAAATAATAATTTATTTTAATATATAATTATCTTTTACAAGAATAATTATAAAGCTAATCCTTGAAGAAAACTATTACTAGAGAAAAACTTTAAGAATTAAAGATAAATGACTCACTAATACTCCAAAGAACTTATTGATAGATAAAAGTGGAGAAATTTGACGTAGAATTGTGGATTTAGAGGATCAAAATGAATTTATAGATGTATTATAACAATATATAGTTGATTTCTATGATTTCACGTCTTTCTGATTGATTCTGACAGAATAAAACACTTAAGAAAAGTTTTAACTAATACTTACTTGTTGGTAATACTGATATAAATGAATAATAAGATGATGATGATACGGAAAAAACAGCAAGAAGAGGCTTCTTTTAAGTCAATAACAGCTCACAGAGGCGTGCCATGGAGCAAACTGAAAAAGCAGTGAGTGAGAAAACAATAAACCTTTTTGGATTAATGATTGCATCATCTGTTGTCACGTAAGATTATCATAATTACTTAATTGATGCTTTTACGTGACTACCAACCCCAATATGGTTAAGAATAAAAGGAGTAACATCTGTAAATCTTCTTTTATTCCAAAATAATCATTGATTTCTCAAAGCTATCAATGTTATTGCCAATTTCATCACAGGTTTTAATTACTGTGAATTTTTGAAGATTCAGTGTTTCACGTAGAATGGTCAAAAATGGACTGTAAGTAAAACTGTAATTCGTTTTAGCTGTACCATAGATAATACAGTTCTCCATTGGTCCTGAAAATTCCAGAAGGATTCATTAAGAATTGTATTTTTAATGAATTTTTGAAGTTTTTACCTCATTTCTACGTAGGATTCCAAATATCAGTGTTTCACTGGTTGCTATGAGGTAAATCAATGGATAAAAGTCCAAAAAGGGTTTTAATTACTCTTTTGGGGTTTATACATGGAAATACATTAAGAATTGACGTGGTTACAGGAGTCTAAGTAGCTCTCTACCTCCTTGGCACGTCAAAATAGCAGGTTATTTGCTATTTTTTGGTGTTTTACAGTAGTTGTAACTTGGTAGCCAAGTTCCCAAAGAGGTTTAGTTTACCAATTGGGTCAATATCAGCCATGGAACCAAGCTTTGGAGCTATCCACGCCTCTGGGGCCTCAAAATTTGGGTACCCTGGCTCTCTTTGATGTCTTTTGTCCCCCTTGCTTATTTTTCACGTCAAAATAGGAATTTAAGCTTCAAGTGAGATATCCACTATGGGTGTACCAAAGGTGCAGGTAAGAATACCATAATATTAAGTGCTCAAAACATATATAACACTATTCTTAGTGTATATGTAACATGGGATTTCTCACTTTCCCATTATTTTGGCGTAAAATCAAGAAAAACAAAAGTTTTCACGGAGCGTTTATGTGGTATTAATGATGTGGTGTTGAAGTATTTTCCATATTACCACCTCAAAGAGTTAATTTGAGCTTATTCACTCTATGGAGCTACCCTAGGTGAATTTATGTGTAGAATCCAAATCTGGCCTTAAATTCATGGATTTACTTACTCAATAAAAAGTTATTCATCTTTTCTGAAATCAAAAATAATGAATTTTGAATATATGCATGATTTATGAGTTATGTATAATTCAAGATTTCTTTTTAATATAATTGTGGCCTATTTGGGTATGTAAAATATACCTAAAGGCTCACATTCCCTCCCACCAAAAAATAAAATTGTAGTACAATTTTATTAGTGATAAAAGAATAAGGCCTGAAAGGGGGTTAATGTCCACTGTCCAACCTCTTTACATTACTCAGATCGAGTAATTTAAAGCACATTTAAAGACATATTCAGGCTTGTGGCCTTCTTTCATGTCTAAATCTTCTTAAGAGTTTATCTGAGTCAGGTATTTCTGATTCTGCCATCCATTCATCTTCATGTACTGCATTTCTATATCTGACAAGATATTCTCTTTGATTTTTACCCCTAAGTCTCCTTTCTTTAATGTCTTTCTTTCTCTTTTTGTCTTCATTCTGTTCCACAGGTGGTACAGTTAAAGGAGTTGGGTTTCTCAAAGGAAACAATTCTTTGTCAGCTGGTTGATAAGGCTTTATCAAGCTGACTGGAAAGGTGGGGTGTTTATTTTCCAATTCACCACTCAATTCCACTTGAACTGCATTGGTTCCATGTAAAGCAACAATAACAAAAGGTCCTACATAAGAATCTTTAAGTTTCTTTGGGCCTTTTGATATTATTAAAATTCAAGGTTGAAACTAAAACTAAGTCCCCTACTTTGAAGTCTGGTACTTTATGGCTCTTGTCCCACTTCTGTTTTGAATAATTAAAAGCATCATCCATACTTTGTTTTGCATGAAGTCTTACTTTATCAAGAATTATTTTGAAGCTGGAAGCTGTAGGATGAATGTCAATCAAGTCTTTCCTCAGTGTGTCTGCTGGGAGTCTTGGATTCCATCCTTTCTCTAACACAGCAGGAGTTTGTCCTGTAGAAGAATGGACTGATGTCTTATATGCCAATTCTAATGCAGGTATCAGAGTGCACCAGTCATGGGTAAAGCCATCTGAGTCTTTGAATTCTAACACATAAGCACAGAATCTCCTGATCATGTCTTCTAAAGTCTGAATCATCCTCTCTGCTAGCCCATCTGTTTGAGGGTGATATGCTGTAGAGAATGATAACTTAGTCCCAAACAATCTATGAAGATTGGTCCAAAGTGCAGATGTGAATTTGGGATCTCTGTCACTTATGATATTCTTAAATAATCCTGTATGAGAAATAACTCTACTCCATAAAAGAAGAGCTGTATCCATAGCAGTGTCATCTTTATGACATGGTAAGAATATGGGAGTTTTGCTATATCTGTCTACAATGACTAAACAAGCATTATAGCTTCTGTCACCACTTGGAGGAAGTGCTGTGACGCAATCCATGTGAACAACTTCCCATGGGTATTTTGGTTCTTGAATATGGATCATAAGTCCAAATTTCTTGCCTGTACTCCTGTTTGCTTTTTTGCATCTGTCACAGGTATGGCAATATTCAATGTCTTCTTTTCTCCAAGATGGCCACCATGCACAGTTCTTCAATTTTTCAAGTGTTCTGTCTTCTGACAGGCGTCCAGAGTAGATACTATCATGACATTCATGAAGAATGGTATTGATAAGTAATCTACTGCACAATGTCATAACACAAGAATGTTTTGTTCTGTGGTAAATGATCCCATCAAACAAGTGAAATCTCCCTTCAGAATAGGAATTTTTCCAAACTTGATCAAGTGCATTAACTAAAGATGTATCCTTGCAGTCTTTATCTAATAAAGAAGTCAAGATATGGCAATTCTTGTCTTGTTTATAAGATTCTCTGACCTCCTCATAGAATTCAGTCTCAATATCAGTTATGTTAATTCCTTCAATTGGAATCTGTGGTTCAGCTTCCAAAGGTACATAAGCTGGGTTATCAGGAGTGTTGGCTAAAGCCCATCTACTAAGTCCATCAGCATTCTTGTGAATGTTTCCTGCTTTATGAACTATAGTCATGTTTCCTCTATATTCTTGAATAGCTATTTGCCATCTCAACATATGTCTGTTGGGAGTTTTCATGTTAAGAAGTGATTTTAATGCATTACAGTCACTTATCACTTCAAAAACACTGCCATCAAGGTAATAGTGTAATTTCTCAAGTGCCCATACCAAACATAAGCACTCCATTTGGCTTGCACCATATCTAGCTTCTGTTGGTTTGATTTTCCTTGAGATATAACGAACTGGTCCTTCTGTAGGTTTGTCATCAATAATTTGGACTTGATGTAGGGCTGCCCTTAATCCATCTCCACATGCATCAATGTACAACTTAAAAGGAATATTCCAGTCAGGCATGAGGAGTAAAGGTGCTTCTGTAAGGGCTTTCTTTATCTTCTCATAAGCTTTAATTCTCTCCTGTGTCATCTCAAATACAGTCTGTTGATCACAGATTCTATAGAGTGATTTGGCTAGAAGTGCAAAGTCCTTTAAATGTTGCCTATAGTAACTAGCAAATCCAAGCAAATACATCATTTCTTTTTTATTCTGGGGTATTGGCTTAAGTAGTACTTCTGCCACTTTATTTTTGTCAATACCCAAGCTTAAACCAGAAACAACATGTCCTAATGCTTTAAGTTCTTCAAAACCAAAGTTGCATTTCTTAAGTGAAATTTTTGTATTCACTTTTTCAACTTTGTGAAGTACTTTTGCAAGTCTTTCAAGGTGCAAAGACCATGAGTCAGAACATGTGATAATATCATCAATATAAATGATAAGCCATCCTTCAGAAAATTCTGTGGGGAAGATGGTATTCATCATTCTTTGATAATGAGATGGAGCATTTTTAATGCCAAATGGCATTCTAAGATACTCAAAAATACCACAGTGAGTGATTATTCTAAGTAATTTCTTAGCTTTAGGCATCAAAACATTTTGATGGAAGCCTTTTAATGCATCCATTGATGTTATATACTTGGCTTTAGACATTTGAGTCAAGGTTTCTTGGATTCTAGGGATTGGATACCTATCTGGAACTGTGTAGGTATTCAAAGCTCTAAAATCTCCAACCATTCTTGACTTATCATTATGCCAAGAAATGATAACAGGTGTTGTCACTTCAACCTCCCCATTATGGCCTACTTTCCTTAGTACACCAAGTTGAATTAACTCTTGGATATGTTTCTCCAAGGCTTCTCTAGCTCTGGGACTGGCTGGATAAGCTGGTCTTCTAAGTACTGGGGGATATGGTCTGTCAATATTAAGAGTAATATCAACTTCATGTCCTCTTATAGCACCTAATGGTTGATTATCAGAGGCAAATGCAGTATTGTATGTGTATAACATGTCAATAAGTTCATTCTTCATTTTTGGTGACAATGATGGATTAATTTGTGCTTCAACAAGTTGTGTGGACACAAATTCTTCCTTATAAGTATCTCTCTCAGAAGATACTACTGATATTTGCTTTGGCATATTGGAGAAAGCAAATTTTTTTCTCCTGTTCTCTCCAATTGTGAAATATCTGTCTTTATGGTTATTGATATCAATACCATAAATACTTAATTAATCATTTCCAAGAATGATATGTTGAGATGTGCAGTTGTCCATTACTACAACCTCAGCTTTCATTCTTATACTTCCTGTTGGATGGGGAAATACAAGAATAGTGTCTAATATACCCAAAGGGTACATATTGGTACTGGCACTACTAAATTGTACACCTTCTATTGGTAATAGATGGTTTTTCCATTCAGGAAGTATAGCTTGGAGATAATCTTTGCCTACACAAGTGCAAAATGCTCCTGTATCCAAATTGACTTTGGCTTCAACATTATTCATCAGAATTGATGTGATACAAGATGCTCCAGCAGTATAACCCTTTCCTTTAGCAGGTTTGGTTTTACACATTCTGGCATCCTGTAGATTAATAAGGTTGTAGCAATCTTCACTATACTGTGGCAAGTGGGTATGGACTTCAGTGACTTCAAAGAAAGCTGTGATGTTTTCAATGGGATAGTCCTCCACTGGTGTATCTTCAGAGATTGCAGAATCTTGATCAGATTCTTCCTTCTCTTCAGTACACTGAACTTCTTCAATGACCTGAACTTCATTGATTTTTGTCTTTTTTGTGCAAGTATTGGCTAAATGTGATGTGCTTTCACATTTATGACACTTTAAGACAGGTTTTTCTGGGCTCTTATCCTCTCTGGGAATCTTAGAGGTCATCTTGGATTCTGTTGGGATTTTAGACCAAGTTTTACCAATTCTTGTTCTGGCAATGATATCTTCCATAGCATTAATGTAATCTTCTGTTGAACAGGGTTCTACACATCTGCTTTTGATAGCATGTTCCGATTCTCCTCCACACTTACTTAATATTTTCATATTAATCATAGTGTCAGACATGTCTGGTTGTAAAGCAGATAATCTGTCTTTTTGTTTGAAGAACCAAGTAAGTGGTTTATCTTTCTCTGAGTTAAAAATGGCACTTTCAAAGGCATTCTCTATTTTAAACCTCCAAGAATTGTTCGCCCATTTGGTGATCATTTCAGATTTCCACCAAGACCAATCATGTTTACGATGATCAATCCTCATTTTGTAATACCATTTCTTTGCAGTTCTGGTAAACAGACAATGTAATTTTCCCACTATGATTTCATCAGGTATATTAAAGTCTTCTTGCAACATATCAATAGTCCTGATGAATTCAATATGGTTGTATTCTCCTTCAGCAGAGAATGTTGGCCATTCTTCTATTTTGGGAATATCTCTTGCAGAGTAAGCATTTTCTCCCAAGAATGGGGTGAGACTTTCTTTAACAGAAAGTTTCTCTTCAGTTAAAGGTGTAGAATGTCTTGGCATATGTGGTTCATGATTCTTATGAATTTGTTCCACACTTGCAATTATTTCATTCTTCAGCTTCTGCATTTCACTGTCACTTTTTGCTAAGTGTATAGCAAATTGATTGGTATTCTCAACTATTTTTAAGACTTGGTCTTGTAAAATTGTAAGTTTACTATTCACCTTAAAAATGGAAAGTTCTTCCATCTCATCATGCTGAACTTGGCACATGTTTTCAATTCTTTTGCAAAAATTGGTAATTGAGTCAAGTCTGGCATTTGTCACTTGGTGCAATTCAATGTATTTCTTGTCATTTTTCTTTAATTCAACTATATCTGATGCAATTTTAGTTAACTTTCCATCAATTTTACCAATTTCTACATTAATACTAGTCTGTACACCAATTATTTCCGTGGTAAGTTTCTGTTCATCCTTTCCTGCTCTTTGGCTGTGAATTCCATCAGAGTCCTGGCCATATTGAAGACACTGTCCATGGCTGAAGGCTCCAATTTGGGGATCCTGTACCCTTGTGGGTAAGGTCTGTGCCAATTGGCTTTGCCTTTTCCTTTGCCTTGAGGGTTTTTGGGACCTTTCTGCTTCTTCTGAGGTCCCTTGGGCTTGTCCTTGGACACTTCTGGAGCTGGTTTGGAGCTGGTAGACGCCAGTGGTGCCTCTGTCTCCAAAGCTGGAGTCATTTCCAACTCTTTCTTCTGGTCTATGGATAAAAGACTTTGGTTCTTCAACCAATTCTTTATCTTTTTGACCTTGTCTTTGCAAGAAAGGGGGCTCCAACCTCCTAAGAGTTCTATGGTCTTCTCCTGACCCAGAAAGCTCTTGATGTGTAAGTAGGAGTTCATGGCCCCCTGCCAAAGGCTTGGGCAGATTTCCCACTCCTCCTCTTTGGCTGCTCTGAACCAATTCTTGTACTGGCATTGATATATTTCTATTGCTGCCACTTGAAAATGGTTTAGCCCTGGAAATAATATCATGAATTAGTTCAGGCTCAGAATTCACGTCAAAATCTGTTGGTACACACCTTGGGGAATGGGGGGCAACTCTGGCATCCTCCAGATGTGTCTTTCTTGTGGAAGATTTGGCACTTCTGGATTTGGTCTTGCCTCTTCCTTGTCCACATCCATCTGGTTGGACTGAATAGTTGCTTCCATTTCTGGTATGCACCATTTTCACGTCAATTTAAAGATAAAAGGTGAAAATATAAGATAAAATACACACCTTTTGGTGGTAATTTAGCCTTTTCTGAGTTAAATAAAGTGCCTCTTTTAGCAATTTGCACCTCAATACTTTCTTCAGATTCTGCTTCTGAAGATTCAGGACTAGTGATGTATCTTTTACTGAGTCTGTTGCCAGCTGCACAGTATTTGATTAAAGACACTTAAAGAGAAAATATGATAAAAGAAATTATTTTTTATGATTTAAGATATTTTAAAAGATTTTTTATAAGTTTTATTATTTTTTGATATTAAAAAAATATTCTTTTCAAAGAAAAAAGTATTAAAATTCAAGAATTTGAATGAAAAATTAAGTCAGAGTAACTCAAAGAATAATTTTATAAGTTTTTGGATGTGAAAAAGCCACGTGTAAAAACAGTACAAAATTCAACCAAATTCCTCAATGAAATAAGATTTTAAGACAATTTCAAAATTAAAAATAATTTTTTCTTTAAATTGAAGAAAGAAATATTAAATTAATATATTTTAGAACTTAAAAATATATTAATTAAGGGTACAAGGTTCAAAAAACACGGCCAGGCCCCCAAATGTAAGATGTTACTATGAAACTGATGATAATATTACTATTAATCAACAGTACTATGTCTGTTCTTATGAAATATAATAATGAAATATTATTATAACCACAACTAAATAATTAAAGAATTATTTCTTTCACGTGTTAAGCACTACTAGTGATTTTAACAGTGAGTAAGTAATTGTCTACAAGAATCAATTACAAGAAGAATTTAATAATAAAAACTTCTTTTATTAAAATAATAATTTATTTCAATATATAATTATCTTTTACAAGAATAATTATAAAGCTAATCCTTGAAGAAAACTATTACTAGAGAAAAACTTTAAGAATTAAAGATAAATGACTCACTAATACTCCAAAGAACTTATTGATAGATAAAAGTGGAGAAATTTGATGTAGAATTGTGGATTTAGAGGATCAAAATGAATTTATAGATGTATTAAAACAATATATAGTTTATTTCTATGATTTCACGTCTTTCTGATTGATTCTGAAAGAATAAAACACTTATAAAAAGTTTTAACTAATACTTACTTGCTGGTAATACTGATATAAATGAATAATAAGATGATGATGTGTCACAGGGGCTCTTGGACAGAAATACAAGAGTGGCCTGGCACTCAGCAATCAGGGAACTCACTTGGAAGACTCCAAAAGGATAAAGAATAAAAGTAATAAGAATGAATTCCTCTAAAAGATATGCAGGTACAAGATGAGATGCAAAAGAGGAAAGGGAAGCCAAATGGCCAAGAGCCAACCAAGTAAGTCCTTAATCACTGTTTCAACCTGCCAAAAATGAATAATGGAATTAGTAAGGATATGACCACCAAATATCCATTGACAGGCGAAGAAAGAGAAAAGAGAAAGGTGCTAAATGACTGACTTAATAATATCAGTATTTGCTTAACTAAAGTGAAAAGAAAATAGAGATAAAATAAAATCAAAATATATTAATTAACTGGGGAAAACCCCCCAGGGTGGAAAGGGTAGCCGGTATATGTGAAAAGTTGGGAGCTTGAGTTCTTCAGGCTGAAAACTGATCTGTATTGATCCTTGAGGCTGTATTGATTCTTTTGGGAATTGATACAGCTGGCTAATATTGAAATTGAATTGGGTTGAATGAATTTCCCATGATTGAAAATGAAATACAGGTCTTGATGGATCCAGACTGTATTGAAATGAATATGGTTGCCAAGATGGATTGAGTGGAGCTTTGACACTTGACAACTTCTTTTTGGCATTGCCTCTTGAATACACTTGAGAATGAATTGAAAGTATTCCCTTGGAATGAATACTTGGAGTGAGAATAACCAATGACTGCTTGATGGCGTCATTGGTCTTTGACGCTGAAACACTTGCTCTTGAGCCTTGATGATTCCTCTGAATGATTGGGTGCCTTGATGACGTGATGAGATGTTGGAATGTTGAAATGAACATTTGATATTGCCACCATTGAATTGCTGTTGAAAAATGATGCACAATGATATATAACATCATTTATGGCATATTGGTTGATTGGCAAGAAGATTACGTCCAAAGGTCTTGAGATGGAAAGGCAGAGGGAAAAGGATGGATGTAATGGCTTCAGAGCTTGGAATGGTGTTTCTGGGCCTTTTGGGGTTTTTGGCCACTTTTGGGTTCTGAGCCAAAAACTGGCCCAAAAGGCGGGAAAATGTCTTTTGGACACTTTGCGTCAAAGTGCGCAAAAATGCGCAAATGCGCAAAGTGCGCAAAAATGCGCAAAGTGCGCAAAAATGCGCAAAATGCGCAAAAGTGCGCAAATATGCGCAAATGCGCAAAGTGCGCAAAAAGTGCGCAAATGCGCAAAAGTGCGCAAAATGCGCAAAAAGTGCGCAAATGCGCAAAAAGTGCGCAAATGCGCAAAAGTGCGCAAAATGCGCAAAAATGCGCAAATGCGCATTATGAGCCCAAATGGCCAAAAACAGCCATTTGGGCCATTTCCCCTGGTTTTGAGGGAGATGACCAGAAATACCCATTTGGCCATAAATTGCCGCTATGGGTGCTGGATTGAGGTGAAGGGCCATGAAGGCCCCAAAACACAAATGGCCATAAATGGTCCATGAGATGATGACGTGGCCATATTGGCCACTGGTGATGGATATGGCCAATTGGCCATAAAAGGGCTGTGGCTTGATATGCCATATGGGGATCCAAGGGAGTGAATTGCCATGGTTGTGACAGTACCCCCCACCTTGAAATGGTGAGCTCCTGAGCACCAATACAAGGTGAAGCCTGTTGAGGCTATTGGAAGGATTTTGAGAGAGTGATTCAAGAGGACTGATTAATGTAAAAATTTGAAAACTGATATTAAGAATTTGACATTTGACGCAGGACTTGCTTGATCTTCTTTTGACATTGGCTTCATGATTGGAATTGAATTTTAAAATGAATGAAAAATTTTGACGTGATAATTGACGTGATAAAAGAAAATTTAAAATAAAAATAAAATAATAATAAAGAATGAAAATGAAATTAAGAAAAGAAAAGGAAAAAGAAAAGAGAAATGAATTGAATCTTGAGGAGGTTTCAATCTTCATCACGGAGGTTGATAACTGATTTTGAAATTGGCCAAGGACCTGGAAAGATAAATTTGATGCCAGGTGCTCACAAAGTGGCCAAGGTGATGTTTTTGACAAGATTGTAGACCCCTCAGGGAAGTGCACACCAGGAGAGGAACTTACTTTTGGTAGTTACCACTCCCGCCAGTGCCATAAAAAATAAAACAAAACTGTTGAAGGAATGAATTTGAATTTTGAAGTCTTGGAAATGAATTGAAAAGTGAATGGCCCATTGTCCCAAGTGAGAATGGCCATAAAATTGGAAATGAAGTTGAAAGCCCTGCCAGGGATTTTTGGTAATTCCTCTCCCCACCAAGCACCATAATGAATCAAGCTTTTGAAGAATTTGGCCCAGGCTTGTCAGGATATAATGAATGAAAATCTTTGACAAGTTCAGGACAATTCTTGAGGTTTTCGGTTGGTTCCCAAGTGGATCTTTCTGGGTCTTGACTGAAACCTTTCCATTCCACCAGATACCATAATTTTCCTCTCTTGAGCTTTGAGTCCAGTATTTGAGAGACTTCCCATTCCTCTTCTTCTTCAATGGTGATTGGAGGAGGAGGCTCTTGATGCCTATTTGGGATTGTTGACGTCTTGACTGGTTCCAACAGGGAAATGTGGAAAACCGGGTGGATGGATTTCCATTGAGATGGAAGCTTGAGGTGGTAGGCATGAGTGCTGACTTTCTTCAAGATTGGAAAAGGACCCAGCCATCTTTCAGACAGCTTTTTGGTGGGTCTGGTTGATTTGATGTTCTTGGAAGAAAGCCATACCATGTCACCGGGATTGAAAACAGGTGGACTTGCTCTACTTTTATCTGCATACCTCTTAAACCTGTTTATGGCAACTTCAAGTTCTCTCTTGACATCTTGCTGTACTGATTGGATTTTTGTTGATAACTTTCCAGCCGGAGTGTCTTGAGTGATGTGAACTGAGTCAAAATGAGGATCTCTTCCATAAACAGTGAAAAACAGTGATTGCTTTGTTGAAGAGTGGTCAGAGTTATTGTAGGCAAATTCAGCCAGAGGGAGCCAGGTGTTCCAATCATCTTGATGATAACTGACATACATCCGAAGGTACTGTTCTAGTATCTGATTTACCCTCTCTGTCTGTCCATCAGTTTCTGGATGGTAAGCAGTTGACAAGTCTCTTGAAATCTTGAGCTGCTGACAAAGGTTGGTCCAAAAAGAAGAAACAAAAAGAGAACCTCGATCACTAACAATGCTTGAAGGAAGGCCATGCTTTGAGAAAATATTCTTGATGAATAAATGGGCCAAGTCTAATGAAGTGATTGAAGCTATTGTTGGAATAAAAATCGCCATTTTTGAGAATCTGTCCACTATGACTAAAATTGAATCAAAGGAATTGGACAGTGGCAATTGAGTGATGAAATCCATTGAAAGACAAATCCAAGGACCACTTGGAATTGGAAGAGGCTTGAGGAGTCCAAACTTCTTGTGATGAATATTTTTGTTTCTTGAACACTGTTGACAGGATGATACATAATCCTTGATAAATTGAGTCATGCCGGACCAGTGGAAATCCCGCTTGACAAGTTTGAGAGTCTTCTCTTGGCCAGGGTGTCCAGCTAGAGGAGAGTCATGCCGCTTTTGAAGTATATTGAGTTGGATTGTGGGGTCATTTGGGACCACCACTCGATCTTTGAAAAGGAGAAGTTTGGAAGAGGAATCAAGAGAATAATCTTGGACAGATTTACCTTTACCCAAATCTTCAAGGACACTTCTATATTGAGAATCTTGCCACACTGCCTTCTGAATTGAATCAATCAAATTTGAAAATGAATCCACCTTGACTGCAAAAAACTTAGAGGCTTGAATTTCATCTTGCTTGATTATCTTCTGATAGTTCATTGGATTCTTGCTGATGAAATCCTCCCCCCTCTCCGGGTAAACGTCGTCCCGACGTGACAAGGCATCTGGAAGGGTGGCCAAGCGGCCGGGGCGGTAAGTGATTGAGAAATGAAATTCAGATAAAAATTCAGCCCAGCGGGCTTGACGGCGAGTGAGAATCTTGGAAGACATGAAATATTGAAGAGATGAATGATCGGTGAGAACTTCAAAAGGGGAAGAAATAGAAAGAAGGAAAGCTCTCCAGCGCTTGAGAGCCCAGACTATGCCAAGGAGTTCCTTGTCATGAATCTCATAATTGAGCTCAGCTGGGAGAAGCTTGCGGCTATCAAATGCAATGGGATGTTTTCCTGAGTCAGAGACCTGACTCAGTACAGCACCCAAGGCATAATCTGATGCATCGGTCTCTACAATGGTGGGTAGAGAAGGATTGAAGTGAGAAAGGATTGGAGCAGTGGTGAATGCCTCTTTGAGTTGATGAAACTGTCTAAGAGCTTCCTCATTGAGGGGAAAACGGGAATCTTTCTTGAGGAAACTTGTGAGTGAACTAATTTTCTTTGAATAATTCTTGATGAAACGGCGGTAAAAATTGGCAAAGCCAAGGAATGATTGAAGAGCCTTGAGGTTTCTTGGAGGTGGCCAATTGAGAATTTGCTGGACTTTTGCTTGGTCCATCTTGAGGCCTTCAGAAGAAACTACATAACCTAAATATTCCACACTAGAAACATGAAATAGGCATTTGGACGCCTTAGCAAAGAGGTTATTGGCTCTGAGTCTGGAAAGAACAGTGGACACATGAGTGACATGTTCTTCCTCAGATTTGGAAAAGACCATAATGTCATCCAAATAAACCACAACATAAACATCAAGAAGATCATAAAAAATATCATTGACGAGATTTTGAAAAGAAGCAGGAGCATTGGTAAGCCCAAATGGCATAACCAAGTACTCATAACTACCATATTTGGTTCTAAAACAAGTCAAATGTTCATCACCTTCCTTGATTCTGAGCAGGTTATATGCACCACGCAAATCAATCTTGGAGAAGATAGAAGAACCATTAAAAACGGTGAGAAGCTGATTCATAGGAGGAACAGGATACTTGTTCTTCCTAGTAACAGCATTGAGCTTGCGGTAATCAACACACAAACGGAGGCCACCATCCTTCTTTTTGACAAAAAGAACAGGTGCTCCTGTAGAAGAGGAGCTTGGCCGGATGAAACCTTTCTCTACATTCTCTGAAATGTAGGCCCTGAGTGTATCTGACTCTTGGTTTGATAAAGAGTAGATCACCCCAACTGGAGGTAGAGACCCCTCCAGCTCGATATGATGATCACAGGCGTGGTGAGGAGGAAGTTTCTCTGCTTTCACCTTGGAAAATACATCCAAATATTGGTGATAAACAGAAGGAACAACCTTCATCACGGTTTCTATTTCTTCTGGCTCTTCCTCTTCATCCCACAACTCCTCCAGGGAGTCATGATAAGATGAAGGAGGAAGGTCCATATTCCCAAAGAAGAGATGAAGTGAAGATACAGAATTATCTTCTCCAACATCTTGAATCTCTTTGAAGACTTCATCTCTAGATGATAGTAATGACTGATGGGAATTAAGGGAAGGAATATGGACAGAAGACGGAAATGATGGTGTTCTAGAATCACCAACCAGAGCTGCACATGATTTGGCAGAAGAAAAGTCATTACTGAAAGAAATTGAAGGATCATTATAGTCCTTATGATCAGAATTAAAGGTGATCAATCCTTGCCTCCAATCAATAAACGGATTAAAATGATTAAGAAAGTCAAAGCCCAATATGAGGTCTTCTCCCTTGGGAGTATCAATGACTAAAAAGTCCCATTCAAAGCTTGGGAAGGAAGGGAGCTCAACCATATATTTAGTATGGTGAGTCACAAATAAAGAAGGAGACTCAGAGGAGTCAAGAATAATAAGGGGAATCTTCTCCGGGAGTTCTGACATGGTCAAAGAATACTTGTGAACAAACTGCTTTGCAATAAATGAGTTGGTAGCACCAGAATCAATGAGAATACTGTAAAACATATCAGAGAGAGAAGAAAAAACAAAAAATTTAAGAGAATTTTTGACACCAGTATTCAGAATGCACAATTGTGCTCTGGATGGAAAACTGTGAAGACCATTGAACACAACATGATCTTCACTCAGGCTTTTCCCTGGCTGGGAAATTTGCCTGACGGTTGGGTAAGCTTGTTTTGAGGCCTTTTGAAACAGGACTCAAGACTATGCTTCCCACCACAATAGGTACAAAGACCCTCTTTGATTCTTCTTTCTTTTTCAGAGTTCATAAGCTTGAAATCTTTATTCAACAAAGAAGAATGGGGCTTGTCCCTCTTCTGAAAATTCTTCTTCTTCTTTTGACTTGAGCTTGAAGAATTTTGAGGATGAGAAGAACTTGACTTTGAGGCTTCTGGCTTCTTCTCTTGATGATGACCCTTTTCATTTTGCCTCTCATGGTACCTGGTATCAAGTTCCAGGGTAATGTCCATTAAGTCTTGAAGAGAGTCAATTCTTGAAGGATGGGAGGCCAATTGATCCAAGATCCTGGATGGCAATCCCTTCCTGAAATGATGGATGAGAGCTCTTTCACCCCAATCCCCGATTCTTGAGACTAAGCTTCTGAAATCAGCAATGTATAAGGATACATGCCCACCTTCTTTCATTCTTAAAGAATCCAACTCAGCTTCTGCTTTTCTGACTTCATTCGGGTCACCAAATAAAGTGAAGAGTTGAGATTCAAATAAACGCCAAGAATTGAGAAGGTAATTTGAATCTTGATTGGTGAGATTGGAAAGATAAGGCTCAATCCATTTTGCAGCCCTGCCAATGAGAAATGAAGTGGCATAAAGGACCTTCTTTCTGTCTTGAGCGAAGTTTGCCGGATCATTATGAAATATCAATTGACAAGACTGAATGAAACTTCTAACTTTGAAGGGCTGAGTCCCATCAAAGCATTCCGGTGCCTTCATAGATGGAGTCTTGAAGGCTGGTGGTCTTGATGCTTCAGAAGATGAAGCTGCTTGAAGATTGGCCATAATCTGAGTCATTTGCTGCATGATGGCCAATAAAGATGGTTCAGACTGATGAGAGACAGGCTGATTAGACTGGGCTAGAGTTGGCCCTCCAGTACCTTGGGATGCCTCCACCGGAGCAGGGACACCTTCAGTACCATCAGACTCTTCCTCTTCCACAGAATTCTCCTCCTCCTCTTCACCATCTTCACCTGGACCTTTGAAAATAGTCCTTGAAGTTCCTGGAAATCCGCCAACTACTCCTGAAAATGAACATGATCTTCTTGGCCCTCTTCCTTCCTTCCTGGATGGTGCTGCTCCTTCCATGCGGGGTCCTCTATCTAATTGGGCCCTCAGTTGAGGAACTGCTGGGGTGCCATCTAGAGGAGCTCTTGGAGTTGGAGTGAGAACAGCTTGAGCTCTGGCCTGAGATCTTGTCTGTCTTGCCGGAGGTGAGTGTTGAACAGGCATGATATCAGGAATGAAATGAAATAAATGAATTAAAAATCAAAATTTGCTTGAAGTGAAAAGAGTCAACAATCAAATCTTGAGGAAAATCAATGAATCAAAATGAAAATCTTCAAGTACGTCAATAAATCAAAATCAAATGAAGTCTTGAAGTCAAAATCAAATCAATCAAATCAATCAAAATAAAAAATCTTGCAGAATCAATCAATCAAATGAAAATCTTGAAGAAAAATCAATTTATGTCAAAATTCTTGATGTGAAAAATCAGCAAAATCAATGAAATCTTCAGGTCAATCAATTTTCTTGAGGTCAAAATCAAATATGTCAAATCAATCAATCAATCAAAATCAAGTGAATTATTCTTTAAAAATCAAAATTCTTGAAGAAAAAATCAATTATGAATCTTGATGTGAATAACGTGTCTGAATATCTTGATGAAAAATTTGAAAATCAAAGAAAATCAAGATGACGCCTGAATTATGAATGAAATGAAAATTGATGATTTGAAAAAGATTTTAAAAAGAATAACAAAAATAAAAATGGATCAGCTTTCAATTTTCAAAATGAAGAATGAGTGAAAGAAAATTGAGGGGTGACGATGAATCATTAAGTTCATAAGCATAAAACAATCATAATTTCGATGAAATGAGTGAATGAAATTATAAAGAAAGAATGAACAGAATGAAAAAGAAATTATGAGTTAATTAATATAATGTCACAGGGGCTCTTGGACAGAAATACAAGAGTGGCCTGGCACTCAGCAATCAGGGAACTCACTTAGAAGACTCCAAAAGGATAAAGAATAAAAGTAATAAGAATGAATTCCTCTAAAAGATATGCAGGTACAAGATGAGATGCAAAAGAGGAAAGGGAAGCCAAATGGCCAAGAGCCAACCAAGTAAGTCCTTAATCACTGTTTCAACCTGCCAAAAATGAATAATGGAATTAGTAAGGATATGACCACCAAATATCCATTGACAGGCGAAGAAAGAGAAAAGAGAAAGGTGCTAAATGACTGACTTAATAATATCAGTATTTGCTTAACTAAAGTGAAAAGAAAATAGAGATAAAATAAAATCAAAATATATTAATTAACTGGGGAAAACCCCCCAGGGTGGAAAGGGTAGCCGGTATATGTGAAAAGTTGGGAGCTTGAGTTCTTCAGGCTGAAAACTGATCTGTATTGATCCTTGAGGCTGTATTGATTCTTTTGGGAATTGATACAGCTGGCTAATATTGAAATTGAATTGGGTTGAATGAATTTCCCATGATTGAAAATGAAATACAGGTCTTGATGGATCCAGACTGTATTGAAATGAATATGGTTGCCAAGATGGATTGAGTGGAGCTTTGACACTTGACAACTTCTTTTTGGCATTGCCTCTTGAATACACTTGAGAATGAATTGAAAGTATTCCCTTGGAATGAATACTTGGAGTGAGAATAACCAATGACTGCTTGATGGCGTCATTGGTCTTTGACGCTGAAACACTTGCTCTTGAGCCTTGATGATTCCTCTGAATGATTGGGTGCCTTGATGACGTGATGAGATGTTGGAATGTTGAAATGAACATTTGATATTGCCACCATTGAATTGCTGTTGAAAAATGATGCACAATGATATATAACATCATTTATGGCATATTGGTTGATTGGCAAGAAGATTACGTCCAAAGGTCTTGAGATGGAAAGGCAGAGGGAAAAGGATGGATGTAATGGCTTCAGAGCTTGGAATGGTGTTTCTGGGCCTTTTGGGGTTTTTGGCCACTTTTGGGTTCTGAGCCAAAAACTGGCCCAAAAGGCGGGAAAATGTCTTTTGGACACTTTGCGTCAAAGTGCGCAAAAATGCGCAAATGCGCAAAGTGCGCAAAAATGCGCAAAATGCGCAAAAGTGCGCAAATATGCGCAAATGCGCAAAGTGCGCAAAAAGTGCGCAAAAAGTGCGCAAATGCGCAAAAGTGCGCAAAATGCGCAAAAATGCGCAAATGCGCAAAATGCGCAAAAATGCGCAAATGCGCATTATGAGCCCAAATGGCCAAAAACAGCCATTTGGGCCATTTCCCCTGGTTTTGAGGGAGATGACCAGAAATACCCATTTGGCCATAAATTGCCGCTATGGGTGCTGGATTGAGGTGAAGGGCCATGAAGGCCCCAAAACACAAATGGCCATAAATGGTCCATGAGATGATGACGTGGCCATATTGGCCACTGGTGATGGATATGGCCAATTGGCCATAAAAGGGCTGTGGCTTGATATGCCATATGGGGATCCAAGGGAGTGAATTGCCATGGTTGTGACATGATGATACGGAAAAAACAGCAAGAAGAGGCTTCTTTTAAGTCAACAACAGCTCACAGAGGCGTGCCATGGAGCAAACTGAAAAATCAGTGAGTGAGAAAACAATAAACCTTTTTGGATTAATGATTGCATCATCTGTTGTCACGTAAGATTATCATAATTACTTAATTGATGCTTTTATGTGACTACCAACCCCAATATGGTTAAGAATAAAAGGAGTAACATCTGTAAATATTCTTTTATTCCAAAATAATCATTGATTTCTCAAAGTTATAAATGTTATTGCCAATTTCATCACAGGTTTTAATTACTATGAATTTTTGAAGATTCAGTGTTTCATGTAGAATGGTCAAAAATGGACTGTAAGTAAAACTTTTAATTTTACTAGTAAGACTATAATTCATTTTGATTTTACAATAGATAATACAGTTCTCCATTGGTCCTGAAAGTTTCAGAAGGATTCATTAAGAATTGTATTTTTAATGAATTTTTGAAGTTTTTACCTCATTTCTACGTAGAATTGCAAATATCAGTGTTTCACTGGTTGCTATGAGGTAAATCAATGGATACAAGTCCAAAAAGGGTTTTAATTACTCTTTTGGGGTTTATCCATGGAAAGTCATTAAGAATTGATGTGGTTACAGGAGTCTAAGTAGCTCTTTACCTCCTTGGCACGTCAAAATAGCAGGTTATTTGCTATTTTCTGGTGTTTTACAGTAGTTGTAACTTGGTAACCAAGTTCCCAAAGAGGTTTAGTTTACCAATTGGGTCAAGATCAGCCATGGAACCAAGCTTTGGAGCTATCCACGCCTCTGGGGCCTCAAAATTTGGGTACCCTGGCTCTCTTTGATGTCTTTTGTCCCCCTTGCTTATTTTTCACGGCCAAATAGAAATTTGAGCTTAAAGTGAGATATCCACTATGGGTGTACCAAAAGTGCATGTAGGAATACCATAATATTAAGTGCTCAAAACATGTATAACACTATTCTTAGTGTATATGTAACATGGGATTTCTGACTTTCCCATTATTTTGGCGTAAAATCAAGAAAAACAAAAATTTTCACGGATCTTTTATGTGGTATTAATGATGTGGTGTTGACGTATTTTCCATATTACCACCTCAAAGAGTTAATTTGAGCTTATTCACTCTATGGAGCTACCCTAGGTGAATTTTTGTGTAGAGTCCAAATCTGGCCTTAAATCCATGGATTTACCTACTCAATAAGAAGTTATTCATCTTTTCTGAAATCAAAAATGATGAATTTTGAATATATGCATGATTTATGAGTTATTTATAATTCAAAATTTCTTTTTAAGATAATTGTGGCCTATTTGGGTATGTAAAATATACCTCAAGGCTCACAGAAGGGTTAATAAGGATATGGCCACCCAACTCATACTGTACAGGCAAAGAGAAAAAATGCAAAGACTAACTCAATATTAAATAAATATAATACCCAAAACAAGGATAAGAATATTCATAAAATAATAAATAAACTAAATTAATTAACTGGGGAAAAGTCCCCGGGGGGGAGAAAGAGGGGCTGGTATATGTGAGAAACACCAGCCCTGATCCAGAGGAAGAATTTTCATGAGAGGATTGAATTATTGACTTGAGTCTGTCCAATACAGGTCCTGTACAAGAGGTGTGGTGTATTTGAGTGATCATACAGTTTCATGCTGGTGTATTGAAACTGTATTGGGTGAATCCAACCTGTACAGGTATTGACAGGCTGTATTGATGTACCAAGCTGTATGCATGTTTCAGAATGAAGATTTCTGAAACTGAATGCTGATTCAGATACTCGATCTGCTTATTTGAGGTGTTTGAGTGGGTGTATTGATGAATACCCTTACCCCTGGTGAGTGGTTGTTACATAACCTGGCTTTCAACATCAATTCCAAAATCTATGGCCATTTTCACTTGGGAAAATGGACCATTCCTTTTCTTAATTTCTTTCCAAGTCATTCTTTCATCAAATTTACTTTTCTTTTATGGAACTGGTGGGAGTGGTAATTACCAAACGTAAGTTCCTCTCCTGGTGTGCACTTCCCTGAGGGGTCTACAATATTTCAAAACATCACCTTGGCCACTTTGTGAGCACCTGGAATCAAATCTTTCTTTCCAGGTCCTTGGCCAATTTCAAAATCAATCACCAACCTCTGTGATGAAGATTGGAACCTCCTCAAGATTCATTTTTCTTCATTTCTCTCTTTTATTTTAAATTTTTCTTTATCTATGTCAAATAAATTCATGAAAAACCATCAATCATGAATCCAATTTCAAACAAAGATAAAGCAAGTCCCGTGTCAGATGTCAAATTCTTAATATCAGTTTTCAAATTTTTATCTTAATTATTACTCTTGAATCCCTCTCTTGAAATCTTTTCAAGAGCCTCAACAGGATTCACCTTTTATTGGTGCTCAGGAGCTCACCATTTCAAGGTGGGGGGTACTGTCACAACCATGGAAATTCACTCTCTTGGACCTCAATATGTGTCACAGGGGCTCTTGGACAGAAATACAAGAGTGGCCTGGCACTCAGAAATCAGGGAACTCACTTGGAAGACTCCAAAAGGATAAAGAATAAAAATAATAAGAATGAATTCCTCTAAAAGATATGCAGGTACAAGATGAGATGCAAAAGAGGAAAGGAAAGCCAAATGGCCAAAGAGCCAACCAAGTAAGTCCTTAATCACTGTTTCAACCTGCCAAAAATGAATAATGGAATTAGTAAGGATATGACCACCAAATATCCATTGACAGGCGAAGAAAGAGA
Source organism: Austropuccinia psidii (assembly GCA_023105745.1). NCBI lineage: Eukaryota > Fungi > Basidiomycota > Pucciniomycetes > Pucciniales > Sphaerophragmiaceae > Austropuccinia > Austropuccinia psidii. The sequence goes on from JALGQZ010000001.1 coordinate 24,812,086, forward strand.
AAAGAGAAAGGTGCTAAATGACTGACTTAATAATATCAGTATTTGCTTAACTAAAGTGAAAAGAAAATAGAGATAAAATAAAATCAAAATATATTAATTAACTGGGGAAAACCCCCCAGGGTGGAAAGGGTAGCCGGTATATGTGAAAAGTTGGGAGCTTGAGTTCTTCAGGCTGAAAACTGATCTGTATTGATCCTTGAGGCTGTATTGATTCTTTTGGGAATTGATACAGCTGGCTAATGTTGAAATTGAATTGGGTTGAATGAATTTCCCTTGATTGAAAATGAAATACAGTTCTTGATGAATCCAGACTGTATTGAAATGAATATGGTTGCCAAGATGGATTGAATGGAGCTTTGACACTTGACAACTTCTTTTTGGCACTGCCTCTTGAATACACTTGAGAATGAATTGACAGTATTCCCTTGTAAGGAATACTTGGAGTGAGAATAACCAATGACTGCTTGATGGCGTCATTGGTCTTTGACGCTGAAACACTTGCTCTTGAGCCTTGATGATTCCTCTGAATGATTGGGTGCCTTGATGACGTGATGAGATGTTAGAATGTTGAAAAGACTATTTGATATTGCCACCATTGAATTGCTGTTGAAAAATGATGCACAATGATGTATAACATCATTTATGGCATATTGGTTGATTGGCAAGAAGATTACGTCCAAAGGTCTTGAGGTGGAAAGGCAGAGGGGAAAAGGATGGATGTGATGGCTTCAGAGCTTGGAAAGGTGTTTCTGGGCCTTCTGGGGTTTTTGGCCACTTTTGGGTTCTGAGCCAAAAACTGGCCCAAAAGGCGGGAAAGTGTCTTTTGGACACTTTGCGTCAAAGTGCGCAAAAGTGCGCAAATGCGCAAAGTGCGCAAAAATGCGCAAAATGCGCAAAAGTGCGCAAATATGCGCAAAAAGTGCGCAAAATGCGCATTATGAGCCCAAATGGCCAAAAACAGCCATTTGGGCCATTTCCCCTGGTTTTGAGGGAAATGACCAGAAATACCCATTTGGGCATAAATTGCCGCTATGGGTGCTGGATTGAGGTGAAGGGCCATGAAGGCCCCAAAACACAAATGGCCATAAATGGTCCATGAGATGATGACGTGGCCATATTGGCCACTGGTGATGGATATGGCCAATTGGCCATAAAAGGACTGTGGCTTGATATGCCATATGGGGATCCAAGGAAGTGAATTGCCATGGTTGTGACAGTACCCCCCACCTTGAAATGGTGAGCTCCTGAGCACCAATACAAGGTGAAGCCTGTTGAGGCTATTGGAAGGATTTTGAGAGAGTGATTCAAGAGGACTGATTAATGTAAAAAATTTGAAAACTGATATTAAGAATTTGACATTTGACGCAGGACTTGCTTGATCTTCTTTTGACATTGGCTTCATGATTTGAATTTAATTTTGAAATGAATGAAAATTTTTGACGTGATAATTGACGTGATAAAAGGAAATTTAAAATAAAAGTAAACTAGAAATAAAGAATGAAACTGAAAATAAGAAAACAAAAGGAAAAAGAAAAATGAATTGAATCTTGAGGAGGTTCCAATCTTCATCACGGAGGTTGATAACTGATTTTGAAATTGCCCAAGGACCTGGAAAGATAAAATTGATGCCAGGTGCTCACAAAGTGGCCAAGGTGATGTTTTTGACAAGATTGTAGACCCCTCAGGGAAGTGCACACCAGGAGAGGAACTTACTTTTGGTAGTTACCACTCCCGCCAGTGCCATAAAAATAAAACAAAAATGTTGAAGGATTGAATTTGAATTTTGAAGTCTTGGAAATGAATTGAAAAGTGAATGGCTCATTGTCCCAAGTGAGAATGGCCATAAGATTGGAAATGAAGTTGAAAGCCATGCCAGAGATCTGTGTCCAAAATTGCAAAGTGCTCACAGAGTGGCCAAGGTGATGCTTACAACAAAACAGAGTAGAATACCCCTAAAGGTGCATACCAGGAGTGGGACTTACTTTTGGTAATTCCTCTCCCCACCAAGCACCATAATGAATCAAGCTTTTGAAGAGTTGGGCCCAGGATTGTCAGGATATAATGAATGAAAATCTTTGACAAGTTCAGGACAATTCTTGAGGTTTTCGGTTGGTTCCCAAGTGGATCTTTCTGGGTCTTGACTGAAACCTTTCCATTCCACCAGATACCATAATTTTCCTCTCTTGAGCTTTGAGTCCAGTATTTGAGAGACTTCCCATTCCTCTTCTTCTTCAATGGTGATTGGAGGAGGAGGCTCTTGATGCCTTTTTGGGATTGTTGACATCTTGACTGGTTCCAAAAGGGAAATATGGAAAACTGGGTGGATGGATTTCCATTGAGATGGAAGCTTGAGGTGGTAGGCATGAGTGCTGACTTTCTTCAAAATTGGAAAAGGACCCAGCCATCTTTCAGACAGCTTTTTGGTGGGTCTGGTTGATTTGATGTTCTTGGAAGAAAGCCATACCATGTCCCCGGGATTGAAAACAGGTGGACTTGCTCTACTTTTATCTGCATACCTCTTAAACCTGTTTATGGCAACTTCAAGTTCTCTCTTAACATCTTGCTGTACTGATTGGATTTTTGTTGATAACTTTCCAGCCGGAGTGTCTTGAGTGATGTGAACTGAGTCAAAATGAGGATCTCTTCCATAAACAGTGAAAAACGGTGATTGCTTTGTTGAAGAGTGGTCAGAGTTATTGTAGGCAAATTCAGCCAGAGGGAGCCAGGTGTTCCAATCATCTTGATGATAACTGACATACATCCGAAGGTACTGTTCTAGTATCTGATTTACCCTCTCTGTCTGTCCATCAGTTTCTGGATGGTAAGCAGTTGACAAGTCTCTTGAAATCTTGAGCTGCTGACAAAGGTTGGTCCAAAAAGAAGAAACAAAAAGAGAACCTCGATCACTAACAATGCTTGAAGGAAGGCCATGCTTTGAGAAAATATTCTTGATGAATAAATGGGCCAAATCTAATGAAGTGATTGAAGCTATTGTTGGAATAAAAACCGCCATTTTTGAGAATCTGTCCACTATGACTAAAATTGAATCAAAGGAATTGGACAGTGGCAATTGAGTGATGAAATCCATTGAAAGACAAATCCAAGGACCACTTGGAATTGGAAGAGGCTTGAGGAGTCCAAACTTCTTGTGATGAATATTTTTGTTTCTTGAACACTGTTGACAGGATGATACATAATCCTTGATAAATTGAGTCATGCCGGACCAGTGGAAATCCCGCTTGACAAGTTTGAGAGTCTTCTCTTGGCAAGGGTGTCCAGCTAGAGGAGAGTCATGCCGCTTTTGAAGTATATTGAGTTGAATTGTGGGGTCATTTGGGACCACCACTCGATCTTTGAAAAGGAGAAGTTTGGAAGAGGAATCAAGAGAATAATCTTGGACAGATTTACCTTTACCCAAATCTTCAAGGACACTTCTATATTGAGAATCTTGCCACACTGCCTTCTGGTTTGAATCAATCAAGTTTGAAAATGAATCCACCTTGACTGCAAAAAACTTTGAAGCTTGAATTTCATCTTGCTTGATTATCTTCTGATAGTTCATTGGATTCTTGCTGATGAAATCCTCCCCCCTCTCTGGGTAAACGTCGTCTTGACGTGACAAGGCATCTGGAAGGGTGGCCAAGCGGCCAGGGCGGTAAGTGATTGAGAAATGGAATTCAGATAAAAATTCAGCCCAGCGGGCTTGACGGCGAGTGAGAATCTTGGAAGACATAAAATATTGAAGAGATGAATGATCGGTGAGAACTTCAAAAGGGGAAGAAATAGAAAGAAGAAAAGCTCTCCAGCGCTTGAGAGCCCAGACTATGCCAAGGAGTTCCTTGTCATGAATCTCATAATTGAGCTCAGCTGGGAGAAGCTTGCGGCTATCAAATGCAATGGGATGTTTTCCTGAGTCAGAGACCTGACTCAGTACAGCACCCAAGGCATAATCTGATGCATTGGTCTCTACAATGGTGGGTAGAGAAGGATTGGAGCAGTGGTGAATGCCTCTTTGAGTTGATGAAACTTTCTAAGAGCTTCCTCATTGAGCGGAAAACGGGAATCTTTCTTGAGGAAACTTGTGAGTGAATTAATTTTCTTTGAATAATTCTTGATGAAACGGCGGTAAAAATTGGCAAAGCCAAGGAATGATTGAAGAGCCTTGAGGTTTCTTGGAGGTGGCCAATTGAGAATTTGCTGGACTTTTGCTTGGTCCATCTTGAGGCCTTCAGAAGAAACTACATAACCTAAATATTCCATACTAGAAACATGGAATAGGCATTTGGATGCCTTAGCAAAGAGGTTATTGGCTCTGAGTCTGGAAAGAACAGTGGACACATGAGTGACATGTTCTTCCTCAGATTTGGAAAAGACCATAATGTCATCCAAATAAACCACAACATAAACATCAAGAAGATCATAAAAAATATCATTGACGAGATTTTGAAAAGAAGCAGGAGCATTGGTAAGCCCAAATGGCATAACCAAGTACTCATAACTACCATATTTGGTTCTAAAACAAGTCAAGTGTTCATCACCTTCCTTGATTCTGAGCAGGTTATATGCACCACGCAAATCAATCTTGGAGAAGATAGAAGAACCATTGAAAACAGTGAGAAGCTGATTCATAGGAGGAACAGGATACTTGTTCTTCCTAGTAACAGCATTGAGCTTGCAGTAATCAACACACAAACGGAGGCCACCATCTTTCTTTTTGACAAAAAGAACAGGTGCTCCTGTAGAAGAGGAGCTTGGCCGGATGAAACCTTTCTCTACATTCTCTGAAATGTAGGCCCTGAGTGTATCTGACTCTTGGTTTGATAAAGAGTAGATCACCCCAACTGGAGGTAGAGACCCCTCCAGCTCAATATGATGATCACAGGCGCGGTGAGGAGGAAGTTTCTCTGCTTTCACCTTGGAAAATACATCCAAGTATTGGTGATAAACAGAAGGAACAACCTTCATCACGGTTTCTATTTCTTCTGGCTCTTCCTCTTCATCCCACAACTCCTCCAGGGAGTCATGATAAGATGAAGGAGGAAGGTCCATATTCCCAAAGAAGAGATGAAGTGAAGATACAGAATTATCTTCTCCAACATCTTGAATCTCTTTGAAGACTTAATCTCTAGATGATAGTAATGACTGATGGGAATTAAGGGAAGGAATATGGACAGAAGACGGAAATGATGGTGTTCTAGAATCACCAACCAGAGCTGAACATGCTTTGGCAGAAGAAAAGTCATTACTGAAAGAAATTGAAGGATCATTATAGTCCTTATGATCAGAATTAAAGGTGATCAATCCTTGCCTCCAATCAATAAACGGATTAAAATGATTAAGAAAGTCAAAGCCCAATATGAGGTCTTCTCCCTTGGGAGTATCAATGACTAAAAAGTCCCATTCAAAGCTTGGGAAGGAAGGGAGCTCAACCATATATTTAGTATGGTGAGTCACAAATAAAGAAGGAGACTCAGAGGAGTCAAGAATAATAAGGGGAATCTTCTCCGGGAGTTCTGACATGGTCAAAGAATACTTGTGAACAAACTGCTTTGAAATAAATGAGTTGGTAGCACCAGAATCAATGAGAATACTGTAAAACATATCAGAGAGAGAAGAAAAAACAAAAAATTTAAGAGAATTTTTGACACCAGTATTCAGAATGCACAATTGTGCTCTGGATGGAAAACTGTGAAGACCATTGAACACAACATGATCTTCACTCAGGCTTTTCCCTGGCTGGGAAATTTGCCTGACGGTTGGGTAAGCTTGTTTTGAGGCCTTTTGAAACAGGACTCAAGACTATGCTTCCCACCACAATAGGTACAAAGACCCTCTTTGATTCTTCTTTCTTTTTCAGAGTTCATGAGCTTGAAATCTTTATTCAACAAAGACAAATGGGGCTTGTCCCTCTTCTGAAAATTCTTCTTCTTCTTATGACTTGAACTTGAAGAATTTTGAGGATGAGAAGAACTTGACTTTGAGGCTTCTGGCTTCTTCTCTTGATGATGACTCTTTTCATTTTGCCTCTCATGGTACCTGGTATCAAGTTCCAGGGTAACGTCCATTAAGTCTTGAAGAGAGTCAATTCTTGAAGGATGGGAGGCCAATTGATCCAAAATCCTGGATGGCAATCCCTTCCTGAAATGATGGATGAGAGCTCTTTCACCCCAATCCCCGATTCTTGAGACTAAGCTTCTGAAATCAGCAATGTATAAGGATACATGCCCACCTTCTTTCATTCTTAAAGAATCCAACTCAGCTTCTGCTTTTCTGACTTCATTCGGGTCACCAAATAAAGTGAAGAGTTGAGATTCAAATAAACGCCAAGAATTGAGAAGGTAATTTGAATCTTGATTGGTGAGATTGGAAAGATAAGGCTCAATCCATTTTGCAGCCCTTCCAATGAGAAATGAAGTGGCATAAAGGACCTTCTTTCTGTCTTGAGCGAAGTTTGCCGGATCATTATGAAAAATCAATTGACAAGACTGAATAAAGCTTCTAACTTTGAAGGGCTGAGTCCCATCAAAGCATTCCGGTGCCTTCATAGATGGAGTCTTGAAGGCTGGTGGTCTTGATGCTTCAGAGGATGAAGCTGCTTGAAGATTGGCCATAATCTGAGTCATTTGCTGCATGATGGCCAATAGGGATGGTTCAGACCGATGAGAGACAGGCTGATTAGACTGGGCTAGAGTTGGTCCTCCAATACCTTGGGATGCCTCCACCGGAGCAGGGACACCTTCAGTACCATCAGACTCTTCCTCTTCCACAGAATTCTCCTCCTCCTCTTCACCATCTTCACCTGGACCTTTGAAAATAGTCCTTGAAGTTCCTGGAAATCCGCCAACTACTCCTGAGAATGAACATGATCTTCTTGGCCCTCTTCCTTCCTTCCTGGATGGTGCTTCTCCCCCCATGCGGGGTCCTCTATCTAATTGGGCCCTCAGTTGAGGAACTGCTGGGGTGCCATCTAGAGGAGCTCTTGGAGTTGGAGTGAGAACAGCTTGAGCTCTGGCCTGAGATCTTGTCTGTCTTGCCGGAGGTGAGTGTTGAACAGGCATGATATCAGGAACAAAATGAAATAAATGAATTAAAAATCAAAATTTGCTTGAAGTGAAAAGAGTCAACAATCAAATCTTGAGGAAAATCAATGAATAAAAGTGAAAATCTTCAAGTACGTCAATAAATAAAAATCAAATGAAGTCTTGAAGTCAAATCAAATCAATGTCTTGAAGTAAATCAATGAATCCAAGTCAAATGAGATCTTCAAGTCAATAAATCAATCAATCAAATCAATCAAAATCAAAAATCTTGCAAAAATCAATCAATCAAATGAAATCTTGAAGAAAAGTCAATTTATGTCAAAATTCTTGATGTGAAAAATCAGCAAAATCAATGAAATCTTCAGGTCAATCAATTTTCTTGAGGTCAAAATCAAATATGTCAAATCAATCAATCAATCAAAATCAAGTGAATTATTCTTTAAAAACCAAAATTCTTGAAGAATGAAACAATTATGAATCTTGATGTGAATAACGTGTCTGAATATCTTGATGAAAAATTTGAAAATCAAAGAAAATCAAGATGATGCCTGAATTACAAATGAAATGAAAATTGATGATTTGAAAAAGATTTTAAAAAGAATAACAAAAATAAAAAATGGGTCAGCTTTCAATTTTCAAAATGAAGAATGAATGAAAGAAAATTGAGAGGTGACAATGAATCATTAAGTTCATAAGCATAAAAGAATCATAATTTCGATGAAATAAGTGAATGAAATTATAAAGAAAGAATGAACAGAATGAAAAAGAAATTATGAGTTAATTAATATAATGTCACAGGGGCTCTTGGACAGAAATACAAGAGTGGCCTGGCACTCAGCAATCAGGGAACTCACTTGGAAGACTCCAAAAGGATAAATAATAAAAATAATAAGAATGAATTCCTCTAAAAGATATGCAGGTACAAGATGAGATGCAAAAGAGGAAAGGAAAGCCAAATGGCCAAAGAGCCAACCAAGTAAGTCCTTAATCACTGTTTCAACCTGCCAAAAATGAATAATGGAATTAGTAAGGATATGACCACCAAATATCCATTGACAGGCGAAGAAAGAGAAAAGAGAAAGGTGCTAAATGACTGACTTAATAATATCAGTATTTGCTTAACTAAAGTGAAAAGAAAATAGAGATAAAATAAAATCAAAATATATTAATTAACTGGGGAAAACCCCCCAGGGTGGAAAGGGTAGCCGGTCTCTGTGAAAAGTTGGGAGCTTGAGTTCTTCAGGCTGAAAACTGATCTGTATTGATCCTTGAGGCTGTATTGATTCTTTTGGGAATTGATACAGCTGGCTAATGTTGAAATTGAATTGGGTTGAATGAATTTCCCTTGATTGAAAATGAAATACAGTTCTTGATGAATCCAGACTGTATTGAAATGAATATGGTTGCCAAGATGGATTGAGTGGAGCTTTGACACTTGACAACTTCTTTTTGGCACTGCCTCTTGAATACACTTGAGAATGAATTGACAGTATTCCCTTGGAAGGAATACTTGGAGTGAGAATAACCAATGACTGCTTGATGGCGTCATTGGTCTTTGACGCTGAAACACTTGCTCTTGAGCCTTGATGATTCCTCTGAATGATTGGGTGCCTTGATGACGTGATGAGATGTTAGAATGTTGAAAAGACTATTTGATATTGCCACCATTGAATTGCTGTTGAAAAATGATGCACAATGATGTATAACATCATTTATGGCATATTGGTTGATTGGCAAGAAGATTACGTCCAAAGGTCTTGAGGTGGAAAGGCAGAGGGGAAAAGGATGGATGTGATGGCTTCAGAGCTTGGAAAGGTGTTTCTGGGCCTTCTGGGGTTTTTGGCCACTTTTGGGTTCTGAGCCAAAAACTGGCCCAAAAGGCGGGAAAGTGTCTTTTGGACACTTTGCGTCAAAGTGCGCAAAAATGCGCAAAATGCGCAAAGTGCGCAAAAATGCGCAAAATGCGCAAAAGTGCGCAAATGCGCAAATGCGCATTATGAGCCCAAATGGCCAAAAACAGCCATTTGGGCCATTTCCCCTGGTTTTGAGGGAAATGACCAGAAATACCCATTTGGGCATAAATTGCCGCTATGGGTGCTGGATTGAGGTGAAGGGCCATGAAGGCCCCAAAACACAAATGGCCATAAATGGTCCATGAGATGATGACGTGGCCATATTGGCCACTGGTGATGGATATGGCCAATTGGCCATAAAAGGACTGTGGCTTGATATGCCATATGGGGATCCAAGGAAGTGAATTGCCATGGTTGTGACAATATGGCATATCCATGCCATATCCAATTTATGGAAATTTGGCCATATCCATAATCATTGGCCAAATTGGCCACTTCATTCTTTTTTGGTCTTTAATGGTCATTTTGCTATCTGGGCCCAGCTTGGCCCCTTCACCATCATCAGGAAATTCCTTGCCTTTCTCTGATTTTGGCACCTTTGGGTATTTTCCAGTCAACAGGGAAAATACAGCCCAAAAGACTGTATTTGGCTTTTTAAGCTTAAAATACAGTTTTGCACATCTCGTGAATTCTTGTGTACTCTGCGCATTTTGCGCATTTTTACTGTATTCAGTCTTTCATGCCATTTTCCCATGTAATATGGAAATATGCCCAAATGGCCATATTATGCCATTTGGGGGTTAATTGCCAGACTTGCGCACGTTTCACAAAGGCAGTTTTAAATTTGTATAAGCTGTATTTGTCCAAAACATCCAAGGACACTCTTTCACCTCTTAAGCCACTCAAAAGTCAATTCTCACTCTTATCCTCCTGGCATCATCCCAAAAGACCTTTGTCCACTTCCACCCTCCAATAACCAAAAGTGCCATAAATTGTGTTATACACCATTATGCATCTTTTTTCACCAGCAAACCAATTGTTCCAATATCAAATAGCTATTTCAACTTTTCATCAGGTCATCAAGGCATTTCATCCAGAGGATTCATCAAGGTTCAAAAGAAAATATCAATCTCAAATACCAATGATGCCATAAATCAATCTTTGGTTCTTCTCAGTCACATTATTCCTCCAAGGGAATACTTGCATTTTATTCTCAAGGGATATTCAAGAGGAAGTTCCAAAACAATTTTCCCAGTGTTAGTGCTCCATCAATCCACCTTGGCAACCACATTAATTAAATAAAATCTGTATTCGTCAAGACCTGTATTTTCATTCATAAATCATGGGAAGATCATTCAACCCAGTTCATTTCCCAATTTGGCAAGGTATACACTTCATCAAGCAGTAAATACAGCTTCAAGGATTCAATACAGACCAGCTGTCAGCCTGAAGGAGTCAATTTCTCTACTTTTCACATGTACCAGCCTCTTTTGACCCTGGGGGGCTTTTCCCCCAGTTAATCGATATACTTTGATTTTATTTTATCTTCATTTATGTTATCATTTTTTTAAGTGAATACTGATATTATCAAGTCAGTCATTTAGCACCTCTCCCTTTTTCTTTCTTTGCCTGTCAATGGATATTTGGTGGTCATATCCTTACTAATTCCATTATTCATTTTGGCAGGTTGAAACAGTGTTCAAGGGCTTACTTGGTTGGCTCTTTGGGCATTTGACTTCTTATTTCTGTTATTGCATCTCATTTTTGTAGCTGCATATTTCTTAGAGAAATTCATTTCTTCTATTTTCTTTTTCTTTATTCTTTGGAGAATTCCTAGTGAGCTCCCTGATTTCTGAGTGCCAAGCCACTCTTGTTTTCCCAAGAGCCCCTGTGACACAATGTAATTTTCAAGGCTAACATGGTGTGTTGGGATTTTTTCAGAAAGAATCAGCATTAATTTGTTTCTAATCTTACCAAATCTTTGGCTTTTATTTCTCAACACCTTAAATTAACTTTTGGATCTTCTTGAAGCTCAAAATGATACCTATATATATAAGAATAATCCCAATTTCAACTTTTTCCATTTTGACTTTTTGGCAAAATTTATGAGTCATATATATATATATATTCCAAAAAATGAAATGAGTTGGGAGGATTAAATCAAAACAAAACAAAAAATATTTGAATGTTAAGCTTTTAGTCTATATATACTCCAACTGAACACATTTAACCCCTTTTCAAATTGGAGTTCAAGCATTTTTCTTGAAAAAATCATTGTATTCAACTCAAGAATCATTGAGCAAGATTTAATAGGATAGCTCATTAGTTTCTTGACTTAGCAAGTGTGTATTTTCAGAAAAACATCCCAAATTTTACATCAACCAGTTCAACCCATGTGTAGCATATAGTCTGAAATGGAAATATAAACTCATATTTAAAATATCTAACCACAAAGAATAAAGAAGGATTTTTCAAGTGAAAATTCTCAAAATAAAAATTCAGGTATCAGAAAAAAAACCCAACTACCTTACTAGTTGATTTTCCTTTAATAATTTATGAAAATTAGAAAGAAATAATTAATCAAAGTCAAATATTTGAGTGAAAAATACTAAGTTGAAATCATTCAAAATGTTGGTTGCAATCAGAAATCTATTTTGAATGGTGAGAATATTTCAGAAAACTTGTCAGAATACCATTACTAGCAAAGCATGTTTCTCTTTTGCTCATGATTCTTTTATGTTGATTGAATATTTTTTGAGATGGTATATGAAATAGTCTAATGAAAACCTTTTTATTTAGGCTTCAAACCCACAGAGAAAATTGGAGGAAGTCATTTTTCAATATTATTATATATATCAATACAATCATTTCACAGAATTCATAACTATGTCTGTCCACAATGCCTCAGACCTCAAAAGGCACCTAAGAGGTTTCAAAGGGTTATTCAGCGCTTCAAAAAAAACACTTAAACTTATTGAATTAGAAAAGAACAATAATATAGTGACCAAATATCAAGACTAAATTCAGCATATGGCTATTTAAAGCTTATTAGTAAGGTATTTTTCCTTAAAGGTTTTTTATAGAGGTATATTACAAACAAAATTGGAATATACCCAAATTCAAAGTGGCATAAGCAGGATCAAGTCAACAACATAGTCAGAAGGATTTACTACAATTATAAAAGCAAGAAGGTAGAATACCTCTCTCATCTACCTGTCAAATCTGGCCTTAGCACTTCTCTTCATACCTGGATTCCTAAAGATATGACGACTCCTTAAATGGGAATTTTGGCCCATTGGTTTGACCCAACTCAATTCAGTAATCAAAATAATATTTTTATTATAAAACATAGAGGATGGAATTAAGGGATTGGAATGGCTTATTTCCTTTTTTGGATTATTTGTAATAATGGGGAACTATTGATGGAAGCTATGATATTACTGGAAACAATGATTCTGATAATTTCATGATAGCCCAGAAATTAGAAGCCAAATTCAAATCTAAAAGGATTATTTAGTCATAAATTCCAGATTTCTATGCCTATTCTTGTGAAATAATGTCTTTTGTTTTAAATTTTGTTTTCCAAGATGTCCCAATTATTGGATAAGGATGAGAATTATTTCCAAAATTATTTAAAAATAAAAATGAAATTTATCACAAGGTACCTCCAAAAGTTAATTTTACATATTTGGTTATTTTATTAAAGAAGTTATTACTAATATGAAAACAAATATTTTTTGATATCAATTGATATAATCAAGAATTCCTAATCATTTACAAGAAATAGCTTGAAATAAAATTTTGAATAAACCAGTTTTTGATACTCAAAAACATTGAGTTGAGTATATTATTAATTCCCAGGAGTCTAAAGTGGTGATAATTCACAAAGGTGAGACTTCATTATTTCATTTAGCAAACCTATCATTTGGAAAAAATAATTAATAGAAAAACAGTTCATTGTAAAGCTTATATGAAGTTACTATTCTCGAATTCAGATATAACCAAAACAGTGAAAAGGTTTGCAATAAATCAAAGATGAAACTCGCAGTTACCAGTTAATGAAAATAAATATAACTATTACTTTTTGGAACTTCTCAACAAAATAAAACAAATAATTTTACTAAAGGCATTTTTGATAGTATAAATGCAATAAAATTGAGGTAAGTCATATATATTAATTGACCAATATTTTAAATCCTTGGACTTCATTCAATAGCTACTAGAAGTATTGGAGAAATCATGCAATAAATTTCAAATAAATGGGGGATACAAACACCTCTTTTTACCATTAAAAAAATCAAATATTTTATTGATTTAATTCATGGTCCCCACAAATATAAATAAAATTTGCAAGAAGATCATTTGAAGATCTGAAAATATATAGAATAAAAACTCTGGAATGATGCATCCATAATTGCTTAATTTCTCATTATAAATGCTAAAAATTCCCAAATAAACCATTATTCCACATCATTGATTATTAGAGGTCTTGGATAAATTTATGGTGGACTTTGAAGAGAATTTTTTATATTTTAAATATGAGACAAATCCATAAACTAATATTATAATCACTAAGTATTTTACACAATGTAGCTTATTATATACTATTTAATAGACATTAACATATTCTTGACTTATTTCAATCAAATGTACTTTATTTTCTGTAGAAATCAATTTGAAGCTAATTAACAAATTCAAAAAAAATCCCCAATAATCAAAAAATGGTATTTTAGTAAGATGTTTGAAGTTAAGCTAATTTATTACTAAAATCACATTTACTTATATTTGATTTTTAATAACTTGGTGTTCAATCCAATTTGGTGAATTCCTTATTTTAGGATGTGTTGAATTAAAATACCTATCAATACTTTTTTCTTTTTCATGAGTGGAATTCATTTTATCCTACTGTGCAAGGGTTTTAATCTCATTATTGGGTGCTATTAATAATTTGAAAATTTCTTATTTAATTTATCTCAAAGTGTAGTTTAAGCATTTTTTTAGAAATTTTAAGTTAATATTTTATATATTTTTCATCTTCATTATTTTACATATTAATTTTCTTTTTTCATATATTTTCTTAATTTCAAAATCTTAAACTTGATTTATCAATTCAAAAATAAATTTCAATTAATCAAATTTGAATTTAAATTAAATCAAAAAAAAATTAATGAATAATTTTTCTCTTTTCACATTACTATTGAGCTTTTTTTTTAATCTATTTTGATAAAAAGTAACATATAAATATCAAAAAAAAAATTAATTAATTCAATTCAATTTGATTATATATATATGTATATATGTATGTATATTTGAAATTTATTTAGTTTGAATATTTTTTTAAAAAACACTATTAATTCTTCTTCTTATTATTTTTATTTTGAAAAAGCTCAATATATATATATATATAATAATTAAAATAAATAAATGATTTATATAGGGCTCTGGTAAAAGTATGTTGAAATTTAGTAAATACATATGAGTTCCCAATTCTTCCAAAGAAATTCCTCTAGCTAAGTTTTGAGGAATTTTTGATTTTTTTTGCCATATTTTTTCCAACATGGGATGTCAATATCCCCAAATTTTTTCATACTTTTTTTGCCAAATTTTTCCAAATCAGCCAATTTCTTTGAAAAAAAAGGTTTGAAATATTCCCACTTATGAATTTCCATAATTTCTTTTTTTCAAAATGAAGGGAAAAATTTTGAGAACCCAAAAACAGAAGCCCATATCTTTGCAAATTTCTTTGGGTGGGACAATTTTAGGCCCAAAAAATTGTGTTTTTTTATGTTTTTTTGTTCATCTTTGTAAGTAAATTGAAAATACCACTTATGAAATTAATGGAATTTAAAAAATTTATTGATGGAATTAGTGGCATTAACAATGTCATACATGTTATCAAAAATTTCAATTCATGGCTTCAAAAATGTGATATTCTTGAAAAGAAAAATTTTGGGGGGCATTTTGGCAGGTTTTTTTGGCTTCATTTTAATTGAAAATGGGTCCAGGTCACCCCTTATGTGTTTTTACCAATTTGTGGAAAAAAAAATTAAGTGCTTATTTGGGTTTGCCAAAGCCCTTTGTTAATTCAATTCAGTATTTCTTTATATTTTTTTGAACTTAAAATTGATTTTTGTCAATCTTCATTTTCAGAATTATGGTAAGTATTATTAACTTTTTTCTTAAATTTTAGATTTAGGCCCCATTGATGAATTGGTTTTGAATTGAATTTTAAAATTATTTTTAAATTAATATAAGAGTAATTTTATTTCAATTTTAGTTCAATTTTTTTTCAAAACCAATTCAAATTCTACAGAAATTCACAAAAACAATCCTCATTTGATTATTCTTATTTTCAAAATTTTATAAAATCTTATTTTCTTATTCTTAATGAAAATATAACCATTTATGACCCAACAATCCTCTTTGTAATTACCACCATAATAGTGGCCATAACATTTTTATTTAGCATTCTATAAAAAATTGGTGAATCATCAACAGTAACCCCTACACTGGTGTGAGCCTTTGAGATATGACCACATATCCAATAAGGTCACAAAAAAGATTAATAATAATTATACCTTTAATATAATTATATTAAAATTAATTAGAATAATTATACACTAAAAATAATTACTCAAATATACAAAAAATAAAATAAATTGGTACTAAAATTGGTTTAACTTAAAAACCAATGAATGAACATGTGAAATAAATTATACCATTGGATTCCCCATGGAGAAATACACATATACCACTTTTATGGCATATCTGTAAAGTCAATATTTAAGGAATTATAAGGTATAATACCTTATAAAAATCATAAAACCTTATTTATCTCAGAAACTAATGAAACAACATGTGAAATAAATTGTACCAGTGGATTCCTCACAAAAATCCACATATAAAACAATTAATAAGCTAATTCCCAAAATCAATACTTAAGGAATTATCCTGAATATATGCACTTTTTTGGTCAACGCATATATTCAGTGATCATAGCTAATATCTTCTAAAATATACATGATAGAATGATGAACCAAAAATAAAGTTACCACGTAATTACTGTAAGAACACAGATATGAACTTTATTTTACAAGTTATAAACAAGGTTAAAACCTATGATGAAATATTGATAAAAATCAACAGAGCTGTTGACCACTTTGTTGTGAAAGTGCTCCAAACTTAAAAAAAAGTACACAGTTGGATTCTACTAGTTCATTCGTGAAGAATGATGTAATTTTTATTATTAAATTCAGGGTATAACCCCCTGAAATCAAGGTTTGAAGTTTAAAATATTGAATTTCGACAGAAAAGATGAGTTACAAGAAAAATCATCAAAATTAGAGTTTTGATGATGTAATGAAAAGCTCTTGGCAGCATAATGAGGTTATGTCAGGCTATCAGAATTCACTCTCTGAATTGCTGTAGCGTGAAAACCTTAAAATTTATTGAGGATCAAAGTTTGAGCTTAAATTGAGCTGTTATGATCACATACTGTAACCTTAAATTAAGTTTAACAGTCTTAATAGTGATAAAATTGGTGAATACTATTAGTTTATGATTAAAACTAATAAAATCCACGAAATTTGGGGTTCTTCCAAGCCTCTGATGTCATCACACTTAGAGTTATAGTGATAACTCTAAATAATGGTGTAATAATGATGTAATATGGTTTGATCATGATGTAATCACCCTCAAACCTTAAAATATTGATCAATTCCAGTGGATATGATCAGTACACGTCTACTAGAAGCCTGTTGGACTCTAGGAGGGAGGTATTTACTATAAATAGAGCTCTTTTTACTCTGTTTTCCCCTCAGACGCATCAAAAACATTAAATCAATTAAATCAAAGGTAAATTCTTTATTCTTTATATATAAAACTGTTATATTATTAAAGACCAAAGACCACCTTGCTATAATCATCTATTTTGACGTGATTAAATCATTTATTTAATTGTTTTTGTTAAAAATCTCTCTAAAACTCATTTCCACGTAAAAATACTGAATAATTTGTAATTTTCTTTATTTTCATTGTAAATACAATTTGAAAAGGTTGTATTTATATTTTTTGGCGTAAAATACTTCAAAATTATTATATTAAGTGTTAAAAGTAGGTTATTCTCTCTTATTATAATAATTTCTCTATTATTACTCTATTAATAATTCTTTAATTAATATAAATAGTATTTATATTAATTCATAACTTTAATATTAGTAATATTATTGTTATTAATTGTTTTTTATTAATAAAAAACAATTTTTTACGCCTTTATTATTTGTTGGTAACAATAATAAAGAGCTTTATAATATATTAATTATTTTATATTAATATATTATTTATAATATTATAATTTCATATAATATTAATTATATTATTATATTTATTTAATAATATAATATTTTTACGCCATAATAATAATATTTCTTTATTATTATTATTATTTTAATCTTATTTATTTGAATTATAAGGACATTCAGAGTACAATAAGTAATAAATTAGTAATTTTTACTTATTGTTTCATAGTCAAACCTTACATTTGGGGGCCTGGCCGTGATATTTACTTAAAAGACCTTTAAAAAGATTCTATTTGGGTTTATCCAATAATAAATTATATTTATAATCATAAAATTATATAATAATTTTATATTTTATTGATTTTAAAAGCTATTGAGGCATTTGGAAAGCAATTGTACTGTCTTACACGTGGTTTTTCACATCCTTAGACTTGCAAGAACTTTCTTTGAGTGACTCTAGTGATTAAAAAAGATAATTTATAAATTAAAAATAATTTTTATTATAATTTAATTTTATAAGAATCATATTCATTTTTTATTTTATTCTTTAAAAATAAAAATATACATAAAAAATATTAAAAAATATTAAAAACCAATAAAAAAAGTTATTTTTATTCATTTTTATTCATTTCTTTATTTATTTCACTTTTTTAAAGATATAAAAGCAATTTCTACGTGGAAAATTGCCATATCTTGCCAAAAATAACACTTCTTATAAAAAGACTTATATTTATTTGTCTTTTTTAGTGTTTGAAGATAACCCAACAGAAGACAACCAAGCTACTGTTGAGAGATTGGTGGAAGAAACTTGTCAAAGTTCTCCAACACCAGTTATCACCAAAAGAAAGAAAGCTAAGAAATTAGACTTTCCAGGGCCCACCATTCAAGACTCTGAAGGTGAGCACCTCTTTTTAAATTGCCATAAAAGAATTTTATTCTAAAATACTTTTATTTTTTTCTTATTCTTTAATTATGACTACCAGAAGAGGTTCCCAATACTCCATCCAATCATGTGAGCCTGTGAGGTATGTTTAACATACCCATAAGGCCACAAATGATTTTATAAACAATTAAATTTGTCTTAAACAGACTTTTTAGTTGAATTTAAAATAAAAAATAATAAAAAATAAGTATAACTTTTTTTTGGATAAACAAAGTTATAATTATTATGTCATTTTTGGATTCTACACCAAAAATAACCTAGGGTACACCCATAGAGTGTTATACCCAAAAACACTTATTTCTTGTGTTATTAGAAGATTTAAGAATCTCACAGTACTAATGTAACTTTTTAACATTTTTTTAAAATTGTTAAATTTAAGCTTAATTAAGCTTAAATTTAAAGTTACATAAGGTTTATGCAACTTTACCAAAATTTTAGTTAAAATTAAGGTGTGGTGTATATTTACTGAATTGGCTAAGGATTTGCCATACAGAATGTAAATCCTGCGTGAGCTCAATTTAAAAGGGTTTAAGGCCATAGTATGGCTTTAAATAAATAAAAGGGCAAAATCCACGCAAAAAGGTGGGACAAAGGAAAAAGACCAAATAGAGCTGGGGTACCCAACTTTTTGGATCTGCAAGGATTCAATTAAGGTTGTCCACCTGTATTGGAGGATTTTCAACCTTATTTAAGCTTTAAGATTAGACTTTGATCCAACCTTAAGGTTTAAACTGGTTTTATCCTAAATTGGACAGGAATTTCAAGCTGCCAAGAGGGTAAATCCCAATAAGCAGGCTTGGAATCAAGGTTTTAAGAACTGTCAAAGCTTAATCAAGCTTAAAAAGCTTAAATAAGCTTAAAACTTTAAGGTTTCAATCATCAAAACCTTATCAAAACTTAAGGTTTTGTGTGTATTGCTATTTTATGTGGAAAAATAGTAATAACTTCAAAAATTCATTAAAAATCCAAATCTTAATGGATTTGCTTGAAAATTTCACACAGCTTAGAATTTAATATTATCAATATATAAATTAAATTTTAAGTATCTTTTATTAATAAGTTTCCTGGGTAATTAGCCTGGAAAATTACTTTTTTAATTAAGCTTAAAGAAAATTATGATTTCTTTAAAAATTAATTAAAAATTCAGTTTAAGAGATTTCTGCTTGAAACTCTGATTTTATGTTGTTCATGTGATGAAATTTAATATAAATAAACTTATTTTATATTAAAACTTAAAATAATTAAACTAAATGAGGATTAAAGTTACTTGGAGTTAAGAATAACACTGGTAACTTTAAATTGGAAGTAAAAATAAGTTGCCTTAAGTTAAGAACTTAATTTTTAAGCATGGTTTTTCAGTTTTGACCTGAGCACGCCCTCTACATCCATTATGAATGATGAGAGCTGCTCTGTAGACATAAAAAGAGTCTTTTCATCACTGTTTTTGTCCATCATTCATAATCAATCCAATCATATTAGACATTTAAACAGGTAAAGTTTTATTAAATATAAAATCTTATTATTAAAAGTAATTCTTAAGTTATTTTTATTCTTTATTTATTAAATTAAAGAATTGAAGTCATAGAATTCAGATTATTGTTGTAATCATCTATAATAACTTTTATTATATAAAATTTTCATCTTAAATATCTTTTAAAATCCACAAATTCCTCTCAAAAACTCTTTAATCATAAATTTTAGTATAAAAAGTTGTTTTATCTTTGATTTTATTGATTTTTGGCGTGTTTTTAACTTATAATCATTATTTAATATAATAACTGTTGTTTTATAACTTGTTGTATTAAATAAATATTATAAGTAAGTTTTCTTTAAAGTTCTATATTTTTTTATCTATTATTAGTTTTTTTATATAGAATTTTATTCTATAAAGAATTATTTCTGCACAGTGTGTGATTAATTCTTTTTATAAATAATATTTATATTATTTATAAGTGGTTAATATTCTTATTTTCCACGTGTAATTGTCTCATTAAGAGCTTTACACTTCTTATTGTTATAACTGTCAGTGACTATAACAATAATAGAATAATTATAATTTATTATAATTATTATATTTTTTTTTATTATTATATTATTATAATAATAATTAAATTTATTTTTTTATATAATTATTTTTAATAATTATATTTAAATTTGTGGTTATAATATTTCATTATATTATATTTTTCTACTGAGGACAGTCATAGTACTCTTGATATTGTTACTATTATCAAGAGTTTCATAGACAAACCTTACAAATCAGATGGAGCTGGACTCAGAAGTAGAATTGATCCCTCAAAAGGGAAAAGAAAGGGCAATATCCCCAGTGGAACAGAATCCACACAAGGAAGTGCCTTATCCCAAAGGCAAGTACCAGAAATGCCCATGATATCTGAGCCTGAATTGGAACTAAGTATGAGTAACTCAAACAGGTACAAATCACATTCAGAGGGCTCAAATAGACATCTACATGAGCCAGTACAAGCAGTATTACACAGTATACAAGGACAAAGACTGGGAAATGCTGCCTCAAATACACCAAGGAGTGATGAACTCCTGGCACATCCTGAAAAAGTTCCTCAAAGAGGAGGAGATAGTGAAATACTCCAATGGATGGAATCCACTGTCATCCAAACCTCAAATCAAAAAGATCAAGGATTATCATGCCAAAAAGAGGGAGACAACCAAGGAAGAAGCCCCAGTAGCTTCTACCAGCAAGCCTCAAGCCAACCCACTTCCCCAAGAAGGGAAGAAGAACAAGAAAAAGCATTGGAGGAAACCATATTCCCCAAGCTACAGAATCCCAAGAATCCAAAAGGATGCCATGGACAATGTCTTCAACATGGCCAGAACCTTGATGGAATTCAAGGACAAGGAAGAGCAAAGAATGAGACAACCTCATTTCCCAAAGAAATAACCTTGTCCAAAGATGTTGTAAATACTTTAACAGAAATTAAAAATAGTATATTACCTCTAAAAGAAATTAAAGACAGTTTATTATCACTACAAGAAATAAATAACAATTTATCTTCTTTAACAAAAATTGTTGTACAAAACAAGAAAGAAATTGACAACATTAAGTTTATTGTTGAAAATAATAAACCAAAGAATTTAATTGACAATACTCAAAAATTAATACAAGGACAACAAGAATTGTATAAATACATAAAAGATATCAAAGACAAGACTTTGACAATCAATTATGATGTGAGTATTGACAACCTTACAGAAAAATTAAATAAATTAAGTATTTCTGTAGAAAAATTTGAAGAAAAGACTTCATCACACCAAAAATTACTTTTGGACCATGTGGAAAAAAGTGATGAAGCAAGAATGCATCTAAAAGATGATATTCAAAGTGAAATAAGGCTTATTACAGAAAAAATGGATAAAATTAATGAGGCTAATTTAAATATGCCAAAGTTATCAACACCATTTTCCCATATAAGAAGCCCTATAAAAACAAAAGAGGAATTGTCAAATCCTTTCATAACAGACTTGAGTCACCAAGACAATAACCAAGTCTTAATGAAGGAAGCACCTCAATTGAAGGAATGGCCAACATTCACAGGAGAAGGTGAATATGACCACATGTCATTTATTAAAACAATTGACATGTTACAAGAAGACTATGCCATACCAGATGAATTAATCACTGCAAGATTACATTCATTATTTGAGAAATCTGCAAAAAGATGGTATTATGGCATAAGACAGACAAATGGTAAAAATACCTGGTCTTGGTGGAAACAAGAAATAATCACCAAGTGGGCAAATGATGCCTGGAGGTATAAGATAGAAAATGCATTTGAAAACTCTTTCTTTGACCCAGAGAAAGATAAACCCTTAACTTGGTTCTTAAAACAAGTTGAAAGGCTTAATGCACTGTACCCAGAAATGTCACAGAAGATGGTACATATGAAAATACTTAAAAAATGTGGAGGGGAACTAGAACATGCCCTAAGAAGCAGGTGTATAGAACCATGCTCCACAGAAGAGTATATAAATGCACTAGAAGATATAGTGACAAGGACAAAAATTGGCAGGACTTGGAAAAAATTGGACATTAAAAGCCCAAATAAACCATTTATCAAAAAAGATAAATCAAAAGAATCCTTTAAGCCCAATACATCCAACAATAATGAGCAAAGAAAATGCCATAAATGTGGAGGTATTGGACACTTAGCCAATAATTGCCTTAAAAAAGCAAAGATTAATGAAATCGTGGAAACAGAAAACCACAATGACAAAGAAGAAGAATCTGACTCTGAAAAAGAGACAGAAGAATCAGAAAGCTCTGAAAGTGATGAAATCAATATAATTAATGCACAAATTAATAATATTGATATAATTTATGAAGTACTGGATGTTAACTCAAACTTGCCACAAGTTGGAACATCTGACACAAATCTAACAAACATACAAGATGCCAAAATGTATAGAACCAAACCTGCAAGAGGAATGGGATATACAGCTGGAAAATCAAGTATTAGTATTGTTATGGTTGATAACCAAGAAGGAAAGGTTAACTTGGATACAGGAGCATATTGCACTTGTGTTGGCAAAAGTTATTTAAAAACCATTGTCCCAGACTGGCAAGAAAAACTTATGCCAATACAAGGTGTCAAATTTAGTAGTGCAAGTGAGAGCATGAAGCCCCTTGGAATAATTGATTTAACACTAATTTTCCCTCATCCCTCACAATGTGTCAGAATTAAAGTAGAGTTTGTAGTAATGGACAACTGTACTAGTAATCATTTCATACTTGGAAATGACTACTTATCAATCTATGGTATAGATATCTCCAACCAAAAGGATAGATATTTTACCATAGGAGATAATAAAAGACAAAAGTTTGGATTCTTAAATAACAAAAAACAAATCACAGTTATTAAGAATGAGGAAAAAATTCCAGAAAAAGAACTTTTTATATCTGAACAACTCAGAGAGGCAGAATTCAATCAAGAGTTAACAGAAAAAATGAAAGAAAAATTGATTGACCTCTTATTTAAGTATAAAAATGCCTTTGCAACTGACAAAGAGCCACTAGGTGCCATAATTGGACATGAAGTGGATATAATTCTTAATGTAGAAAAACCTTACCCACCTTTATTAAGAAGACCTGCTTATCCAGCCAGCCCAAGAGCTAGAGAAGCCTTAGAGGTGCACATTAAAGAATTAATGGACCTTGGAGTATTAAGAAAGGTTGGACATAATGAGCAAGTAGAAGTTACTACACCTGTCATTATAACTTGGCATAATGGAAAATCAAGGATGGTAGGAGACTTCAGAGCCCTGAATACCTATACCATTCCAGACAGATATCCAATACCCAGAATCCATGAGACATTGACCCAATTGTCACAAGCTAAGTTCATCACAGCTATGGATGCTCTTAAGGGTTTTCATCAAAATGTCTTAACAGACAATGCCAAGAAACTACTAAGAATAATAGTCCATTGTGGAATTTTTGAATACTTAAGAATGCCATTTGGGATAAAAAATGCACCTTCCCATTATCAAAGAATGATGAATACCATATTTCCTGAAGAATTATCAGAAGGATGGTTAATAATCTACATTGATGATATCATAGTTTGCTCAGAAACTTGGGAAAATCACCTGACAAGACTAGAAAGGGTACTACAGAAAATAGTCCAAGTAAATATGAAAATTTCATTGAAAAAATGTCATTTTGCATATAGTGAATTAAAAGCCCTAGGACATGTAGTATCTGGCCTTAGTCTAGGCATAGACAAAAATAAAGTAGCAGCAGTACTACTTAAGCCAATGCCTCAAACCAAAAAAGAAATGCAATCATTTCTAGGATTTGCTGGTTACTATAGACAGCATATAAAGGACTTTGCAAAGATTGCTAAATCCTTGTATAAGCTATGTGACCAACAAACAGTCTATGAGATGACAGAAGAAAGAGTCAAGGCATATGAAGAATTGAAAAATTCCTTAACAAATGCCCCATTTCTTCTGATGCCAGATTGGAAACTACCCTTCAAACTGTACATTGATGCTTGTGGAGAAGGACTAGGTGCTGCACTTCACCAAACACAAATTATCAATGATAAACCAGTGGAAGGACCAATTTGTTTCATTTCAAGGCAGATAAAGCCAACAGAAGCAAGGTATGGAGCAAGCCAAATGGAATGCTTATGCCTAGTATGGGCTTTAGAAAAATTGCATTATTATTTGGATGGCACAGTATTTGATGTAATCACAGACTGTAATGCTGTGAAATCACTATTAAATATGAAGACTCCAAATAGACATATGCTGAGATGGCAAATTGCTATCCAAGAATATAGAGGAAATATGACTATTGTTCATAAATCTGGAAATATTCATAAAAATGCAGATGGTCTTAGCAGATGGGCTCTAGCAAATACCCCTGACAATCCAGCATGGGTACCACAAGAAGAGCACCATATAGAAGGAATATGTGTTACAGACATTGGCACAGAATTCTTTAACCAAGTTAAAGAAAGCTATAAGACAGACAAAAATTGCCATATCTTAAGCCAACTTCTAATGAAAGACTGCAAAGATCCATCACTTTCATCAAAACTAGATGAAATATGGAAAAAGGCATATGATGAAGGAAGATTTCACCTCCTTGATGGAATCCTTTACCATAGAACAAAACACACATGTGTTATGGCCTTAACAGATAGAACACTAATAAACACTATTTTACATGAGTGTCATGATAGTGTTGCATCTGGACATCTCTCAGAAGATAGGACACTAGAGAGGGTGAAAACCTGCTCTTGGTGGCCAAATTGGAAGAAAGATGTTGCAGAGTACTGCCAAACCTGTGACAGATGTCAAAAAGCCAACAGAGCCACAGGAAAGAAATTTGGAATGATGATCCAAATCCAAGAACCAAAATCCCCATGGGAAATAGCTCATATGGATTGGGTAACAGCCTTACCTCCAGGAGGAGACAGGAGTTATAATGCATGTCTAGTGTTAGTTGACAGGTACAGTAAAACTCCCATGTTCTTACCATGTCATAAAGATGACACAGCTATGGATACAGCCATAATGATATGGAATAAAGTCATTAGCCACACAGGCTTATTCCAAAATATTATAAGTGACAGAGACCCAAAGTTCACTTCAGCATTATGGACAAACCTCCATAACTTGTTTGGGACAAAATTATCATTCTCAACAGCTTATCATCCTCAAACTGATGGTCTAGCAGAAAGAATGATACAAACCCTAGAGGATATGATCAGAAGATTCTGTGCTTATGGGCTAGAATTCAAAGATTCTGATGGTTTTACCCATGATTGGTGTACACTAATACCAGCACTTGAACTGGCATATAAGACATCAATCCATTCTTCTACTGGCAAAACACCAGCAATGCTAGAGAAAGGTTGGAATCCAAGACTTCCTTATGATACCCTCAAAAAGGACTTAGTGGATATACATCCAACAGCAAGCAGTTTCAAGATAATGCTTGACAAAGCAAGACACCATGCAAACAGATGCATGCAAGATTCTTTTAAATATGCAAAAGAAAGATGGGATAAAAGTCATAAACCACCTGACTTCAAAATAGGGGACTTGGTTTTAGTATCAACCCTTAATTTCAATAACATAAAAGGCCCAAAGAAATTGAAAGATTCCTTTGCAGGACCATTTATGATAAAAGCACTTCATGGACCCAATGCTGTGCAATTAGAACTCACAGGTGAACTAATGAACAAACACCCAACTTTCCCTGTAAGTCTGATAAAACCTTATAGTTCAAGTGACAAGGAGTTATTTCCACTAAGAAATAAACCCCCACTTGAAATTCCCCCCTTGGAGGAAGGAGAGGAAAAGAAAATAGTAAAAGTCCTTAAAGAAAGAAGGACAAGAAACAAAAAAGAAAGGGAATACCTTGTGAGGTATAGAAATTCAACTCAAGAAGATGAATGGCTACTTGAGAAAGATATAACAAATGCTGATAAATTACTAAGAAGGTTCAGACATGAAAGAAAACCTGAAAAATAAAAAGTTAAGCATTATTGAGCTTCAAGACTAACAAAGTCTATTGAAGAGGTAGGACAGTGGATGATACCCTAATCACACATATCAGATTGTGGTACAATCTTTTTTGGTGGTAG
This sequence comes from Austropuccinia psidii, assembly GCA_023105745.1. Classification (NCBI taxonomy): domain Eukaryota; kingdom Fungi; phylum Basidiomycota; class Pucciniomycetes; order Pucciniales; family Sphaerophragmiaceae; genus Austropuccinia; species Austropuccinia psidii. The sequence goes on from JALGQZ010000001.1 coordinate 24,838,354, forward strand.
GGAATGTGAGCCTTTGAGATATGACCACATATCCAATAAGGTCACAAAAAAGATTAATAATAATTATACCTTTAATATAATTATATTAAAATTAATTAGAATAATTATACACTAAAAATAATTACTCAAATATACAAAAAATACCATAAATTGGTACTAAAATTGGTTTTACTTAAAAACCAATGAATGAACATGTGAAATAAATTATACCATTGGATTCCCCATGGAGAAATACACATATACCACTTTTATGGCATATCTGTAAAGTCAATATTTAAGGAATTATAAGGTATAATACCTTATAAAAATCATAAAACCTTATTTATCTCAGAAACTAATGAAACAACATGTGAAATAAATTGTACCAGTGGATTCCTCACAAAAATCCACATATAAAACAATTAATAAGCTAATTCCCAAAATCAATACTTAAGGAATTATCCTGAATATATGCACTTTTTTGGTCAACGCATATATTCAGTGATCATAGCTAATATCTTCTAAAATATACATGATAGAATGATGAACCAAAAATAAAGTTACCACGTAATTACTGTAAGAACACAGATATGAACTTTATTTTACAAGTTATAAACAAGGTTAAAACCTATGATGAAATATTGATAAAAATCAACAGAGCTGTTGACCACTTTGTTGTGAAAGTGCTCCAAACTTAAAAAAAAGTACACAGTTGGATTCTACTAGCTCATTCGTGAAGAATGATGTAATTTTTATTATTAAATTCAGGGTATAACCCCCTGAAATCAAGGTTTGAAGTTTAAAATATTGAATTTCGACAGAAAAGATGAGTTACAAGAAAAATCATCAAAATTAGAGTTTTGATGATGTAATGAAAATCTCTTGGCAGCATAATGAGGTTATGTCAGGCTATCAGAATTCACTCTCTGAATTGCTGTAGCGTGAAAACCTTAAAAGTTATTGAGGATCAAAGTTTGAGCTTAAATTGAGCTGTTATGATCACATACTGTAACCTTAAATTAAGTTTAACAGTCTTAATAGTGATAAAATTGGTGAATACTATTATTTTATGATTAAAACTAATAAAATCCACGAAATTTGGGGTTCTGCCAAGCCTCTGATGTCATCACACTTAGAGTTATAGTGATAACTCTAAATAATGGTGTAATAATGATGTAATATGGTTTGATCATGATGTAATCACCCTCAAACCTTAAAATATTGATCAATTCCAGTGGATATGATCAGTACACGTCTACTAGAAGCCTGTTGGACTCTAGGAGGGAGGTATTTACTATAAATAGAGCTCTTTTTACTCTGTTTTCCCCTCAGACGCATCAAAAACATTAAATCAATTAAATCAAAGGTAAATTCTTTATTCTTTATATATAAAACTGTTATATTATTAAAGACCAAAGACCACCTTGCTATAATCATCTATTTTGACGTGATTAAATCATTTATTTAATTGTTTTTGTTAAAAATCTCTCTAAAACTCATTTCCACGTAAAAATACTGAATAATTTGTAATTTTCTTTATTTTCATTGTAAATACAATTTGAAAAGGTTGTATTTATATTTTTTGGCGTAAAATACTTCAAAATTATTATATTAAGTGTTAAAAGTAGGTTATTCTCTCTTATTATAATAATTTCTCTATTATTACTCTATTAATAATTCTTTAATTAATATAAATAGTATTTATATTAATTCATAACTTTAATATTAGTAATATTATTGTTATTAATTGTTTTTTATTAATAAAAAACAATTTTTTACGCCTTTATTATTTGTTGGTAACAATAATAAAGAGCTTTATAATATATTAATTATTTTATATTAATATATTATTTATAATATTATAATTTCATATAATATTAATGATATTATTATATTTATTTAATAATATAATATTTTTACGCCATAATAATAATATTTCTTTATTATTATTATTATTTTAATCTTATTTATTTCAATTATAAGGACATTCAGAGTACAATAAGTAATAAATTAGTAATTTTTACTTATTGTTTCATAGTCAAACCTTACAACTGGCATACATGCTTCAATCCATGGAGCAATGAGGAACTTTTAATGAATCACGTTTCATCAGTTTCTTCCAGATGGGACGTCACATTTTTTTTGCATTGATTCAACTCTTAAGGCCTCATGTTAGCAATGGAAATAATAATGACATGTGTGCCTTAACAATTGAAGAAAAGGTTGGGGTTATGCTGTATTGTGTGGTTCATGGAAGCTGATATTAAACAGTGGGCTGTCTGTTCAATATTGGTAAGTCTACTGCATACAATGTATCTTAAAGCATTGTACAAGTAATATTTCAGGCTTTGCACGATTTGACAATAATTTAAGTTTGGATATTTATTTTTCATGGCCTCTTATTGACATTGGAATGGTTCCTTTATATATTTCCCAATGTGAATTATAATGTTGAGTGGGAGAGAATCATAGAAATATACAAAATAAGATGTGGACTTATTAATATCATTGGGTAAATTTATGGAACTTTCATTACTATCATTCCTCCCCCAAATGATCAATGGAACTCATATCTCAACTGTAAAGGATGGCACTCAATTTCATCCCAATGCATAGTGGATGGGAATGGAAATTTTTGTAATGTAATTATTTTGACTTATTCTTAACATAGACTGATAGTCCTCCAACCTTTTTAATATAGTTTTATGGAGGTCTTCCATGGTTGGTACATCACAGTTGCATGTTTTGAAATTTCAAATTGGCTAAGATCTCCTCAATGGTATTGCAAAGTTTCCCCAAAAGGTTTTACTTATTGGAAGTTTGGGTCATTCATCTAAACTAACAATACAAATGCCTTCAATAAATCAGCATGATTCTGAACACATCCATTTTAATCATATACAATCTTCAACTAGGTGAGTGAATTATATAGTGTAATATTTTTGAACACAAATTATTTATAAATGGAGTGTTCATTCTCAGAATTTTAATTGAACAAACGTTTAAACAATTAAAAAACTGTTTTTGTTGTTCATTTGCACCCCAGGAAATCCCCCCTTTATACACAACAAAGGTAAATTTTGCATTAATGATATTGCACAACTTTCTTAATGTAAAATGTATGAGATTATCTTTTTAAAAATTGTTTGCATTGTTGATTATATACAAGATCATTAATATTGATATTCAACATGTATTACAAATAGAAATAATGTTTGTGTTTTTAAAATATTTCTTGTGTTTCTTCAAATGGATTTAATAATTGGGTTAATTCAAATGACCCAATTAAGAGGAATAAGATTTCTGAGGTTTTTAAGGAGATATCTATAAACAAATTAATTTGATTTCAACTTGAAAATCAAATATATATAAAAGTGTATGGTATGAGGCACACTAGAGCTTCAAGATTAACCAGAGTTTGCTATCAGTTTGAATTCTAAAGTAGTAGATTTTGTGGAATAGAAATCATGAGAAAGCCTACACATTGTTAAACCTTACAACATATTTTCCAACTTTTGTTGTAAAATATCAAGCTCAATCAGATGATTTTGGCGGAAATGCTGAATTAGTTGCTCCTTTGTGGCTAATTATAATTTACAATGTTCCTTTTAATGATTTTTATCTGCTATATTTGCTTTCAAATAATCTTGTTTTCTGTTTAATTTCTCAATTTCCATTAAGAGATGTTTGGTTTGTTTAAGTTGAGATCAATAAGGTCTAAGACACTTGAATTTTATGATAATATACAATTATTCAATCTCTTGCGCCAATGATAAAAAATAAAATAAATCAAGGAAGAATTTATTGGAAAGACAAAATAATTAATATTTGGATAATTATTTAAGAAAAGACATCCACAAAGGTACATAAGAAACACATTCAAATCTAGGATGCATCTAAAATAAACATTACAGTGCCTTCCCTGTGTCACAACCACGTATTTTGACCCTCCTCCTTGATGGCGGCGGCGATCCAACCTGGAGCCAAGTGGGGGCCAATTGGCCAATTGACCCCTTTTGGGTGTTCCATGGCTCTTACGCCATAACCCATTCCATTGGCCACGTATGGCCTCAGGCCATATCCTGCGTCATTGGTCCTCTTGGCCAATTTCCACCTCACCAACCCCAGGCCTCCATCACTGTTTTTGGGCCTGGGGGATCTTTTTGTCTTCTAGGGGCTTCCAGACCCCATGGCCACCTTCATTGGTTTCCTGGCCACCCCTTTCATTATGGGGGTTTTGGCCTAAATGGCCCTTTTGGGCCATTTAGGCCCCCCACGGCTTCTACGGTCCGTGGTCCGTAGGCGGATTAGGCCCCTTTTGGCCTAATCCAATGAGGCCAAAAGGGGGCAGCCAGGTGGGTCCCAAACCACAATTGGGCCCACCTGAGCCATTTTTGGCCACCAATCCCTTGGACCAAAAACACCTTGGATCCATTTTTGGCCATAAATCCCGTAGGACCCATTTTTGGCCCTGGACCACCATGGACCAACTTCACCGTCATGGCCTCTGGCAACCACCAGAGGCCACCAAATCATCTCAACAAGCATTTCCCTCAACTTAAGGGAGGATTGCTTCATTCCTCCATGCACCTTGTACTCAAGGTTGCAGGAGTGGTGCATATATGGTGTTATATACCATTATGCACCATTTTTGCTCAGCAATTCAATGGTGACGTTTTCAGGACCCAAATCAACCTTCTTAACTCAAGGTACCAAGATCCAACGCCCATTTCGAAGGAGAACCTTTGGACTCATCAGTTTGGTGATCCATGGCGGCAATCAGAAGACCATTCAAGGACTCCAATCACCTGGCTCAGCAGGAGTTGGGTTGGCAATTTCATTCAGGGTTATTCTAAGGGCAATTCTCAAAAGGTATTACATCTTTTCAATCAGTTGTCAAGGCATCAAGTATTTCAATACTTCTTGGACAACTCAATTGGTTCATACAGGCGGTAATCAATCAACCTGTATGTACTTGGCCCAATTGGGCCAATTCATATTCCACTGTGGGAATTCAATCACACAGTTTCAAATTCAAGATGGCCAGAACTGTATTGGCCCGATTCGGACAATACAGCCGGTGATCCAACTCCAGGATCAATCTTTCAGCTTTTCACATATACTGGCCACCTTTCAGCACCTGGGGACTTTTTCCCCAGTTAATTAATATATTGGATTTATTTTTATCCTTATTTTCTTTTACCTTATTAAAGTTAATACTGATAATCTTAAGTCAGTCATTCAGCACCCTTTTCTTTTATTTCCTCGCCTGTCCAGAGGATATTGGTGGTCATATCCTTATACTAATTCCATTTCCTTTTCTGGCAGGTTGAAACAGTGAATAGAGGATTAACTTGGTCGGCTTCTTGGCTTTTGGCTTTATATTTATCTTTGGCCATTGGCTTCATCTTTTTCTTATATCATCTTTTGGCATACTTGTTTTCTCCCATATTCTTTCTTAGAGAAAATTCATTCTTATTATTCTTTATCTTTGGAGCCCTCCAAGTGAGTTCTTGATTCCTGAGTGCCAGGCCCTCTTCTTCCAAGAGCCCCTGTGACACCCTGCTATAAACTGTCATTTTGATTTGACTAAGTAACTGGAAAGGTGCCATGCAAAAGCACATGATTATATGTCACATGATAAGCGTCAAAAACACAATTTTCACAATTAAACTTGCATTTGCATGTCATCCAACTCTGTTCTTACAAGAGATTCTCTCCATGCATTCCAGATTTGCCTTATTACTCATTTCTTTGACGTGTTTGCATATGAATAGTGATCCATGTGGTTTATTTCTGCATTTGCTTGTATTACACCATTTTATCTGAATATGTAAGACTATCATATCAAGCACACAAAGGAATATGATATACTTACAACAGTTACATTCAATAAATATCCATTATAAACATACATAATATCACACCTTGGTTTATAATATCATATTTTGTTTTCTGCCCACACAATATTGTTTGGGCCAAATTGCATGTATACTCAATTGAACCATGCCATATGTCTATTACCCTTGCTGTTTTCTATAGGGATCATTGCAAAGTCAATTTTTACTTTAAACATTATTTTTTTGTTCTTACTTACCAACCAAGTTTTAAATTGTCCTTATTTATGCCTCCAAATTTTGCCAACACTGTAAGCATAACCATATTTAAGTGATAACTGCATGCCTTCTCTTCTGCTCATCATTATTATTCTTTCTTCTCTTTCTGCTTCTTGTGATCTGAGCTCAATTTCTCAATCCTGTTGTATTCTGTCACACTCCTCTGCTTGCTCCTGCCCATGCTGAATTAGCACCAACAATGGGCTCAGAATATCTTTCATGTTTTGATTCATATTACTTGAAAAATTCTCATCCTTTTTACCTGATGTCAAACTCATTGATGAAGATTGACTCATCAAATCTCTCCTTCCAAATTGAAATGAGTTTGGCAGCTATGGAGCTTGTTCTATAAAGCTTGGTGGATTTTCCTCAACAGTTGTTAAATCTACTGCAGTATTGTCTATGGTGCCTGTTGGTGAGTTTCCATTTTCATTGGGTGGAACATCTTCAGTTTCATCCATTCAGCCATCTTCAACCTGTAAGCTTCCCTCATTATCAATGAATGACATCTTCCCCCTTGCATTTCCTAGTGATTGGAAATTTTCCAGTTCAATTCCAATGGCATGCATCTCACTATTATTGGAGTTTAATGACTTTAACAAATCATATACCTGAGAGAAAGGTGCAAAACATTTTTTTATTATGAAAGATATAGATTTAAGTATTTGACATACCTCCTCTTTCATATGATGTCTCTGAAATTGACAAAATAACCCCCCTCCTCCATTTGCATCAGATGCATCTTTTTATTATCTAGAAATCCCTAAATTTAATACAAATCATGAATATATGCATGATGAAATTGCTTACTCTCTATGAATTCATTAATGCCTTATATCACCAATCCAATGTTTCAAAAGACAAATTCTTCAAAGTTGAATAATCTTCTTTATGACTTTCTTGATTTTTGAAGTAATGCAACCAGGGTACAAAACCCATTGATGTAATATCTAAGATTTTGTAATCAAACCTTAGTTCCATCATAAGGCCCAATAGCTGTTTTGTGCTCTCTTCATTCCAAAAAAAAAAATGTGTTTTGTGAGATTTTTGACTTTCTTGTTGAGCCAGTCACTTTTCTGCTTGTTGCAAGCAAGGTGCCTCAGAACTGACTTGTTCATCCATTTTTCTGTCTTTTCAACCAGTGCTCATGTTCAAGCTGCTGTCAATGCAATTGAGCTACTTCGTGCATACAATCTTTGCATTTTTGATGCAAACTTTGACTTGGTGTTGCTTCTATATTTTGTTGGCTTCCATTATGATTGTTATATATTACTTTTTTGTTTTTTATATCCAAATCACAGTGTACAATTGGCAAATGTGGGGTTCCTTCATGTGGATTCATCTGAACAAGGCTCCTTTGAATCAGTTCATACACTGATAATTGCGAATCAGGTGTGATGTTAGACATTTTGAAAGACAATGGAGTTTTTTTTTTTTTGCGAAAGACTTTTTTTCAAAATGGCGTTGTAGAATTTGAATTTGTTTTGAAAAAAAATTGAGCTAAAATTTAAATAAAAGTACTCTTATATTAATTGGAAAAAAATTTCGAAATAATTTTAAAATTCAATTGAAAACCCGATCATGAAGCTGGCCTTAAAATTTAAAATTCAATTGAATCTTTAATCAAATCTTTCTACTCAATTGCAATTTGATCTTTGATATATATGTTCCTTCTTTTTCTTCGTTTTGCTTCATATAAATCAATATTTTTTATATCGTCCAAAGTACTATTATGATCATGTATGACATTCTTTGTTTTTTTTTCGAATTCCACAAAAACGTTTAAAAGTAAGTTTCAAAGAATTTCAAAATTTCAAAATACTTTCAAATCCAACCTGAGAAAAAATTTATGATTTTGAAAATTAAGAATAAGTTTGAAAATAAAAAACTTATTAGGAGGCTTTATAGCTTCTCGTTGGGAGTTTGAAGTATTAGTGCGATTCTACCTGACTCTACCTTTGGGTGCCCTTACGAATTCTAATTTTAAATACCACTTCAACGACATAAGACTGCTCTCCAGACCAAAACGGATGATTGCTTCAAATTTTTTGTTTTTGTTTTGATACCCAATTCATTTCCATTGTTCATAATGAATAATCACTATGTACAGTAATAATCAAATCGTTACTTTATTCTGTTCACTAATAGATGATGACGAAGACGGGTTGATAGAGACCGAACATATTTTGAAGACAATCATGTGCAAAAAGCGCTCATACACCTTTTGCAGGCTTGTGGAAATGTAGAAGCAACAGACAAGAGAAAACAAGCAGACAAAGGGACTAATCGACGATAATCGCCATCCTCTATAAATGGGGATGTGGCCTTGTTTCCTTAAATTGGGCCTTCTTCTGGGCTGCAACCGTTAAGGTTATCACTGTTTTCAAGGAAATGAATTATATTTAAAAGTTAATGAGGGATCGTAAGCTAATTGGGTATACAGCTAAGACTTACAAATCCCAGGAAACCTGCATGACTCCACCATTGGCAATTTCCTGTGGGGTGGGATTGAGTTTGTAGAAAGTCTGGGGGTGCAATAAAGGACGTATTAACTATCTTTCGGGAAACTTTGTCAGAACTACCAGAAAGGGGTGCTCTACCTTGTTCGTTAAAGCGATTTGAAAGCAACCGACGGCCAAATCGTTGGTGTTGAAAGAACAGCCTAATTAAAGGCATCAGTCACAATGCGTCTGTAAGGTAGTAAGATGGCATTTGATAATGCTTACCATCGATGACTCGTACTGGAATGACGCTGTCAGGGCAATCGCGTCTCTGAAGGTAACTATTTACCAATTCGTTCTAAGTTACTTTTTTCGAATTTCTGGGAGAAATGACAATGCAAAATTCTACTCACAGTCGTTTATTACAGTTTCCACGCAGGGCACTGAAGGAGGAGGCGTTGTCAAGTCAAAAATTATCGTTAAGATAGGATGAGAAGATGGCTTACCCGTTGAGCCAGCCGGCTGTGTTGGGATCTCCGCCATTGCTTGAGGTTCCAGTCCAAAGGCATGCTCCCTCATCGTTGTTGGTGTCGTAGGAACGGCAAATCTGATGAAGAATATTGGGAAAAATGAGACTTCAGACTGCATGAAAGCTTTTGGGGAGAGTGCTTACTCCTGAGCCGCCACCAATAGTAAATGCCTTTAATGGGTACCATCAGTTAGTTTAGATTGCTGAGTCAAATTGAACTGAGGAAAGCTTACTTTCTCAGTATTGTCGTAGCGACGTGCCAAAGCGTATCTAGCACGTTTGGAAAATTGGTTTTGAGAATAATCATTGCGACTGGGTGGGTATGAATCGTGATTAGATGAGGAATAATCTTGATTGGACGGATAAGAATTTTGGTTGGAGGGATAATTTTGATTTGACGAATAAGAATCCTGATTGGGTGGACAAGATTCGTTTCTAGGTGGGTAGATCATCTAAAAGGTAGTGTGGTTTACGTCAATGAGGATGAATCACTGATAACACAAGAAGAAGAGGAGAAGCCTACCGGTGGCACTGGCTGTGGGCATTGCTTTGGGGGAGCAGCGCAGCGTGACTGGTCTGGTGAAGAATAGACACATCCGTCCTTTTGGTAAAAGTATGAGTAACATTGGCTATGAACTTGGTCTTGTGGCGCTGGAGAAGTCCAAGGAGTTGAAGTAGACCAAGTCTTTGCCACACACAAGGCAAGCAAAAGAGCGCTGATAGTAAATTGCATACTGTAGTGTTAATTTAATTTAAATACTATGGCTGACTTTTAGGGAGTGTTTTTGAATAAAAGATTGCAGGACGCGTTGGGCTAAGTGGTGCGATGGTGAGATGTTTCTGTTGAGGCCAACCTGCAGGCTTTATAGCTTTGTCTGGATGGGAGCAGTACCAACTCAGAACCACTGCGATGCTGGTCTATGGAGCTCACGTGTGAGACTTGACTGAGGACGTCTGTTCGTATGGAGCTTCAGCCTATCTCCGCAACCGCCAGGTTTCCCCTAATTGATGAAACAGGTTCGATGAATTTTGAGTTGGTTGTACTGTACGCAAAAAGAGAAAGCTCCCTTGAGAACAGTGACGATGAAACGCAAGGAAGCGCATGGCACCTTCTCCTCGCAATGCATCATTCAAACCCAGGATGGTTGGGTTCAGCCACTGCCGGACGCCGACAGGCGGACAGGCGGTGTTGATCGCAACGTTAACGAAAGTAGAGGGCAAATATTACTTTAAGGCTCAAACTTGTCGCATAAATTGATGACAATTTGAGTTTAGAGTAATAATTTGGGAACTATGATCCTGAAACTGGGAGTCTCAAACGAAGATTTTGAGTGGAAGCTTCCAACAGCCACAAGAGTACAGTATCCTTAAGAAGAAAACCTGTTAGCCTTGTTGAACGAATCGTCTCAGCTGGTGGAACTCTCCGGGAATGAACCAGAACAGACAAGTAATCTCACCGATTCTTTGACCTAGACCCGAAGGACTTGATACCTTAGCCTGGTGGTCCAACTCAGGGCGAGGCGCCAGAAGCCGGTACCTATCTTGAGCGAAGTTTGTTTTACACAGCTTAGAGTAATTTGGGGAGCTAGTCGCAAGTTTATGAGGGTGCGATAAATTTTAATCCAAGTTCTTCCAGGGAATACCTTTGATTATTACTTTGAGACATTTTTAGCAATATCTACTTCTGAAGGAATTCAAATGCGAGGATGACGAACGGCTTTGATGACTTGTCGCTGAGGCTAATTTCCACTTATTCGTTTATCCGAAATCCAGTCACTGCTAAATTGATATTCTAGAAAGCATTGCCAAAGAAGGGCAGTGCTTCTCAAGATCTCATTCGAAATTTAATCAACGTTCGAATTCAATAAATGAGCCAAGCCACGAATTTCGTATGAATTGGGCAGATGACATTGGTAATTTGTGACAGATCCATTACATTCTGAATGGAGTTGAGCTGACTTGAAAGATAGAAATTCAGTCAGAATTTTCATTAGGATCAATAAGGCAATCCAAAGAGACTCACTCATTCAAATCTTTAACTGGCTCACAAGTTTGCAAAGTACCATCCAATTTAACAAAACCCACCAAAGGCCATCAAAAAGATTTCTTTGATTTTGATAATACCACATTGAAACTGCAAATTGGTTGTTTTCAAATTCTTTTTTTCATTTGAAGGATCTGGGAAAACTCAACCATTTGTTCACGCAAAAATATGCTTCCCAAAGGAGGAAATTTATTAACATAAAAATTCCAAATTTTGGGTAGAACTTGCCAATTTTTTAATTATCTCAGTGAAACTTGGATTGAATTGGTCAAGTCAGTTTTCCTTGGTTTCAAAGCGTCACATCTAGGTGTTTTCACTTGCACATAGATATCATCTTGAGGGAATTTTGAAACTATATCCAGAAAATTTCAAACACAATTATCTGTATGTATTGAAAGACACAAAAAGACTTCAAAGAACAATCTCATCATTAGGAGTTTGATATTATTAAAATTATTAATATTGGATTTTTAATACATAGTCATGAATACATTCTGACAACATTTGAAGTGAAAGATTACACCATGTGATGGCTTGATGAATTCAAGACAATGTCATTCTGACTTCCTCATGTTGACATAAATGAATGAAATTTACTTCTTACTGATTTCTATCTGAAACCTAATTTATTTTATTACACTTTGATAGTGATGCAATATTCATCAAAAAAAAAAAAAGATAAAAAAAAAAAAAAAAAAAGATATCTTTTATAGAAAAATATCTTTGAGTTAATTAATCTTAACAATAATTACATTCCTGAGATTTTTGAATTTAACAAAAATGAAAATTCTTGACTTTAAGTTCAATTTTTTTTTTTAAAAAAAAAACATTATGGAGATTTTTTTAATAAAACTTATAAATTGTAGTAATTTGAATTACTTCAAACTATATCTTATTGATTTTTTAGAGAAAAAAAATACTCAAAATTTCAAATCAAATTCAAATAAATAAATAAAACATTAAAATTTTCTTTACTTTTTGATTTATTTTATATTTATTTTATTTTTTTGAAATAAAATTTGATTAAATTTTTCTTTTTTATAAATTATTTAATATCTTTTTTTTTATTTAATTAAATACAAATTTTTTAAAGAACCAAATTTTTTTTTTCTTTTTTTATAAAAGAAAAGAAAAACATTATATAGTTTAATTTTTTTTGAGAAAAACAACAAATAAAATAAAATCTATTAAAATGGATTTATGATGAATTATATCATTAATTTTTTTTTAAAAAAAAGTTTGAATTTAAATAAAATTATAAAATCTTTCTTCAAAATAAATAATTATTGTATATTTTTGAGCTTAAGCTTTGAAAATAATAGAGCATGAGGGGTTTACAGGTTACATTGGCTTTATAAAATTGTATCAATGGGTCTCAACGGATTTTGAATCATATTTTTATTGTAAAAAAGATGAGTATTGAGAGATAGTCCCATTTTTCAATATAAACTGCCTTCAAGGAGCTGAACTATTGAGCTTTATCCAGGTACTTGATGTCATTACAACTTGTTTGTGATATAGAAAAACAGCTCATCACATCACATTTGGGTTGTATGGGTTCATTTTATGATTCAATTGTGTATCATAATATAAAGATAGAAATAGTGGCCAAGGAGTTTTATTCAAATAGTAAATATCTTCTTTGGAATTCACCTTATTCAAGCTCTTCATATAGAGTACCAGCATATAAAGGCTCAATGGCTCTGAGTGATAATAATGGTATTTTTAAGCTCTGAATTTCAAAATAAAGAGTCATAATTGAGCATTTTATTGGTATTTTGAAGGCTTATGATCTTCATTATGATCATTTTGTAATAAGATGAAGAATGAGGTGGAGATAAATATTTTTATGAGTTTGTTTGATTTATCATCTTGCATAAACTTTTTCCAGAAATTTTGGATAAATGGAAGGATATGGTTTATGATGGGAATACAAAAATTTTTTAGAGCGATTATTCAATAGGGGAACTTCAAATAAAATGTCAATATGAGTGAAAGTTTAAAACCATCAGTTTTACAATAATATAATAGTAAATATTTCAATTTTGAATGAATTTCTTGTTAGGAATATTGGGGTAATACATTTTGAACTTATTGAATTAAAGTGATATTATTCTTACCTTCTTTTCCAATTTATTCCTTTGATAAAAATTATAGTTATTTTTGAAAAATTGAGAGAAAGTAAATTTATTTTTTTTTCTTTACATAATTCAATGTTTTCAAAGAAATATATTTTACAAAAAGAGTATAACTAAATTGAACTGTATGTGATGAATTTTTTTTGGCTCTTTCTTTCTTGATTTTTTATTCAATTTAAGTCTCAAATACATATCAGCCAAATTTGTTTCATGTGATATTTTTTGAATTAATTTTTCATATAAAGATATTTCTCATATATATATATATATATGAAGCTCTTTTATATGGATTCATTTTTTGAAAATTAATTATTTTTATCAATGTAAGTATTGATAAAAAATATAAGTCAAGTTAAGTTCATATAAGTTTTGTTTTTTTAAGAATTTTGTTCCCTATAAATACTTTTTATGAAAAAAACTTGTTGTTCATTTCATGTAAGATTTTTTTTATAAGAGTAACTTGTTTTATGATTTATTTCTTTTTTTTTTTGAAACAAAGTAGGAAATTATATTTCTTGTGAGTGGGTTTTTTATTAGTTTTTAAAAATTAATCTTTTTTATTAAACTCTTTTAGTATTTTTCAAAAAATGTAAGGTTTAGTAAAAAAAATTTAAGAAATTAATTGTTTTTTTAAAAAAAAACTACATTTTTTTACTAATTTATGGCCAAAAATTTCAAATTAGTTGGGGTTTTGTTATCAAAAATTCCTCAAAAAGAATTTTAGGGACATTTTTTCAATTTTTTTTTTGTGTTTTTTTGTGAATCCTAAACAACATATAATTTTTTCAATAGTTTCTTTTTTTAATTCTCTTTTTGAATTATCAATCTACAAAAATGGAATAATTATTAAAAAAAAATATTAAAATTTTCCTATTGATGAATTTTTTGAATTAATTTTTAAAAGAAAGTAAAAAAATTTTGGGAGTTGGTAAAAGAAACTTTATAATTTGAGGATTTTTTTCATTTAAAAATTTTTATTCAAAAGAAGAAGATCTTTATTTTCAATTTGTATAAAATTCCAGAATTTCCATTTTTAAATTATTAAACTAAAGTTGTGTACTTATAAAATAATATCCAGTATTTACAAAATTAATGAAGATAAATAATTTCTTCAATACAGATAAAGTTATTGTTGATAGTAATGATAATTCTATGTTGTTATTTTTGCAAAAAAAACATTCTTAGACTTTAAATAACAACAGTGTGAATGATCAAACTACTTCACAATGTGTACAGTGGCATGTAACAGTAAATCAATGATAACATGTCACAGGGGCTCTTGGGGAAAGCAAGAATGGCCTGGCACTCAGGAATCAATAACTCACTTGGAGGGCTCCAAAAGAATAAAGAAATAAACAAAGAATATATTTCTTTGAGAGAAAATGAGAGAAATACAAGATATGCCAAAGGCCAAAGAGCCAACCAAATTAATCCTTAATTCACTGTTTCAACCTGCCTGAAAGAACAATGGAATTAGTAAAGGAAATGACCACCAATATCCACTGAGAGGAAAAGAAACAGGTGCAAATGACCAACTTAAGATTATCAGTATTTACTTTAATAATGAAAAATAAAATAAGGATAAAAATAAATCCAATGTATTAATTAACTGGGGAAAAAGTCCTCAGGGGTGAAAAGGTGGCCACTATATGTGAAAAGCTGAAAGACTTATCCTGGAAGGTGAGTCACCCAGCTGTATTGACTGAATTGGGTCAATAAAGATCTGGCCATCTTGAAATTTGAACTGTGGGCCTTGAATTCCCACAGTGGAATATGAATTGGCCCAAAAGGGTAAATGCCATACAGGTTGCCTGAATACATCCTGTATGAAACAGTTGAATTTTCCAAGGAGTTCTTGATGCCTTGAAACCATCTTTATACTCAAAAAACTCTTGAAATAACCCTTTGAAGAATCCTGGAGTAAAATACACACAACTGGAAAGCCAGGGAGTTGGGGTTCTTGAATGACCTTCTGGATTCCATGATGCATTTCCAACTTGAGTAAGATAAGTCCTCCCTTTGAAATGGACTGAATTACTGGTTAGAAGACTGGAAATGATGTAATGGAGTCTTGAAAGTGTCACCATTGTGTTTCTGAGGAAAAATGATGCATAATGGTATCTAATACTATATATGCCCCATTCCTCGTTCCTGAAGTGCGGGGTCTATAACCAAGGGAAAAGCTTGCCCCCAAATTGAGGGAAAAACTTTCTGGATCTGAGCTGGTGGCCTCTGGTGATTTCCAGAGGCCATGGGTGGATTAAAGGGGTCCATAGTCATATATGGGCAATTGTCACAACCATGGAAATTCACCTCCTTGGATATCCGTATGGCATATCAAGCCACAGTCCTTTTATGGACAATTGGCCATACCCATCACCAGTGGCCAATATAGCCAAGTCATCATCTTATGGACCATTTATCTTTTGGGGCCTTCATGGCCCTTCACCTCAATCCAGAAGCCATAGTGGCAATTTATTTCCAATTGGCTATCTCTGGTCATTTCCCTCAAAACCAGGGAAAATGGCCCAAATGGCTGCTTTTGATCATTTGGGCTCATAATGCGCATTTGCGCATTTTGCACATTTGCGCACTTTGACGCAAAGTGTCCAAAAGACACTTTCCTGCCCTTTGGGCCAGTTTTTGGCTCAGAAACCAAAAGTGGCCAAAAACCCCAAAGGACCCAGAAACACCTTTCCAAGCTCTGAAGCCATCACATCCATCTTTTTACCCTCTGTCTTTCCATCTCAAGACCTTTGGACGTAATCTTCTTTCCAATGAACCAATATGCCATAAATGATGTTATATATCATTATGCATCATTTTTCAACAGCAATTCAATGGTGGCAATATCAAATGGTCATTTCAATATTCCAACATATCATCACATCATCAAGGCTCAAGAGCAAGTGTTTCAGCATCAAAGACCAATCATGCCATCAAGATGTCATTGGATAATTTCATTCACAGTATTCCTCCAAGGCAATACTGTTCCACCATTCTCAAGGGATTCAAGAGGCAGTTCACTCAGTCATTCAATTTTCAAGTGTCAAAGCTCCACTCAATCCATCTTGGCAACCACCTTCATTTCAATACAGTCTGGATCCATCAAGAACTGTATTTCATTTTCAAGCATGGGAAATTCATTCAACACATTTCAATTTCAATATTAGCCAGCGGTATCAATTCCCAAAACAATCAATACAGATCAGTTTTCATCCTGAAGAACTCAAGCTCCCAAATTTTCACACATACCGGCTACCCTTTCCACCCTGGGGGGTTTTCCCCAGTTAATTAATATATTTTGATTTTATTTTATACTTATTTATCTTATCATTTTGTTAAGTGAATACTAATATTATCAAGTCAGTCGAAGAACTGTATTTCATTTTCAAGAATGGGAAATTTATTCAACCGAATTCAATTTCAATATTGGCCAGCTGTATCAATTCCCAAAACAATCAATACAGATCAGTTTTCAGCATGAGGAACTCAAGCTCCCAAATTTTCACATATACTGGCTACCCTTTCCACCCTGGGGGCTTTTCCCCCAGTTGATTAATATCTTTCAATTTTATTTTATCTTTATTTATCTTATCAGGTTTGTTAAGTGAATAGGGATATTATAAAATCAGTCATTTAGCAACCTTTCTCTTTTTCTTTCTTTGCCTGTCAATGGATATTTGGTGGTCATATCCTTACTAATTCCATTATTCATTTTGGCAGGTTGAAAAAGTGATTAAGGACTTATTTGGTTGGCTCTTTGTCCATTTGGCTTCTCTTTCCTCTTATTGCATCTCATCTTGTACCTGCATATTTCTTAGAGGAATTTATTCTTTTATTTTTATTTCTTTATTCTTTTGGAGTCTTCCAAGTGAGTTCCCTGATTGCTGAGTGCCAGGCCACTCTTGTTTTTCTGTCCAAGAGCCCCTGTGACAGCAATTCGATGGTTTTGGGTCCTTAGGATTTTTGTCCAAAATTAGGCTCATGTTGGCCAACCTGGCCTTGGGGGCTGCATGTCTGCCCCCTTGGCCTCATTTGAATTGGGCCAAAATGGGCTTAATTGGTCCCATGGCCTATAAAGGCATAGTGGGCCTAAATGGCCCAAATATGCAATTTAGGACCCAAACCCCGTAATCAAAGGTGGTGGGCCAGAGGCCCCTGGAAGAGTAAATGACCCCCAGGCCCAGAAATAAGGTAATGGCCTGGGGGGTGGTGGGATGAAAAATTGGCCAAGGAGGCCACCAATGCAGGATATGGCTGTAAGGTTTGTCCTTGAAGCTCTTGATAATAGTAGCAATATCAAGAGTACTATGACTGTCATAAGTAGAAAAATATAATATAATAAAATATTATAGCCACAAGTTTATATAATTATTGAAAATGATTATATTAAAAAAATAATTTTAATTATTATTGAATAATCTAATAATAGTAAAAAATCTTAATAATTATAATAAATTAAAATTATTCTATTATTGTTATAGTCACTGACAATTATAACAATAAGAAGTGTAAATCTCCTAATAAGACAACTACATGTGGAAAATATAAATATTTAACCACTTATAACTAATATAAATATCATTTATAAAGGAATTATCACACACACTATGCAGAAATCATTCTTATAGAAAAGTTTTAATAAAAAAAACTAATAATAGATGAAAAAATATACAACTCCAGAGAAAAACTTACTTATAGTATATATTTAATACAACAAGTTAAATAAAACAGTTATTATATTGAATAATTATTCTAAGTTAAAAACATGCCAAAAAGTCAATATTTTAAAGATAAAACAACTTTTTATAATAAAAATTGGATTTAAAGAGGTTTTAAGAGGAGTTTGTGGCTTTTAAAAGATGTTTAAGATGATAAATTCATAAAATAAAATATATTATTGGTGATTAAAACAATAATCTGAATTCTATTATTTAAATTCTTTGATTGAAAATTAATAAAGAATGAAATAACTTAAGAATTACTTTAATAATAAGATTTTATATGTAATAAAACTTTACCTGTTTAAATGTCTAATATGATAGGATTGATAATGAATGATGCACAAAAACAGCAATTAATAGAATCATTTTATGTCTACAGAGAAACTCCTCTGATTCATGATGGATAGAGAGGGCGTGCTCAGGTCAAAGCTGAAAAACCATGCTTAAAAAAAGGTTCTTAACTTGAGGTAACTTATTTTTAATTCCAATTTAAAGTTACAAGTGTTATTCTTAACTCCAAGTAACTTTAATCCTCATTTGGTTCTAATTATTCTAAGTTTTAATATAAGATAAGTTTATTTATATTAAATCTCATCACATGAAAAACTCAAAAATAGAGTTTCAAGCAAAAATCTCTTAAACTCAATTTTGAATTAATTTTTGAAGAAATCTTAATTTTCTTTAAGTATAATTAAAAGAGGAAATTTCCTGGGTAATTAACAGTAAAACCTGTTTATAAAAGATACTTAAAATTTGAAGTATACACAGATAAGATTGAATCTCAAGCTGTGTGAGAATTTCAGGAAAATCCATTAAGAATTGGAGTTTTGATAAATTTTTGAAGTTATTACTATTTTTCCAAGTAAAATAGCAATATACACCAAACCTTGACTTTTGATGATATTTCAATGCTTGTAACTTCAAATTTTAAAGCTTTGACAGTTCTTAAAATCTTAATTTCAAACTTGAATATTGGGATTTACCCTTTGGCAGCTTGAAATTCCTGTCCAAATTGGGATAAAACCAGTTTAAACTTTAAGGTTGGATCAAACTCTAATCTTAAAGTTTAAATAATGTTGAAAATCCTCCAATAAAAGAGGACAAACTTAATTGAATCCTTGCAGATCCAAAAAGTTGGTTACCCCAGTTCTGTTTGGTCTTTTTCCTTTTTACCACCTTTTTGCGTGGATTTTTCCCTTTTATTTATTTAAAGCCATACTATGGCCTTAAACCCTTTTAAACTGAGCCCATGCAGGATTTACATCCTGAATGGAAAATACTTAGCCAATTAAGTAAATATATACAACACCTTAATTTCAGCTAAAATGTTTGTATGTTTGCATAAACCTTATGCAAGTTTAAATATAAGCTTATTTAAGCTTAAATTTAACAATTACAAAAAAGTTTTACAAAAAGTTGCAATTGTACTGTGAGATTCTTAAATCTTCTAATAACATAAGAAATAATCATTTTTGGGTATAGCACTCTATGGGTGTACCCTAGGTTATTTTTGGTGTAGAATCCAAAAATGACATAATAATTATAACTTTGTTTATCCAAAAAAAAGCTGTACTTATCTTTTGTTATTTTTTATTTTAAATTAAATTTAAAAGTCTGTTCAAGACTGAATCAACTGTATATGAAGTTACTTGTGGCCTTATGGGTATGTCATATTTACCTCACAGGCTCACATTCCCTACCACCAAAAAAAATTGTACCACAATTTTTCTTTTGTAGTATACCCCCAATTTATTTGGGGGGGGGGTATAATCCACTTTCCAAGCTCTCTACTTATACTTTTTAAGTATGTAAAGCACACAATTAAAAGTTTTTATTGAGGAATTGGTCTTCTCTCATGTCTGAATCTTCTGAGAAACTTTGGGGATAAGGTATTTCTCTTTCTGCAATCCATTCATCTGCATGTTGTGGATTTCTGTACCTGAATAAGTATTCTCTTTCATTTTTCCCCCAAGTCTTCTTCCTTTCAAGACATTAAGTACTTTTTTCTCCTCACTTTGATCAAGTGAGTGTATTTCTAAGGGTGTTTAATTTCTTAAAGGAAATAATTACTTGTCACTTGAAGTGTAATGCTTTACTAGATTGACAGGGAAAGTTGGATTTTTTTTCCAATTCTCCTGACAGTTGTACTTGTACTGCATTTTTGTCACAGGGGCTCTTATGGAATAAAGAGTGGCCTTGCACTCAGGAATCAAGAACTCACTTGGAGGGCTCCAAAATCATAAATAAATAAAACAAATATATTTCTTTTAAAGAAGAATAAGAGTAAAGACAAGTGTGACAACAGATAAAAGAAGAGGAAGCCAATTTCAAATATAATGAGAAATACAAAAGCCAAAGAGCCAACCAAATGAATCCTCAAATTCACTGTTTCTACCTGCCAGAAAGAACAATGGAATCAGTAAAGGATATGACCACCAATATCCACTGACAGGCAAAGAAGAAAAGGTGCAAATTACTGACTTAATATTACCAGTATTTAATTTAAGAAAAGAAAAGAAAAGAAGGATAAAAATAAATACCATATATTAATTAACTGGGGAAAAAGTCCCTAGGGAAGAAAAGGTGGCCAGTATATGTGAAAAAGCTGAAAACTGATCCTGGAGGGTTGATCCCTGGCCGTATTGACTGTTTTGGGTCAATACAGATCTGGTAATCTTGAAAGTTGACCTGTGTGACGGAATTCCCACAGTGGAATATGAATTGGCCAAAAGGGTCAATGCCATACAGCTTGCTTGAATGCAACATGTATGGAACAATTGAGTTTTCCAAGGAATATTGAAGTACTTGATACCTTGACAACTGATTTAATGCTTCATAACCTCTTGAAATTTCCCTTGGAAGAATCCTGAAAGAAAGTAAAAACCAACTCCTGTAGGGACAGGTGGTTGGGGTCCTCAAATGATCCTCTGGTAGCCGCCATGGATGGATTTGGGAACTTAGTTTGAAATGACCTAATTTGGTCCTGAAACTATCACCATTTGATTGCTGAGCAAAATTGGTGCATAATGCTATATTATACCATATATGAACCACTCCTGAATCCATGCTACAGAGTACATTGGTGAAGAGAAGGCTTTCCGTTGAATGAAGGGGAAACCTTTCTGAGCTTGATCTGGTGGCCTCTAGTGATTGCCAAAGGCCAATTTGGGTCCTGGGGTCTTTTTGGTCATTTGTGGGAATGATGAGATTGGGGGCCAATGGTATGTGGCTTACAGACCACAGAAAGTAGAGGCCATAGGGGGTCTAAATGGCCCAAAACCCCATAATCAAAGGGGTGGGACCAAGGGCCCTGGTGGTGGCAAGAGGGAACCCGCAGGCCCAAAACAAAGGAATTGGCCTGAGGGTTGGTGAGGTGGACGATTGGCCAAAGAGGCCAATGAGAGCAGGATATGGCTTGGGGCCATAAAAGGCCAGTGAAAGGTGGTGTGGCCCAAAAGCCATAAAACACCAATATGGACCAATTGGCCATAAAAATGATGACATGGCCAATTGACCATAAAATGAGGTCATGCTATAATTGCCACAAACATCAATTGGGGGGGTGATTAAACATGGTTGTGATAATTTTTCCCATGAAGTGTAAGATGTGTCTATGAAACTGTTGAGAATATTACTATTAATAAAAAGTACTGTGACTTTTCCTATGAAATATAATAGTACAAATTATTATAACCACAATTAAATAATTATAAAATTAATTATTTCTTTTACTTGTTATACACTACTAGTGATTATAACAGTAAGCAGTAATTGTCTACCAGCATCAATTACAAGAAGTATTTAATAATAAAACTTCTTTATTAAAATAATAAGATTATTTTAATGTATAATTATATTTTGCAAGAATAGCTATAAATATAATTCTTGAAGAAAACAATTACTAGAGAAAAAATTCAAGAATTAAGATAAATCACTCACTAATACTGCAAAGAACTTATTAAAGATAAAAGTAAAGAGATTTGATGGATAATTTGTGGATTTAAAAGATCAAAAATGGATATATAACAGTATTACAACAATATATAGCTCATTTGTAGGATCTCACGTATTTCTGATTGATTCTGAAAGATTGAAAGCACTTGAGAAAAGATTTAACTAATACTTACTTGTTGGTAATAAAGGTATAATTGAATAATGTAATGTTTTGGAAAAACAGAAAGAGGTGGCCTCTTTTAAGTCTAAAACAGCTCCCAGAGGCGTGCCATGGAGCAAGCTGAAAACTCTGTGAGTGATAAATCAAGAAACCTTTTTGGATTATTGATTGCATCATCTGTTGTCATGTAAGATTATCATACTTACTTAATTGGTGCTTTTACGTGACTACCAACCCATTTATGGTTAAGAATAAAAGGATTAGCAACCGTAAATCTTCTTTTATTCCAAAAATAATAATTTATTTCTCCAAGTTATCAATGTTATTGGAAATTTTATCATAGACTGTATTTTCTGTGAATTTTTAAAGATTAAGTATTTCACATGTAATCATCAAAAATAGACTTTAAGTAAAACGTTTAATTTTACTTATAAAAGTATCTTAATTGGTCCTGAATGTTTCAGAAAGATTCATTAAGAATTGTATTTTCAATGAATTTTTGAAGTTTTTACCTCATTTCTACGTAGAATTGCAAATAGGAGTATATGGTTGGTTGCTATGAGGTAAATCAATGAATATTATTCCTGGGTTTTGATTACTATTTTGTGGCTTATCTATGGAAATTCATTAAGAATTGACATGGTTACAGGAGTCTAAGTGGCTCTTTACCTCCTTGGCATGTCAAAATAGCAGCTTATTTGCTATTTTCTGATGATATAATGAAGTTTTGACTTGGTAACCAAGTTCCAAGAAGGTTTTAGTTTACTAATTGGGCCAACATCAGCCATGGATCCAAGCTTTGGAGCTTTCCATGCCTCAGAGGCCTCAGAAGTTGGGTACCCTGGCTCTATTTGATGTCTTTTGTCCCCCTTGACTATTTTTTACATTAAAATAGAAATTCAGGCTTCAAGTGAGATATCCACTATGGGTGTACCAAAAGTGCAAATACAAATACCATAATATTAAGTTCCACAAACATGCATAACACTATTTGTAGTGTATATGTAAAATGGGATTTCTCACATTCCCATTATTTTGGTGTGAAATTTAGAAAAACAAGAATTTTCAGGGATCTTTTATGTGGTATTGAAGTATTTTCCATATTACCACCTCAAAGAGTTGATTTGAGCTTATTCACTCTATGGAGCTACCCTAGGTGAAAGTTTGTGTAGAATCCAAATCTGACCTTAAATCCATGGATTTACTTACTCAATAAAATTTTATTCATCTTTTCTGAAATCAAAAAAGATGAATTTTGAATATATGCATGACTTATGGGTTATGCATAGTTCAGAATTTAGTTTTAAGATAATTGTGGCCTATTTGGGTATGTAAAATATACCTCAAGGCTCACATTCCCTCCCACCAAATAATCAAATTGTACCACAATTTCTTAATGGTATCAAGAAGAAAAAGGCCCCAAAGGGGGTTAATGTCCATGGTCCAACCTCTTTACATTACTCAAATCAAATAGCTTAAAGCACATTTATAAACATATTCAGGCTTGTGGCCTTCATTCATTTCTAAATCTTCTTCAGAGTTTATCTGAGTCAGGTATTTCTGATTCTGCCAGCCATTCATCTTCATGTACCGTATTTTGATATCTGAAAAGATATTCTCTTTGATTTTTACCTCTAAGTCTCCTTTCTTTAATGACTTTCTTTATCTTTTTGTCTTCATTATATTCCACTGGTGGTACAGTTAAAGGAGTTGGGTTCCTTAAAGGAAACAATTCTTTGTCAGCTGGTTGATAAGGTTTTATCAAGCTGACTGGAAAAGTGGGGTGTTTATTTTCAAATTCACCACTCAATTCTACTTGAACTGCATTGGTTCCATGTAAGGCAACAGTAACAAAAGGTCCTACATAACAATCTTTAAGTTTCTTTGGACCTTTGATATTATTAAAATTCAAGGTTGAAACTAGAACTAAGCCCCCTACTTTGAAGTCTGGTACTTTGTGACTCTTGTCCCACTTCTGTTTTGCATAGTCAAAAGCATTATTCATACTTTTTTTGAATTTTGTTTCACTTTATCAAGCATTATCTTGAAGCTGGAAGCTGTAGGATGAATATCAATCATGTCTTTCCTCAGTGTGTCTTCTGGAGTCTTGGATTCCATCCTTTTTCTAACATAGCAAGAGTTTGGACTGTAGAAGAATGGACTGATGTCTTATATGCCAGTTCCAATGAAGGTATCAGAGTGCACCAGTCATGGGTAAAGCCATCAGAGTATTTTGATTCTAACCCATAAGCACAGAATCTCCTGATCATTTCCTCCAAAGTTTAAATCATTCTTTCTTCTAGTACATCTGTTTGAGGGTGATATGCTGTTGAGAATGATAACTTAGTCCCAAACAATCTGTGAAGATTGTTCCAAAGCGCAGATGTGAATTTGGGATCTCTGTCACTCATAATATTCTTAAATAACCCTTTATGAGAAATAACTCTACTACATAGAAGAAGAGCTGTATCCATAGCAGTGTCATCTTTATGACATGGTAAGAATATGGAAGTTTTTCTATACCTTTCTACAATTACTAAACAAGAATTATAGCTTTTGTCACATGCATAAATGTACAATTTGAAAGGTATATTCCAGTAAGGCATGAGGAGTAAAGGTGCTTCTGCAAGAGCTCTCCTTATCTTCTCATAAGCTTTAATTCTCTCCTGTGTCACCTCAAATACTGTCTGCTGATCACAGATTCTATAGAGTGACTTGGCTAGAATTGCAAAGTCTTCCAGGTGTTGCCTGTAATAACTGGAAAAGCCAAGAGAAGATATCATTTCTTTCTTATTCTGGGGTATTGGTTCAAGTAACACTGCTGCTACTTTATTTTTGGAAATACCCAAGCTTAAACCAGAAACAATATGTCCTAAAGCTTTAAGTTCTTCAAAGCCAAAATTACATTTTTTGAGTGAAATCTTCATATTAACTCCTGTAGCATTATCAAGTACTCTTTCAAGTCTTTCAAGGTGCAAATACCATGAGTCAGAACATATCATAATATAATCAATATAAATGATAAGCCATCCTTCAGATAATTCTGTGGGGAAAATGGTATTCATCATTCTTTGATAATGAGATGGTGCATTTTTAATACCAAGTGGTATTCTAAGATACTCATAAATACCACAGTGAGTGATAATTCTAAGTAATTTCCTAGTTTTGGGAATCAAAACATTTTGATGAAAGCATTTCAATGCATCCATGGATGTTATATAATTGGCTTTAGACAATTGGGTCAAGGTTTCTTGAATTCTAGGAATTGGGTACCTATCTGGAACTGTGTAGGTATTTAAGGCTCTAAAATCTCCAACCATCCTTGATTTATCATCATGCCAAGCAATAATAACAGGTGTTGTCACTTCAACTTCTTCATTATGGCCTACTTTCCTTAGTACACCAAGTTGTATCAACTCTTGAATATGTTTTTCCAAGGCTTCTCTAGCTCTGGGACTGGATGGATAAGCTGGTCTTCTAAGTACTGGAGGATATGGTCTGTCAATATTAAGAGTAATATCAACTTCATGCCCTTCAATAGTGCCTAATGGTTCATTATCAGAAGCAAAGGCATTCTGATATGTGGATAACACATCAATAAGGTTGTGCCTAATTCTTGGTGATAATTATGGATTCATTTGTGCTTAAACAAGTTGATTAGCCAAAAATTCTTCCTTATAAGTATCTTCAACAGAAGATATCACAGATATTTGCTTTGGCATATTGGAAAAGGCAAATTTTTGTCTTTCATTTTTCCAATTGTGAAATCTCCATGTTTATGTTTATTGATGTCAATACCATAAATATTCAAGTAATCATTTCCAAGAATGGAATGCTGAGATGTGCAATTGTCCATTACTACTATCTCAGTTTTCATTATTACACTTCCTGCTGGATGTGGAAATACAAGATTAGTGTCCAATATGCCCAAGGGGTATATATTATTACTGGCACTACTAAATTGTACACCCTCTATTGGTAATAGATGGCTTGTCCATTCAGGGAGTATAGCTTGAAGATAATCTTTGCCTACAAAAGTACAAAATGCCCCTGTATCCAGATTTACTTTGGCTTCAATATCATTCATCAGGATTGATGTGATACAAGATGCTCCAGCAGTGTAATCTTTACCTCTAGCAGTTTTGGTTTTACACATTCAGGAATCCTGGATATTGATCAGGTTATGACAATCCTCACTTTACTGTGGCAAGTGAGTATGGACTTCTGTGACATAAAAAAAAGCTGTAATGTTCTCAATGGGAGAGTCCTCTACTAGTTTATCCTCAGAGACTGCAGAATCTAGGTCTTATTATTCTTTCTCTTCAGTACACTGAACTTCTTCAATGACTTGAGCTTCATTAATCTTTGTCCTTTTGGTGCAAGTGTTGGCCAAATTTGAAGTGCCTCCACATTTATAACACTTCAAGAAAGGTCTTTCAGGCCTCTTATCTTCTCTGGAATTTTTAGAGACCATTTTGGATTCCATAGGGACTCTAGTCCAGGTTTTACCAATTCTTGTTCTAATAATGATATATTCCATGGAATTTATGTAGTCTTCTCTTGAGCAGGGTTATACAAATCTGAACTTGATAGCATGTTCTAGTTCTCCTCCACATTTTCTTAATATTTTCATATTAATTATAGAGTCAGACATATATGGGTGTAAGGCAGATAATCTGTCTTTCTGTTTGAGGAACCAAGTAAGTGGTTTATCCTTTTCTGAGTTAAAAATGGAACTTTCAAAAGCATTTTCCATTTTAAATCTCAAATAGTTGGTAGCCCATTTGGTGATTATTTCACATTTTCACCAAGGCCAATCATGTTTACCATGATCTATTCTCATTTTGTAATACCATTTCTTTGCAGTCCTGGTAAACAAAGAGTGTAGCTTGCCCACTATGATTTCATCAGGTATGTGAAAATCTTCTTGAAGCATATCAATTGTTCTGATTAACTCAATATGATTGTATTCTCCTTCACCAGAGAATTTTGGCCATTCTTCAAGTCTGGGAATATCTGTGAGCCTTAGAGGTAATTTCATATACCCAAAAGACCACAAATATAAAAAATAACATATTAATATAAATAAAATAAATTTATTTATATTATTAAAATAAAAATATAAATATAAATATAAAATTATATTAAAAATAAAAAATTAATTATAATTTAAAAATAAAAAAAAATACATTAAATTTTGTAAATATAAAATTACATTTATACTTGAAAAAATTAAGTAAAAATGAAACTTTAACAAAATTGTGAGAAAATAAATAAATTTGGAAAAAAGTTAAATAAAATTTATTATAACTTTTTATCCAATAAATAAACATATAAAATTTATTTCACCATTGGATTCCTCATAAAAAATCAGGTGGGGTCACCTCTGAGTGAAATTCTTGTAACTCAACTCTAAATAAGCTTAAATTAAGTTTTTAGTATTTTCAATACAAAAGTTGAAAATCCTCAAAACCTTAATTTAATTCACACCACATGTGGTGTTAACCATCAATTTTTGTGTTAAAATTGAGGTGTTGTGTTTAGTTTAGAAGTTATGAGGAATTGAAGTATTTTCAATTGAATTCAATTGAAATGTCAAAATGTGCGCGTGTATTACATAAGTGAACTTTGATTTACATATGAGGTGTCAATTATTACTGTATTGTACTGTACAATTGAATTGAATTACATATGTAAATTATAAGTATAATACATGATGAGGAATTAAAGGAAAAATAAATTGGAAAGATTAAATTTGGGGGGGAAAAGGAACTCCAGCTCTAAGGGGGAGCTAGACCCCCAAAATCCTTGCTGACAGGCGTGGGATGTCAAAATTCACGCAAAAGTTCATCAATTTTGGCCTGGAATTGAGTTGCAGGGTCTGTGGACTCAATTGATGATGAGGTTTTGATACCAACTGGGGTAGTTTTAGCTGTTGCCAAGAGGGTAAAACTACCCTTAAGATAAAACCATCATAGTAAAAACAGTTTTAACTGGTTTCTACGCCTCTGACACACATTCTGACGTGTTTTGAAGGCTCTAGGCCTGGTATTGCTATAGTAATGGCTGATTTAAGGGTCTAAAATGGCTAAAATTGGCTAAAATTGGCTTAAACCAGCCCTTTTTGGTCTACACCAGGGTTCAATGATGCCATAATTGGCTTTTCTGTTGTCAGACTGTTTTTCACGACTGACAAGAGTAAATTTTACTTTTGGAGTAAGAGAATTGATGGCTATAAAAGAATGTCTTCTTTGCCCCACTTTTCTCTTCATGTTAGAATCTTTTCCTTTTATTAATTAGTTTAAAACTGTTAAACCAATCAATCAAAGATTCCAACCACCACTTTTAAATCTTTTTAATCCTTTTAACAACGTGAAAAAATCATTATAATCATTGTTTGTAACTCTTATAATCATTTTTACCCCTGAACCACCCCAAAAGTGAATTAAAGCATCTTTCATCACTGTAAACTTTGTCACTTTGTTTCCAAATTCACTCTGGTCACTTTTGGGTGTGTTTTCTCTTTAATATTCTTTTTAAAGACTTTGTTCTTTAATTAATTGCTTGCAGTTCTTTGCTCAATTAATTCCAATTGAAATTTCTCTTGAAGAAATTTCTTTTGTAGCCTTAAAATATCTCTTGTAGAGTATTTTTTGGATAAATTTTTATTGTTGGTAAAACAATAAATTTTTATAATATTATTGTTTTATACTAATAAAGTTATAAACAATAAAATTGGCGTGTTTTCTCTTAAAAATAATATTTCATACTATTTTTAATTGATTTTTACCTTATACAAATTTTGAGGACAGGAAAAGTACTTGATTTTTAATCAAAGTTTCATATCCACACCTTACAATATCTTTTGCACAGATAGGATTTTCTCCTAAAAATGGGGTTAAACTTCCTTTTACAGAAAGCTTTTCTTCAGTCAAAGGTGTAGAATGTCTTGGCATATGTGGTTCATAACTTTCATGAATTTGGTCCCCATTTGCAATGATCTCACTTTTCAACTTCTGTCTTTCACTTTCACTTTTTGCCAAATGTGTGGCAGACTGATTGGTATTACTAATTATTTCCACAACATGATCTTTTAGAATTCTAAGTTGATCATTGATATTTAAAATGGAAAGATCTTCCATTTTATCATTTTGGGCTTGACATTTACTTTTGATTCTGTCACATGTATTGGTAATTGAATCAAGTCTGACATTTCTCAGCTTATACCACTCAGTATAATTCTTCTCATTTCTTTTTAATTCACTGATATCTGATGTTATTTTATTTAACTTTGCATCAAATTTTCCATGTTCTACATCAATAATAGATTTAAATTTTTTTATTTCATCTATTATTTTCATGGAAAAGTCCTGTTCATCCTTTCCTTCTCTTTGGCTGTGAATTCCATAAGAGTCCTAACCATATTGAAGACACTGTCCATGGCTAAAGGCTCCAATTTGGGGATCCTTACCCTTGTTGGTGAGGTCAGTGCCAATTTGCTTTGCCTTTGCCCTTTCCCTGATGATTCTTGGGACCTTTCTTCTTCTTATGAGGTCCTTTGAACTTCTCTTTGGATGTTTCTGGAGCTTGTTTGGAGCTGGTAGACGGCACTGGACCTTCTTCCAATTCTTTCTTCTGGTCTACAGATAAAAGAATTTGGTTCTTCAACAAATTCTTTATCTTTTTGACTTTGTCTTTGCAAAAAAATGGGCTCCACCCTCCTAAGAGTTCTATGGTCTTCTCCTGACCCAGAAAGTGCTTGATGTGTAAGTAAGAGTTCATGGCCCCCTGCCAAAGGCTTGGGCATATTTCCCATTCCTCTTCTTTTTATGCTCTGAACCAATTTTTGTATTGGTACTGATATATTTCTATGGCTGCCACTTGAAAGTGGTTCAGCCCTTAAAAAATTACCTTCAATTAGCTCAGGCTCAGAGTTCACATCAAAGTTTGTTGCTACAGACCTTGGGGAATAGGGGACAGCTCTGGCATCCTCCATATGTGTCTTTCTTGAGGAAGACTTGGCAGACCTTGTTCTGGTCTTACCTCTTCCTTGTCCAGGTCCATCTGGTTGGACTGAATAGCTTCTTCAATTTCTGGTATGCACCATTTTCACATCAATTCAGGAGAAAATAAGAATTTAAAACAGAAAACACACACCTTTTGGTGGTTGCTTGGCTTGTTCTGTCTCAAATAAGGTGCCTCTTTTAGCAATTTGCACTCCAGTACTGTCTTCAGATTCTGGACTGGTAATGTATCTTTTACTGAGTCTGTTACCAGCTGCACAGTAGTTGATTAAAGACACTAGAGAAAAATTCATAAAAGAAAAATTATTTTTTATACTTTTGAAATATTTTTTAAGATTTTTTATAAGTTTTTATTTTTTGATATTAAAAAAATTATTCTTTTTAAAGAAAAAAATTAAAATTCAAGATTTTCAATCAAAATGAATTCAGAGTAACTCAAAGAATAATTTTTCAACTTTTTGGATGTGAAAAAGCCACATGTAAAATCAGTATAAAATTAAACAAAATTCCTCAATGAAAAAGATTTTAAAACAATTTCAAAAAAAAAATTTAACTTCAATTTGAAAGAAAAAAGTAATTAAATTAATATATTTTAAAGCCTAAAAATATATTAATTAAGGGTACAAGGTTCAAAAAACACAGACAGGCCCCCAAATGTAAGATGTGTCTATGAAACTGTTGATAATATTACTATTAATCAACAGTACTGTGACTTTTTTCATGAAATATAATAATAAAGATTATTATAACCACAATTAAATAATTAAAAAATTAATTATTTATCTTACTTGTTATACACTACTAGTGATTATGATGGTAAGCAGTAATTGTCTACTAGAACCAATTACAAGAAGTATTTAATAATAAAACTTCTTTATTAGAATAATAAAATTCTTTTAATGTATAATTATCTTTTTCAAGAGTGATTATAAATATTATTCTTGAAGAAAATAGTTACTAGAGAAAAACTTTATGAATTAAGACAAACACTCACTAATACTGCAAAGAGCTTATTAAAAGATAATAGTAGAGGAACTTAACAGATAATTGTGGATTTAATGGATAAAAATGGATTTATAACAGGATTACAACAATATATAGTTTATTTCTATGATTCAATGTCCTTCAGATTGATTATGAAAGAATAAAACCCTTAAGAAAAAATTAACTAATACTTACTTGTTGGTAATAATGGTATAATTGAATAATGTCATGTTTTGGAAAAAACAGCAAGAGGAGACCTCTTTTAAGTCTAAAACAGCTCACAGAGGCATGCCATTGAGCAATATGAAAACCCAATGAGTGAGAAAACAATAAAACTTTTTGGATTATTGATTGCATCATCTGTTGTCACGTAAGATTATCATAATTACTTAATTGGTGCTTTTATGTGACTACCAACCCATTTATGGTTAAGAATAAAAGGAGTAAAAACTGTAAATCTTCTTACATTTAAGAATAATCATTGATTTCTCAAAGCTATCAATGTTATTGGAAATTTTATCACAGAGTGTATTTTCTGTGAATTCTTAAAGATTCAGTATTTCACTTGGAATCATCAAAAATGGACTGTATCTAAAGCTTTTAATTTTACTTATAAAATTATAATTCTTTTAGTTTTTATATGAACTATACAGTTCTGAATTGGTCCTGAAAGTTTCAGAAAGATTCATTAAGAATTGTATTTTCAATGAATTTTTGAGGTTTTTACCTCATTTCTAAGTAGAATGGCAAATAGCAGTATCTGGCTGATTGCTATGAGGTAAATCAATGGATACTAGTCCAAAAAGGGTTTTAATTACTCATTCAGGGATTATCCATGGAAAGTCATTAAGGATTGACATGGTTACAGGAGTGTAAGGTGCTCTTTATCTCCTTGCCACATCAAAATAGCAGCTTATTTGCTATTTCCTTATGATATAATGAAGTTTTGACTTGGTAACCAAGTTCCCAAAAGGTTTCAGTTTACTAATTAGGCCAAGGTCAGCCATGCATCCAAGCTTTGGAGCTTTCCATGCCTCAGAGGCCTCAGAAGTTGGGTACCCTGGCTCTCTTTGATGTCTTTTGTCCCACTTGACTATTTATTACATCAAAATAGAATGTCAGGCTCAAAGTGATATATCCACTATGGGTGTATCAAAGTTGCATGTAAGAATACCATAATATTAAGTGCCGCAAACATGAATAACACTATTCTTAGTGTATGTGTAACATGGGATTTCTCAAATTCCCATTATTTTGGTGTGAAATTGAGAAAAACAAAAATTTTCATGGATCTTTTATGTGGTATTGATGATGTGGTATTGAAGTATTTCCATATCACCACCTCAATCAGTGGATTTGAGCTTATTCACTCTATGGAGCTACCCTATGTGAAATTTTGTGTAGAATCCAAATCTGGCCTTGAATCCATGGATTTACTTACTCAATAAAATGTTATTCATCTTTTCTGAAATCAAAAAAGATGAATTTTGAATATATGCATGACTTATGGGTTATGCATGGTTCAGAATTTATTTTTAAGATAATTGTGGCCTATTTGGGTATGTAAAATATACCTCAAGGCTCACATGAAGGGCTTTAAAAATAAATGGTCCTGCAAAGGAATATTTCCATTTCTTTGGGACTTGAATATTATTAAAGTTAAAGGTTTAAACTAATATCAATTTGCCTACTTTGAATTTTGGGGTTTTATGACGTTTATCCCACTTCTGTTTAGCATATTCAAAAGAATCATTCATGCTTTGATTTGCATGATGTCACACTTTATCAAGCAATAGCCTAAAGCTTGGAGCAGTTGGATGAATATCAAGTAAATCTTTCTTCAAAGTATCAACTTGAAGTTTAGGGTTCCATCCTTTTTCCTAAATTGCAGGAGTTTTTCCTGTTGAAGCATGGATAGAAGTCTCATATGCTAATTCCAAAGCT
The DNA here is from genome assembly GCA_023105745.1 of Austropuccinia psidii. Taxonomy (NCBI): domain Eukaryota; kingdom Fungi; phylum Basidiomycota; class Pucciniomycetes; order Pucciniales; family Sphaerophragmiaceae; genus Austropuccinia; species Austropuccinia psidii. The sequence continues at coordinate 24,871,394 of JALGQZ010000001.1, forward strand.
GTTATAAGAGTACACCAATAATGGGTAAATCCATTAGAATCTTTAAGCTCCAGGCCATAAGCACAAACTCTTCTGATCATGTCCTCAAGGGTTTGAATCATTATTTCTGCTAAACCATCTGTTTGTGGATGGTATGCTGTTGATAATGATAGTTTTGTACCCAAAACCCTATTTAAATTAGTCCATAAGGCTGATGTAAATTTTGGGTCTCTATCACTAATGATATTTTCAAACAGACCAGTGTGGGATATGACTCTGTTCCAAATCAGAAGGGCTGTATCCATATCTGTGTCATCTTTATGACATGGTAAAAAGATTGGAGTTTTGCTATGTCTGCCTACAATAACAAAACATGCATTGAAACTCTTATCACCTCCAGGTAGTGAAGCAGTTACTCAATCCATATGAACCACTTCCCATGGGGCACTTGGCTCTTGGATATGAATAATTAAGCCAAATCTTTTACCAGTAGCTTTCTTGGCTTGCTGGCACCTATCACAACTATGACAGTACTCAATGAAATCTTTTCTCCAAGATGGCCACCAGGCACATGCCTTAATTCTTTCCATTGTTCTGTCTTCAGAAAGATTTCCAGAATAAATGTCATCATGAAATTCTAATAGTATTATGTTGATCAACATTCTACTACATAAGACCATTAAGCATGTGTGTTTAGATCTATAATATAAGACACCATCAGAAAAATGGAATCTTCCATTGTCATAAGATTTCTTGCAAATATAATCCAGAGAATTAGCCAAAGCTGCTTCTTTGCAATATTTGTCAAATAAAGCAGTAATAATATGACAATTCTTATCTTACTTATAGCTTTCTCCAACTTCTTCAAAGAATTCTGTACCCACATCTGTGATGTTAATTCCTTCAAATGGAATCTGAGGTCTTTCACTTGTAGGAACATGGGCAGGATTAACCAATTCATTTCCCAATTTGGAAAGGTATACACTTCATCAAGAATTCAATACAGCTTCAAGAATTCAATACAGACCAGCTGTCAGCCTGAAGGAGTCAAGCTCTCAACGTTTCATATATACCAGCCTCCTTTGACCCTGGGGGGTTTTCCCCCAGTTAATTAACATATCTTGATTTTATTTTATCTTTATTTATCTTATCATTTTTGTTAAGTGAATACTGATATTATCAAGTCAGTCATTTAGAACATCTTTTCTTTTCTTTCTTCACCTTTCAATGGATCGTTGGTGGTCATATCCTTACTAATTCCATTATTCATGTTGGCAGGTTGAAACAGTGATTAAGGACTTACTTTATTGGATCTTTGGCCATTTGGCTTCTCATTTCTCTTATTGCAGCTCATCTCTGTACTTGCATCTTTATTAGAGGAATTCACTTATTTATTTTTGTCCTCTTTATTCCTTGGAGTCTTCCAAGTGAGTTCCCTGATTTCTGAGCTCCAGGCCACTCTTGTCTTCCACTAGAGCCCCTGTGACATTATATTAATTAACTCATAATTTCTTTTCATTATGTTCATTCTTTCTTTATAATTTCATTCACTAATTTCATTGAGGTTATGACTCTTTAATGCTTATGAACTTGATGATACATTTTCATCTCTCAATTTTCTCTCATTCATTCTTCATTTTGACAATTGAAAGCTGACCCATTTTATTTTTGTTTCTCTTTTTAAATCTTATCTCAAATCATAAAATTTATTTTTTTCATAATTCAGGGTTCATTTTAATTTTCATTTGATTTTCAAATTTATCATCAAGATTATTAAGACACATTCTTCAAATCAAGATTCATATTGATTCACTATTAAAGAATTTTGATTTTTAAAGAAAAACTCACTTGATTTTATTTGATTGATTAATTTGACATAAATTGATATTGACTTCAAGGGAATTGATTTACCTGAAGATTTCATTGATTTTACTGATTTTTCACATCAAGAAGTTTGACATAAATTGATTTTGCCTCAAGAATTCATTTGATTGACTGATTTTCTGAAAGAGTTTGAATTTCATTGATTTGACTTATTGATTTATTGACTTGAAGATTTCATTTTGATATTGATTGATTGATTTACCTCAAGATTTCATTTTGACTGATTGAATTATCTTCAAGACATTGATATTGATTTTGATTTGGACTTCAAGTTTACTGTTGATTTGCCTCAAGCTTTTCACCTCAAATTTTTGATTTTTATTACTTTTATTTCATATTATTCCTGAAATCATGCCTGTTCAACACTCACCTCCTGCAAGACAGACAAGATCTCAGGCCAGGGCTCAATCTGTTCTCACTCCAGCTCCAAGAGTTTCTCTTTATGGCACCTCAGCAGTTCCTCAACAAAGAAGAGGACCCCATTTGGAAGGAGAAGCACCATCCAGGAAGAAAGGAAGAGGTCCAAGAAGATAGAATTCTTTTTCAGGAGGAGTTGGCAGTCTTCCAGGACTTTCAAGGACCATTTTTAAAGGTCCTGGTGAAGATGGTAAAGAGGAGGAGGAGAATTCTGTGGAAGAGGAAGACTCTGGTGGTACTGAAGGTGTTCCTGATCCTTTGGGGGAATCCCAAGGTACTGGATGGCCAACTCTATGTATTTCTAATCAGTCTGAACCACCATTATTGGCCATCATGCAGCAAATGACTCAGATTATGGCCAATCTTCAAGCAGCTTCATTTTCTGAAGCAGCAAGACCACCAGAATTCAAGACGCCATCTATGAAGGAACCAGAATTCTTTGATGGGACTCAACCCTTCAAAGTCAGAAGTTTTATTCAGTATTTTCAATTGATTTTTATTAATGATGTGGCAAATTTCTCTCAATACAGAAAGAAAGTTCTGTATCCAACTTTATTTCTCATTTGAAGGGCTTCAAAATGGATTGAGCCTTATCCTTCAAATTTCACCAATAAAGATCCAAATTACCTTCTTAATCCATGGAATTTGTTTGAATCACAACTCTTTACTTTGTTTGAGGACCCAAATGAAGTCATAAAAGCTGAAGCAGAGTTGGATTCCTTAAGAATGAAAGAAGGTGGACATGTATAATTATACATTTCTGATTTCAGAAGTTTGGCTTCAACAATTGGAGATTGGGGTGAAAGATCTCTCATGCAACATTTCAGGAAGGAATTGCCATCCAGAATTTAGGATCAATTCACCTATCATCATTCAATAATTGACTCTCTTCAAGACTTAATGGATATTACGCTGAAGCTTGATACGAGGTACCATGAGAGGAAAAAGTAGAAGGTTCAATTTCAAGAGAAGAATAAAGAAGCCTCAAAATCAAATTCTTCAAGCTCAAGTCAAAAGAAGAAGAAGAACTTTCAGAAGAGGGACAAGCCCCATTCTTCTTTGTTGGATAAAGATTTCAAGTTTACAAATTCTCAAAAAGAAAGAAGAATAAAGGAAGGCTTATGTACCTATTGTGGTGGGAAGCATAGACTAGAGTCTTGTTTCAAAAGACCTCAAAACCAGCTTTCCCAACCTTCAGGCAAATTTTCTATCCAGGGAAAAGCCTGAGTGAAGATTATGTTGTGATCAATGTTCTTCACTGTTTTCCATCCAGAGCACAATTATGCATTCTGAATACTGGTGACAAAAAATAATTCTCTTAAATTCTCTGTTTTCTCTTCTCTTTTGGATGTTTTTACATTATTCTCATTGATTCTGGTGCTACCAACTCATTCATTGCAAAGCAGTTTGTTCACAAGTATTCTTTGACTATGTCAGAACTCCAAGAGAAGATTCCTCTTATCCTTTTGGACTCCTCTGTGTCCTCTTCCTTATTTGTGACTCACCATACCAAATATATTGTTGAACTCCCTTCCTTCCCAAGTTTGAATGGGAATTTTTAGTCATTGATACTCCCAAGGGAGAAGACCTAATATTGGGCTTTGACTTTCTTAATCATCTTAATCCATCTATTGAGTGGAGGAAAGGGCTGATCACCTTTAATGCTTATGTTAAGGACTATTATGATCCTTCTAAATATTTCAGTAATGACTTTTCTTCTGCAAAATCATGTGCAGCTCTGGTTGGTGATTCTAGAAAACCATTATTTTCATCTTCTGTCCATATTCCTTTTCTCAATTCCCATCAGTCATTACTATCCTCTAGAGATGAAGCCTTCAAAGAGATTCAAGGTGTTGGAGAAGATAATTCTATATCTTCACTTCATCTCCTCTTTGGGAATATGGACCTTCCTCCTTCATCTTATCATGACTCCCTGGAGGAGTTGTGAGATGAAGAGGAAGAGCCAGAAGTAATAAAAACAATGATGAAGGTTGTTCCCTCTGCTTATCACCAGTATTTGGATGTAATCTCCCAGGTGAAAGCAGAGAAACGTCTTCCTCACTGCACCTGTGTTTGTCATATTGAGCTGTGGGGGTCTCTACCTCCAGTTGGGGTGATCTACTCTTTATCTAACTAAGAGTCAGATACACTCAGGGCCTACATCTTGGGAAATGTAGAGAAAGGTTTCCTCTGGCCAAGCTGCTCTTTCACAGGAGCACCTGTCCTCTTTGTCAAAAAGAAGGATGGTGGCCTCCACTTGTGTGTTGATTACCACAAACTCAATGCTGTTACTAGGAAGAACAACTATCCTATTCCTCCTATGAATCAGCTTCTTACTCTCTTTAATGGGCCTTCTATCTTCTCCAAGATTCATCTGCATGGTGCATATAACCTGCTCATAATCAAGAAAGGTGATGAAAATTTGACTTGTTTTAGGACTAAATATGGCATTTATGAGTATTTTGTTATGCTGTTTGGGCTCACCAATGCTCCTGCCTCTTTCCAAAATTTGGTCAATGCTTTTTTTAATGATCTTCTTGATGCTTATGTTGTGGTTTATTTGGATGAAATTATGGTCTTTTCCGAATCTGAGGAAGAAAATGTCACTCATGTGTCCACTGTTCTTTCCAGACTCAGAGCCAATAACCTTTTTGCTAAGGCCTCCAAGTGCCTCTTTCATGCTTCTAGTGTAGAGTATTAAGGTCATATTGTTTCTTCTGAAGGCGTCAAGATGGACCAAGAATATGTACAGCAAACTCTCAATTGGCCACCTCCAAGAAACCTCAAGGCTCTTCAATCATTACTTGGCTTTGCCAATTTTTACTACCATTTCATCAAGAATTATTCAAAGAAAATTAGTTCACTCACAAGTTTCCTCAAGAAAGATGCCTACTTTCCCATCAATGAGGAAGCTATTAGACAATTTCATCAACTCAAAGAGGCTTTCACCACCTCTCGTATACCTTCCCACTTTAATCCTTCTATACCCATTATTTTAGAGACTGATGCTTCTGATTATGCCTTGGGTGCTGTCCTGAGTCAGGTCACTGACTCAGGAAAACATCCCATTGCATTTAATAGTTGCAAGCCTCTTCCAGCAGAGCTCAACTATGAGATTCATGACAAGGAACCCCTTGGCATAGTCTGGGCTCTCAAGAACCAGAGATCTTTTCTCTTTTCTCTTTCTTGCTCTTTTTAAGTTCTCACCAATCATTCTTCACTTCAATATTTTATTTCATCAAAGATTCTCACTCTCTGTCAAGCCCGCTGGGCTTAGTTTATTTATTAATTCCATTTTTCAATCACTTACCACCCTGGCCGCTTGGCTACCCTTCCAGATGCATTGTCATGTCAGGACGATGTTTAGCCAGAGAGGGGGGAAGATTTCATTAGCAAGAATCCGATGAATTATCAAAAAATAATCAAGCAAGATGAAATGCAAGCCTCAAAGTTCTTTGCAGTCAAGGTGTATTCATTTTCAAATTTTATTGATTCAATTCAGAAGGCATTATTTCAAGATTATTAATATAGAAGTATTCTTCAAGAGCTGGGTAAATGTAAATCTGTCCAAGATTATTTTGTTAATTCCTCTTCCCAACTTCTTCTTTTAAAAGATTGGGTGGTGGTTCCAAATGACCCTACAATTCCACTCAGAATACTCCAAAAGAGACATGACTATCCTCTAGCTGGACACCCTGGCCAAGAGAAGACTCTCAAGCATGTCAAGCGGGATTGTGAGCCTTAGAGGTAATTTCATATACCCAAAAGACCACAAATACAAAATTAACATATAAATATAAATAAAACAAATTTATTTATATTATTAACATGAAAATCAAAATATAAATATAAAATTATATTCACAATTAAAAATTTAATTGCAATTTAAAAATAAAATTACATTAAATTTTGAAATTATAAAATTACATTTACACTTGAAAAAATTAAGTAAAAATGAATTTTTAACAAAATTGTAAATAAATAAATAAATTTGGAAAAAAGTTAACTAACAATTATTATAACTTTTTATGCAAAAAATAAACATATAAAAATTATTTCACCATTGGATTCCTCATAAAAAATCCGGTGGGGTCACCTCTGAGTGAAAATTTTGTAACTCAACTCTAAATAAGCTTAAATTAAGCTTTTAGCATTTTCTGTATGAAAATTGAAAATCCTCAAAAACTTCAACTTAATTCACATCACATGTAGTGTTAATCACCAAAATTTGTGTTAAAATTGAGGTGTTGTGTATATTTTAGAAGCTATGAGGAATTAAAGTATTTTCAATTAAATTCAATTGAAATGTCAAAATGTGCGCATGTATTACATAAGTGAACTTTGATTTACATATGAGGTATCAATTATTACTGTATTGAACTGTACAGCTCAATTGAATTACATATGTAAATTATAAGTATAATACATGATGAGGAATTAAAGGAAAAATAAATTGGAAAGATTAAATTTGGGGGGGAAAAGGAACTCCAGCTCTAAGGGGGAGCTAGACCCCCAAAGTCCTTGCTGACAGGCGTGTGGTGTCAAAATTCACGCAAATGTTCATCACTTTTGGCCTGGAATTGATTTACAGGGTCTGTGGACTCAATTGATGATAAGGTTTTGATACCAACTGGGGTAGTTTTAGCTGTTGCCAAGAGGGTAAAACTACCCTTGAGATAAAACAATCATAGTAAAAACAGTTTTAACTAGTTTCTACGTCTCTTACACACATTCTGACATGCTTTGAAGGCTCTAGACCAGGTATTGCTATAGTAATGGCTGATTTAAGGGTCTAAAATGGCTAAAAATGGCTTAAACCAACCCTTTTTTGGTCTAAACCAGGGTTCAATGATGCCATAATTGGCTTTTCTGTTTTCAGACTGTTTTTCACGACTGCCAAGAGTAAATTTTACTTTTGGAGTAAGAAAATTGATGGTTATAAAAGAATGTCTTCTTTGCCCCACTTTTCTCTTCATGTTAGAATCTTTTCCTTTTATAATTAGTTTAAACACTGTTAAACCAATCAATAAAATATTTCAACCACCTTCCTAAATCATTTTAAACCTTTTAACAACATGAAAAAATCATTATAATCATTGTTTGTAACTCTTATAATCATTTTTACCCCTAAACCACCCCAAAAGTGAATTAAAGCATCTTTCATCACTGTAAGCTTTGTCACTTTGTTTCCAAATTCACTCTGGTCAATTTTGGGCGTGTTTTCTCTTTAATATTCTTTTTAAAGCCTTTTTTCTTTAATTGATTGCTTGTAGTTCTTTGCTCAATGAATTCCAATTGAAATTGCTCTTGAAGAAATTTCTTTTGTAGCCTTAAAATATCTCTTGTAGAGTATTTTTTGGATAAATTTTTATTGTTGGTAAAACAATAAATCTTTATAATATTATTTTTTTATACTAATAAAGTTATAAACAATAAAATTGGTGTTTTTTCTCTTAAAAATAATATTTCTTACTATTTTTAATTGATCTTTACCTTATACAAATTTTGAGGACAGGAAAAGTACTTGATTTTCAATCAAAGTTTCATATCCACACCTTACATTTGGGGGCCAATTTATCAAGGATTATTTCTCATACTGTCAACAGCTTTCAAGAAAAAAATATTCATCACAAAAAGTTTGGACTCCTCAAACCTCTTCCAATTCCAAATGTTCATTGGATTTCATCACTCAATTGCCACTGTTCAATTCATTTAACTCAATCCTTGTCATAGTAGACAGATTCTCAAAATTAGCAGTTTTTATTCCAAAAATGTCTTCAATAACTTCACTGCATTTAGCCCATTTATTCATAAAGAATATTTTCTCAAAGCATTGTCTTCTTTCAAGAATTGTTAGTGATAGAGGTTCTCTTTTTGTTTCTTCTTTTTGGACCAACCTTTGTCAGAAGCTCAAAATTTCAAGAGATCTGTCAACTTCTTATCATCCAGAAACTGATGGATGGACAGAGAGGGTAAATCTGATACTAGAACATCAACTTTGCATGTATGTCAGTTGTCATCAAGATGATTGGAACACCTAGCTCCCTCTGGCTGAATTTGTGTACAATAACTCTGACCACTGTTCAAAAAAACAATCACAGTTTCTCACTGTTTATGGAAGAGATCCTCATTTTGACTCAGCTCACATTACTCAAGATACTTCTTCTGGAAATTTATCAACAAAAATCCAATCAGTACAGCAAAAATTCAAGAGAGAACTTGAAATTTCCATAAACAGGTTTAAGAGGTATGCAGATAAAAGTAGAGCAAGTCCACCTGTTTTCAATCCTGGTGGCATGGTATGGCTTTCTTCCAAGAACATCAAGTCAACTAGACCCACCAAAACACTGTCTGAAGGATGGTTGGGTCCTTTTCCAATCTTGAAGAAAGTCAGCACTCATGCCCACCATCTTAATGGAAATTCATCCACCCAGTTTTCCATATTTCCCTCTTGGACCCATTCAAAACATCAACAATCCCAAATTGGTATCAAGAGCCTCCTCTTCCATTTATCATTGAGGAAGAAGAGGAATGGGAAGTCTCTCAAATACTGGACTCAAAGCTCAAAAGAGGAAAACTATGGTATTTGGTGTAATGGAAAGGTTTCAGTCAAGACCCAGAAAGATCCACTTGGGAACCAACTGAAAACCTCAAGAATTGTCCTGAACTGGTTGAGGATCTTCATTCTTTATATCCTGACAAGCCAGGACCCAATTCTTTAAGAGCTTTATTATTTATGGTGCTTGGTGGGGTGAGGAATTAGCAAAAGTAAGTCCCACTCCTGGTATGCACCTTTAGAGGTAGTCTACCCTTTTTGTTTGTAAAAATCACCTTGGCCACTATGTGAGCACTGTGTAATTTTTGGACAAAGATCTTTGGCCTGGCTTTCAACATCAATTCCAAAATTATGGCCATTTTCACTTGGGAAAATGGACCATTCTTTTTCTAAATTTCTTTCCAAGCCTTTCCAATTCCAATTCATTCCTCCAGCAAATTTATTTTCTTTTTATGGAACTGTCAGGAGTGGTAATCACCAAAAGTAACTTCCTCTCCTGGTGTGCACTTCCCTGAGGGGTCTACAATCTTTCAAAACATAACCTTGGCCACTCTGTGAGCACCTAGAATCAGATCTTCCTTTCTAGGTCCTTGGCCAATTCAAATCAATTTTCAACATCAGTGATCAATATTGGAACCTCCTCAAAAAATTCATTTCTCTTTATTTCTTTTATTTTTTTCATTTTCATTCTTTTATTTTTATTTTCATTTTGAATTTCTTGTTTATCATGTCAAATGTCATGTCAAAATCATGATTCATTTTCAAAATTACATCAATCATGAAGCCAATGTAAAAGAAGATCAAGAAATTCCCATGTGATATGTCAAATTCTTGATATGAGTTACAAACTTTTTTATCTTAATCATTCCTCTTGAGTCCCTCTCTCAAAATCCTCCCAATAGCCTCAGCAGGCTTCACCTTTTATTGGTCCTCAGGAGCTCACCATTTTAAGGTGGGGGGTAAATTCACAACCATGGCAATTCACCCTCTTGGACCTCAATATGGAACATCCATTTCATATCCAATTTATGGCAATTGGGCAAGATCCATAATCATTTGCCAAATTGGCAATTTCATCTTATTTGGCCTTTTATGGTCATTTTATCATCTGGGGCCAACCTGGCCCCTTCATCATCATCAGGCCTTTCCTGGCCAGGTTTTGATTTTGGGTAGTGTTTTGTATTTTCCAGTCAACATTGAAAATATAGCCCAAAAGCCTGTATCTGGCTTTTTGAGCTTTAAATACAGATTTTGCACATTTTTGCAAATTTTTCTGTATTTTCCATTTTAGGCCATTTTCCCATGTAATATGGGAAATATGCACAAATGACCATATTAGGCCATTTGGGGCTTAATTGCCAGAACTGCAAATTTTGCGCACTATTGTGCATTTTTTGCACAAATACAGTTTTAAAGCTGTATTAGCTGTATTTGGCCAAAACATCCAAAAACCACTTTTTCACTTCTCAAGCCACCAAAACCCATTTTCACTCTTATCCTCCTGGAATCATCCCCAAGGACCTTTGGCCATTTTCACCCTCCAACAACCAAAAGTGCCATAAATGGTGTTATACACCATTATGCATCTATTTTCACCATTTATTGAATGGCGCCAATATCAAATTTTTATTTCAACATTTTATCAGGTCATCAAGGCTCAAGGACAAGTGTCAATCTCAAATACCAATGATGCCATCAAGCAATAATGGGTCATTCTCATTCACAGTATTCCTCCAAATGAATACTGGCAGTTTATTCTCAAGGGATATTCAAGAGGAAGTTCCAAAACAATTTGCCAAGGGTCAGTGCTCCATCAATTCACCTTGGCAACCACATTCATTCAATACCATCTGGATTAATCAAGACCTGTATTCTCAATCATACACTATGGGAATTTCATTCAACCCAGCTCATTTCCCACTTTGGCAAGGTATACAATTCATCAAGAATCAAATACAGCTTCAAGGATTTAATACAGACTATTTTGATTTTATTTTATCTTTATTTATCTTATGATTTTTGTTAAGTGAATACTGATATTATCAAGTCAGTCATTTAGCACCTCTTGTCTTTTCTTTCTTCACCTGTCAATGGATATTTGGTGGTCATATCCTGTAAGGTGTGGATATGAAACTTTGATTAAAAATCAAGTACTTTTCCTGTCCTCAAAATTTGTATAAGGTAAAAATCAATTAAAATTAGTATGAAATATTATTTTTAAGAGAAAACACGCCAATTTTATTGTTTATAACTTTATTAGTATAAAACAATAATATTATAAAAATTTATTGTTTTACCAACAATAAAAATTTATCCAAAAAATACTCTACAAGAGATATTTTAAGGCTACAAAAGAAATTTCTTCAAGAGCAATTTCAATTGGAATTAATTGAGCAAAGAACTGCAGGCAATTAATTAAAGAACAAAGTCTTTAAAAAGAGTATTAAAGAGAAAACACGCCCAAAAGTGACCAGAGTGAATTTGGAAACAAAGTGACAAAGTTTACAGTGATGAAAGATGCTTTAATTCACTTTTGGGGTGGTTCAGGGGTAAAAATGATTATAAGAGTTACAAACAATGATTATAATGATTTTTTCACGTGGTTAAAAGGATTAAAATGATTTAAAAGTTGTGGTTGGAATCTTTGATTGATTGGTTTAACAGTTTTAAACTAATTAATAAAAGGAAAAGATTCTAACATGAAGAGAAAAGTGGGGCAAAGAAGACATTCTTTTATAGCCATCAATTCTCTTACTCCAAAAGTAAAATTTACTCTTGTCAGTCGTGAAAAACAGTCTGACATCAGAAAAGCCAATTATGGCATCATTGAACCCTGGTTTAGACCAAAAAGGGCTGGTTTAAGCCAATTTTAGCCATTTTTAGCCATTTTAGACCCATAAATCAGCCATTACTATAGCAATACCAGGCCTAGAGCCTTCAAAACACGTCAGAATGTGTGTCAGAGGCGTAGAAACCAGGTAAAACTGTTTTTACTATGATGGTTTTATCTTAAGGGTAGTTTTACCCTCTTGGCAACAGCTAAAACTACCCCAGTTGGTATCAAAACCTCATCATCAATTGAGTCCACAGACCCTGTAACTCAATTCCAGGCCAAAAGTGATGAACTTTTGCATGAATTTTGACATCCCACGCCTGTCAGCAAGGATTTTGGGGGTCTAGCTCCCCCTTAGAGCTGGAGTTCCTTTTCCCCCCCAAATTTAATCTTTCCAATTTATTTTTCCTTTAATTCCTCATCATGTATTATACTTATAATTTACATATGTAATTCAATTCAATTGTACAGTACAATACAGTAATAATTGACACCTCATATGTAAATCAAAGTTCACTTATGTAATACACGCGCACATTTTGACATTTCAATTGAATTCAATTGAAAATACTTCAATTCCTCATAACTTCTAAACTAAACACAACACCTCAATTTTAACACAAAAATTGATGGTTAACACCACATGTGGTGTGAATTAAATTAAGGTTTTGAGGATTTTCAACTTTTGTATTGAAAATACTAAAAACTTAATTTAAGCTTATTTAGAGTTGAGTTACAAGAATTTCACTCAGAGGTGACCCCACCTGATTTTTTATGAGGAATCCAATGGTGAAATAAATTTTATATGTTTATTTATTGGATAAAAAGTTATAATAAATTTTATTTAACTTTTTTCCAAATTTATTTATTTTCTCACAATTTTGTTAAAGTTTCATTTTTACTTAATTTTTTCAAGTATAAATGTAATTTTATATTTACAAAATTTAATGTATTTTTTTTTATTTTTAAATTATAATTAATTTTTTTATTTTTAATATAATTTTATATTTATATTTTTATTTTTATTTTAATAATATAAATAAATTTATTTTATTTATATTAATATGTTATTTTTTATATTTGTGGTCTTTTGGGTATATGAAATTACCTCTAAGGCTCACATTCCCTCCCCCTAAAAAAGAATATTACTTTGTAATATTGGTGTTTCTAGTGTGTCTGAATCTCCTCAGGAGTTTGGTAGCTTCTGGTATATCTTTTTCTTCTAACCATTCATCTTCACAAGTTGGGTCACTGTACCTAACAAGGTATTCCCTTACTTTCTTGGTTCTTAATTTCCTTTCTTTAAGAACTTTGGTTATTTTCTTAGTACCAGATGTCTCAATAGGAGGTATAACTTGGGGAACCTTATTCCTCAAGGGAAATTTCTCAGCATCACTAGATTTATATGGTTTTATCAAGCTCACTGGAAATGTAGGGTGCTTATTGCTAAGTTCTTCAGATAACTCTACTTCAACAGCATTTTCTCCATGGAGGGCCTTAATCACAAAAGGTCCTGCAAAGGAGTCTTTCAACTTTTTACATCCTTTGATGTTATTGAAGTTAGTGGTGGATACAAGAACTAGGTCCCCCACTTTGAAATCTGGAGTTGCATGAGATTTATCCCATTTGTCTTTAGCATATGCAAAAGAGTCCTCCATGCACCTTACTGCATGCTTTCTAGCTTTGTCTAGCATTCCTTTGAAGCTAGCAGCTGTGGGATGTATTTCAATTAAGTCTTTCCTCAAGGAGTCTTGGGGTAACTTGGGGTTCCATCCTTTTTCTAGAACAGCAGGAGTCTGATTGGTACTAGCATGGATTGATGTTTTATATGCTAATTCCAGTGCTGGTAACAGAGTACACCAATCATGGGTAAATCCATCACAATCTTTGAATTCAAGGCCATATGCACAAAATCTTCTCACCATTTCCTCTAAGGTTTGGATCATTCTTTCAGCCAGGCCATCAGTTTGTGGGTGGTAGGCTGTAGAGAAAGACAGTTTAGTGCCAAATAATTGGTGAAGATTTGTCCATAGTGCTGAAGTGAATTTGGGATCTCTATCACTGATGATATTTGTAAATATACCAGTCCATGACACTACTCTATTCCATATCAGAAGAGCTGTATCCATGGCTGTATCATCTTTGTGACATGGTAAAAAGATTGGAGTTTTACTGAATCTGTCTACAATTACTAGGCAAGCATTATAGCTCCTGTCACCTCCTGGTGGTAGGCCAGTTACCCAATCCATATGGATAATTTCCCAAGGTCTGTTTGGTTCTTGGATTTTCATCATATTTCCAAGTCTTTTGCCAGTGGATTTATTTGCCTTTTGACATCTGTCACAGGTTTTGCAATACTCTGCAATATCTTTCTGCCACATTGGCCACCATATGCAGGTCTTCACTTTCTCTCTTGTTCTGTCTTCAGACAGATGTCCTGAAAAGGGACTATCATGGCATTCTTTCAGTACAAGATTGATTAATGACCTTTCTACAACTGTCATGACACATGTGTGTTTGGTTCTGTGGTAAATTATACCATCCAGTAGGTGAAATCTTCCTTCATCATAAGATTTTCTCCATACTTCATCCAAGGCATGTATTAGAGAGTTGTCTTTATAGTCTTTGTTAAGTAATTGGCATAAGATGCTACAATTCTTATCTTGAGTATAGCTGCTTCTGACTTCTTCAAAGAAGGTGGTGTTCAAGTCTGTAACACTTATTCCTTCTATTGGAAGTTGTGGTGAAGCTTCTTCTGACACATAAGCAGGATTATCAATATTATTTGGTAATGGCCATCTGCTTAGTCCATCTGCATTCTTCTGAATATTCCCATCCTTATGAACAATAGTCATATTTCCTCTGTATTCTTGTATGGCTATTTGCCATCTGAGCATGTGTCTGTTGGGTGTTTTCATGTTCAAAAGTGATTTGACAGCTGTACAATCTGTTATTACTTCAAAAACACATCCCTCTAAGAAGTAGTTCAATTTCTCCAAGGCCCAGACAAGGCATAGACATTCCATTTGACTTGCTCCATATCTGGCTTCAGTTGGTTTGATTTGCCTGGATATGAAACATATGGGTCCTTCTACAGGCTTATCATTTATGATCTGAACTTGGTGAAGTGCAGCAGCCAGTCCATCCCCTGATGCATCAATATACAGTTTGAAAGGCAATTTAAAGTCTGGCATCAGTAAGAGTGGAGCAGTGGTCAATGCTTCTCTTAGAGACTCAAAAGCTTTGACTCTGTCAACAGTCATCTCAAACACTGTGTCTTTGTCACACAACTTATAAAGTGGTCTTGCTATGGATGCAAAATCTTTAATGTGTTGCCTGTAATATCCTGCAAAACCTAAGAATGACTGAATTTCCTTCTTATTCTGAGGCATGGGCTTTAATAATACTGCTGTAACTTTGTTTTTGTCAATTCCAAGGGACAAACCAGATACAACATGTCCTAGTGCTTTAAGTTCTTTAAATCCAAAATGACATTTCTTCAAGGAGATTTTCATGTTTACTGATTGAATTTTTGTCAAAACTCTTGATAATCTGTACATGTGCTCCTCCCAAGTCTTTGAACAGATAATAATGTCATCAATGTAAATGATTAACCATCCCTCTGAGAGTTCTTCAGGGAAGATTTCATTCATCATTCTTTGGAAGTGTGAAGGTGCATTTTTGATACCAAAGGGCATCCTTAAGTATTCATACACTCCACAATGAACAATAATTCTCAAGTATTTTCTTGCTCTTGGTGTTACCACATTTTGATGGAATCCTTTAAGGGCATCCATAGTGGTTATATACACTGCTTGAGATATTTGAGTAAGGGCAATTTGGATTTTTGGTATAGGGTATCTGTCTGGGACAGTGTAAGTGTTCAGAGCTCTAAAGTCCCCAACCATTCTGGATTTTCCATTATGCCACGCCACTATAGCTGGTGTAGTTATTTCTACTTCCTCATTGTGGCCTACTTTTCTTATTACACCAAGGTCTAGAAGTTCTTTGATATGAATTTCTAGAGCTTCTCTTGATTTTGGACTTGCTGGATAAGCAGGTCTTCTTAAGAGTGGTGGATAAGGTCTCTCAATGTTAAGAATGATGTCAACTTCATGACCAATAATTGCTCCCAGGGGTTCTTTGTCTGTAGCAAATGCTCCTCTGTGGTCATACAAAAGGGAAGAAAGTTCATTTTCTTGTTTATCAGTCAGATGAAGGCTTATTTCAGCCTCATTTAACTGTTCAGACTTGAATTTCTCTAACTCTAAGTTGACTGGTGATACTTTGTTTACTGTAATTTGTCTTTTAAATGGTAAAAAGGCAAATTTCTGGCGCTTATTCTCCCCAATTGTAAAGTATCTGTCTTTGTTATTATGTAAATCTATCCCATACATGATTAAATAGTCATTTCCCAATATAAAATGGGTACTAGAGCAATTTTCCATAACAACAAATTCAACTGTGATCCTTAAATTCCCATTTATGTGTGGGAATATGACATTGGTCTCAAAGATTCCTAATGCTTTCATTGGGTTACTTGCACTGTTGAATTTTATACCATCAATTGGTAACAATTGGTCTTCAAAATTTGGTACACAAGTCTTAAGAAAAGATTTTCCAACACAAGAGCAGAAGGCTCCTGGGTCAGACAAAAGTTTGGTGGTCTTGTTGTCAATCACCACTTCTGTTATACAGGAGTTACCAGCTGTATAACCTTTTCCTCTGTTTGGTTTTGTCTTCATAAGTTGTGCATCTTGAACTTTTGATAAATCAACTTGACCATTGCTCAATTGTGGTAAGTGGGAATAAGATTCCATGATGTCAAAAGTGGCATTGATATTTTCTATATCTTTTGAAGATTCAGAAAATATGGATGACTTATCATCTGAATTGTCTTCAATTATGTCTTCCTTTTCAACATCTGGTCCCTTTTCAATGTCAATTTCATTGATTTTCCCCCTTTTTGGACATGTATTGGCTAAATGGGTGGTGCTTTGGCAAATATGGCATTTTCTGACTGTATCTGCAGATTTATATTTAATATTACTAGAATTTTCTTTGGGGTTTTTGTCCACAGAATCTTTCCAAGGTGTATTAAACCTTGTTTTAAGATTCACCCTACTAGAACCAATTTTGGTTCTGGTGGTTACTTCTTCTAGTATATTGATAATATCTTCTGCTGAAGATTGTTCAGTAGTCCTGCTTTTGACAGCATGCTCTAAGTCACCTCCACATTGTCTCAGAATTTTTCTATGGATCATAAACTCTGACATGTCAGGATATAATGCTGTTAATCTGTCCTTTTGTTGGCAAAACCATGGTAAAGCTCTGTCTTTATCAGCATTAAATTTGGCAGATTCAAAGGCTGTTTCAACTTTAAACCTCCAAGCATCATTTGCCCATTTGTTGATGATTTGGGTTTTCCACCAAGTCCAACTCTGGTGTCCATGTGCTTGTCTTATTTTGATGTACCATCTGTGAGCTGATCTGGTAAACAAGGTGTTAAACCTGGCTGTTACCAATCTGTCTGGTAATTCAAAATCCTCTTTGATCATGTCAATACCTCTAATGAATTCCATATGGTCATACTCTCCTTCACCACTGAAGTGAGGCCATTCTTTAAGTTTTGGAACTTCTTTCAAGAGTGCTTGGCCCATTGATGGTTCCAAGTTATGAAAAGAAGTGGATAATTCATTTTTTAATTGTGAATTATCAGGATCCAATACTTGTGGATTTGGAATTCTTGTGCCCTCATTTTGATTTAGAGGTGTAGACATTCTTGGTAAGGTGTTCAGTATTTGTTCAATGTCATTCATTTTACTGTTGCTACACCTTTGGGAATTTCTGTATTCATGTTGGAAGCTTTGTATTAAATTTATTACTTCAATTTTATACATGTCTTCCTTATGTGTCAGTTCTTGCCATAACTCTGTCTGTCTTGTATTATCAGCAGTGACTTGATTCAATTTCATTGATAATTTTGATACTTCTTCTTGTGAAGCATCAAAACACTTTTTCAAGGCAATGGTATATGTCTTTACTTCAGTAAATGAATTTGAAATGTCATCAAGGACTTTCTTGTTATCTGTTTTGATAATATTTATGGCTTGTTTAATTCTTGTTTCAATCATGTCATCAATATTGAGTTTAGAATATTTATCTGTTAATTCTTTAATAATGGCAGATTGTTCATTTATTTTAATGTTAGAAGAATTGTCATTATTAGAATTTTCAATTGTTCTTAAAACTTTTTCAAAACACATAAGTGTTTCATTAATTTGGCACAGACTCAGGTTGTTTGTTTTAATGTTGTTACAAATGGTGTCATTTTTATCAGAAAGATGTTTTTTCACGTCATTTATAGCATTATACAACTCTGGGATGGAATCAAATATGTCAGAAATCATTTCTGGAACCTTAATCTGGCTTCCTCCTTCTTCTGTAATTCCATCATGGTTCTGGCCATCTGAAATACATTTTCCATGGCATCCTGCTGAATATTTGGGATTCTGTAGCCCTGGCTGTAAGGTTTTGGGGCTGGTGCCTTCCCTTTGCCCTTGTTTGGAGCTTGTGGCTGCTTTTTCACATTGGAATTGCTGCTGCTGGCCACTGGGGCTGTTTTTGGCACTGGTTTGGGTGGTGGAGGGTTGTTTTTCCTCCATTCTAGTGTCAAAAGCATGATGTTTTTCTTCTCCATCAATGGATGCCATCCATTGAGCAATTTGCAAGTGTTGGGATGGCCCAAGAATTTTCTTACTGTCAGGTAAGAATTCATGCAATTCTTCCACAGGTCTGCAAGGATCTGGTACTCCTTGAATTGAAGTGCATTGTTGTATGCACTGTGGCTGGCTTTGTATATGTCCACAGAGGCTTGTTGTGGCGGTGTCAGCTCTTTTTGAAGGTAAAATAGTATTATCAGCTTCAGAATGACCCAATTTAGTTGTTTGGAAGTCATCAACTGACCCTTTTCCTTCTGTACCTGGTTGGCTTCTGCCATAATCACGTCTATTACCTTTTTGGGAGCTGCTTGAGGGGTTGTAGCTGGCTCCTGACCTGGTTGAAGGCATAATTATGGTTAAAAAAGGCTTAAAATAGTATTTTTACGTCAAAAACTTACTATTGGCCAAATGTTTAGCTTTCTGAAGGGTATTACTTATGTCCAAGTTAATCAATTCAGAAGATATTGGTTCAGGCTGGTTATTTTGAGTCACAATAACAGTACTATTATGATCAGAATTAACAGTACTGGCAGGGATAATGCTGGTTACTGTTGAGGCTGTTTCAATGTTTTCTTGTCTTACCACGTTGTCAGACACTAAAATTAATGAAAAAGCCAATTAATTAAGTAAAAAAAAGGTTATTTCAAAAAAGAAATAAAAATATAAGCCTCACTTATAATATGAAAAAAAAAGTTATTTTTTATGGATTTTTTGAATTATAAGTATTTTTCATATGTTTTTAAATTTTTCAATATAAGAAAAAAAGATTTAAAAAGAGTAAAAAAAATATGTCACAGGTAAAATATCATGGCTGGGCCCCCAAATGTAAGGTGTGGATATGAAACTTTGATTAAAAATCAAGTACTTTTCCTGTCCTCAAAATTTGTATGAGGTAAAAATCAATTAAAAATAGTATGAAATATTATTTTTAAGAGAAAACACGCCAATTTTATTGTTTATAACTTTATTAGTATAAAACAATAATATTATAAAAATTTATTGTTTTACCAACAATAAAAATTTATCCAAAAAATACTCTACAAGAGATATTTTAAGGCTACAAAAGAAATTTCTTCAAGAGCAATTTCAATTGGAATTAATTGAGCAAAGAACTGCAGGCAATTAATTAAAGAACAAAGTCTTTAAAAAGAGTATTAAAGAGAAAACACGCCCAAAAGTGACCAGAGTGAATTTGGAAACAAAGTGACAAAGTTTACAGTGATGAAAGATGCTTTAATTCACTTTTGGGGTGGTTCAGGGGTAAAAATGATTATAAGAGTTACAAACAATGATTATAATGATTTTTTCACGTGGTTAAAAGGATTAAAATGATTTAAAAGTGGTGGTTGGAATCTTTGATTGATTGGTTTAACAGTTTTAAACTAATTAATAAAAGGAAAAGATTCTAACATGAAGAGAAAAGTGGGGCAAAGAAGACATTCTTTTATAGCCATCAATTCTCTTACTCCAAAAGTAAAATTTACTCTTGTCAGTCGTGAAAAACATTCTGACATCAGAAAAGCCAATTATGGCATCATTGAACCCTGGTTTAGACCAAAAAGGGCTGGTTTAAGCCAATTTTAGCCATTTTAGACCCTTAAATCAGCCATTACTATAGCAATACCAGGCCTAGAGCCTTCAAAACACGTCAGAATGTGTGTCAGAGGCGTAGAAACCAGTTAAAACTGTTTTTACTATGATGGTTTTATCTTAAGGGTAGTTTTACCCTCTTGGCAACAGCTAAAACTACCCCAGTTGGTATCAAAACCTCATCATCAATTGAGTCCACAGACCCTGTAACTCAATTCCAGGCCAAAAGTGATGAACTTTTGCGTGAATTTTGACATCCCACGCCTGTCAGCAAGGATTATGGGGGTCTAGCTCCCCCTTAGAGCTGGAGTTCCTTTTCCCCCCCCAAATTTAATCTTTCCAATTTATTTTTCCTTTAATTCCTCATCATGTATTATACTTATAATTTACATATGTAATTCAATTCAATTGTACAGTACAATACAGTAATAATTGACACCTCATATGTAAATCAAAGTTCACTTATGTAATACACGCGCACATTTTGACATTTCAATTGAATTCAATTGAAAATACTTCAATTCCTCATAACTTCTAAACTAAACACAACACCTCAATTTTAACACAAAAATTGATGGTTAACACCACATGTGGTGTGAATTAAATTAAGGTTTTGATGATTTTCAACTTTTGTATTGAAAATACTAAAAACTTAATTTAAGCTTATTTAGAGTTGAGTTACAAGAATTTCACTCAGAGGTGACCCCACCTGATTTTTTATGAGGAATCCAATGGTGAAATAAATTTTATATGTTTATTTATTGGATAAAAAGTTATAATAAATTTTATTTAACTTTTTTCCAAATTTATTTATTTTCTCACAATTTTGTTAAAGTTTCATTTTTACTTAATTTTTTCAAGTATAAATGTAATTTTATATTTACAAAATTTAATGTATTTTTTTTTTATTTTTAAATTATAATTAATTTTTTTATTTTTAATATAATTTTATATTTATATTTTTATTTTTATTTTAATAATATAAATAAATTTATTTTATTTATATTAATATGTTATTTTTTATATTTGTGGTCTTTTGGGTATATGAAATTACCTCTAAGGCTCACATATCCTTACTAATTCCATTGGTCATTTTGGAAGGTTGCAACAGTGATTAACGACTTACTTGGCTGGCTCTTTGGTCATTTGGCTTCTCATTTGTGTTATTGCACCTCATCTCTGTACTTGCATCTTTCTTAGAGAAATTCACTTCTTTATTCTTTGGAGTCTTCCAAGTGACTTCCCTTATTGCTGAGTGCCAGGTCACTCTTTTCTCCCACTAGAGCCCCTGTGACAGAATATCATGATGAATGTTGGATCATCCTTCACATATGAGCTATTGGAGTCTGAATAAGCTCAATACAGCTTTTTGCCTATACCACGCAAATGTACAAAAATCTTGAACATGGGATACCTTTGCCATATTTAATGATACCCATATCAAATGAGGTACCATTGTGTAGATCACATACAGGGCTACACACTGAACCAATTTTGAGGTTGATATCTCAAGAATTGACAAATTTATGGCTGTTTTAAGGTCAGATTACCACCTGCTGTCATATACAGCCTTACCATGGGATAATATCCCATAACCATGAATATGAGGTGTCAAAAAGACAAAGAAGCTTGTTTTTACTTCAATACCTCATATGTCAGTCAATACTGGGGTCCCATACAGCTTCTGTACAGCATTCTACGCGTCATACACGTCAGAATCAGGCTGTGAGGTCCCCAGATGAAAATTTTCACCCTGTATTGGTGAAAACTGCCCAGATGTGGTTTCAAAACCACATATGAGCCCCCAAAAAAATTGGTAAGCAGTTACTGCTATTTTGCTCAATAAACCCTTGTAAGTTTTGGCTTTTTTTTATAGATTTTCAAATAAATATTATATCTTTATTATTACAGCTATTTTGTGGTAGCTTTATTTTTGGATAAACTATTTATCATTCATATTTCAACAGATGTAAGCTAAACACCATGAATATATTCACTGATCATCAAAGTGCATATATTCAGGTTATCTCAGTAAGTATTGACTTTACAGATATAAAATGATAATGTTATATGTGGATTTTTTGATGGGCAATGTAATTGCATAATTTCTTTTACATTTTCATTAATTTTTTTCTGAGATAATAAATAATTTATACCTTTTTATGGCATTTTTACTTATTTTAAGATTATAATTTTCATTATTATGGTCAAAATAAGTGTTGTAAAGTTGTTTTGTGAGTTTTTTGGATATTAAGCCATACCTCAAAGGCTCACATTATTTAATTCCCAAATATGGGTGACCATTCTTTATGAATACCTGTAAATAAAATTGACCAGATTGAAAACTGTTCTGGGTGATTGAATTATCCAGATGTATTGATAGAATAATACCATAACTTAGGTGGTTTAGTAACCCAGGTTTACTGAGAAAATATAGCTGTAATTAATTTCATCCTTTATTGAGTGAGATGGGTTTTCATGACTGATTTGAACTTTGAAACCTTGAAAACTGACATTCTACAGCCCCGTGGATACTTCTCAAGTCCCCTGAAATCATGCCCTTGGGATCACTGTAGTACCTTCCTTGATGAGAATGACTGTTTGGAAGTATTTTTTCTGTTTTTTTTGGTGATTAGCAACTGCACTTTTTCCTTGATGCTTGATCCACTGTAGGTGCCTCTGTATGACACTCATAGATGCCATATTTAAAGCAGCCACTGGAAGCTTAGCTAAGCTTTTCTCGGAGGATCCCCTGTATCATTTTAGCCATGGATTGGTCCTCAATTAAGCCCTTGGTCTTTGGGGAATACTAGGGTCCCAAATGTTCTGGGTGGTTCCTGAACATTGTGGAGCAAGTAGCCACTTTTGACACTTTTAGGATATCTGTTCAAATATTTGAAAATGGTTTCAAAAGGGTGCTAGAGAAGGTTTGAGCAAGGATATTCTAGGAGAAAGACTATTTTGATTGGTATGAGTTGATTCCCCAATAAATCAAACAAGGTTTCTCAAAGGGGCAACTTGAAGTCAGAAAGGAGGAACTTAAATAAAGGTCATAATAGAAGGTGTTTTGGTTCCTTATTCATGAATTTTTCACAATATTAATATTGCATTAAAGCTCAATAAATTTGAGATATTCATTTCTGAGGAAGAGCAGGAGTCTTGGCTCAAAGGACTCCATAGTTCCCCAAAGTCATTGACTGTAAGAATGGAGTGTCAAAAACTATGTAAATCTCATTCCTTTTGACATCTATTAAATCAAAAGGGTCAATTACTCAATTGGGTGATGTATTTTTGATATTACACATGGAAGTTGGGTTGTTTTTCAAAAGGTTAAAGCTATAATAAAATGAAGAAAAGGAAAACCAAAGTAGTTTTTACTGGGATCAATGCCTTTAATTTTCTGTTTAGAATCCTTACAACTAGTTGTTGTCTGACAATAAAATTCTTGGAGGGTTAACAATTTCCAAAATTGGGAAGATAAAGCCCTTTTGACCTAAATAAGGGCTGAATGATGCCATAATTGGCTTTTGTGTTTTTTTCTATGCTTCTCAAAAGCTTTTATACAACCTTTGATTATTGTAAAAGCCCATTGGAGGCTATAAGATATTTTTTTATTTGTAAAATATTTTCTTTCTTTGCTTTAACCTTTTTTCTTTTTTACTTGTCACAGTGTTGGTTACTATACTGAAACAAAATGGACTATTTAAAAAATCATTCTAAATCACATTAAAAGCTGGTTAATACTTTTGTTTTATAGATCATATCTTCCCAATACAATTTTACACCTAGGCTTAAGTCAGCATGTGAAAAACTTCATATATCTGATGGTCTTACACATAGGCACAACTCTATTGAGCTAGATTGGTCACAACAGGTCCTTACAGAAAGGTTTCAAGGGGAAGACCCCTTTTTTATCATAGAATAAACCCCAGGAGCTAGTTTGGTGAAAATTACCCTCTGTTTTCATGCAGAATTAAATGCATGACCTGGCTAACTGGTTTACTGTAAGAGTGATGCCTTCCAGACTGCAACAATGTGAATTTCTACCAAAAAAAGCTTTTATAATAGGTGAGAGTCTGGTTAATACTAACAGGATGTAGATCACATTACAACAATTTTAGAGTAATTAGCTTCAATATTTTTCAAGCAATCAATAAGATATTTCAACTTCACATTTTATTTCAATTTGAACTTTTTTATCATGAAAAAATCATACTCATTATTTTATCCCTTGAACCAACCTAATAGTGACTCAAAGCATATTTCATCACTATAAAACTTGTTGGTCATTCTTTTGAGAATTTTTTCTTTTTGAAAATGATTTCTGGAGATATTGTCCTAATATTATTTTCTTTTTTGTAATTTTCTCAACCAATTTCATATAATTACTGTTATAGAAATTTGGTTGTAACCTCAAATGTCTCCTCTATTTTATTTTTGGACAACTTTCTATGGTTGTTAAAACAAAAACTTTTCATATCATTATTATTTTACACGAATAAAGTCAAAAGCAATAACTTAAGCCTAATTTCTCTTCAAAACATCATTGATACTCTTGTTTTTGATTCTTTTTACTTAAAAACAATTTTGGCGGGCAGGAATTGATTTTCAATCAGTTTTATATCCAAATCCTACAGTATAACCTTTCTTAGATCTTTATGGGGACTCTTAATTTCCAAACTATAGATAAATGTGATGCAAAAGGATATTTGTCAACATGATCATCCAAATGGGTATTATTTTTCACAATGTAGAATTGTTCTCAAGCCATGATTCTCTTTTGGCAACAATTACAACCACATCAACATGGAGAAAAGTGGCATTCATTCACCAATACTTTACTCAAGCTTAAGGATTGGTTTAACTCAAGCAAAAGGGTATTGTCAAATAGCAGAAGTATAAATGACTTGATATTGGTGACATGTTAAGTAATACAATAATAGCATGTTGCATTTTTGGTTGTTCTATGTAAACAAGTTATCTTATGCACTACAAAAAATATATAACATCTGGTAAGGCTTAAGATTGGAGGGACCAATTCATAGCTTTGCAACTTTACCATATAGCTCAAAGCCTCGTTTTGCCTATAACTCTCGATGAGTTCTTAATTTGCTGACGAACGGCTAAATCAAGCATAACCTCTTCACTACCTCCAGGAATAGAAACGCTTTTTACCTCTCGCCAAATTCTTTCGATTCTGTGTTTGGATAACAATGTATAAGCATGAGTGTCGAGAAACGACTTTCATATTGCTGACAAACTCGCCTTTCGCCTATGCCCCCTCTGGTGTAACCCAAACCTCCCATAATTTGAACAGCCTCTCGCGCGACATGTTCCAAGGTGACTCCACAGTGCGCCTTTAATAAGGCTGTTTGCCCACCTAAAAGATGACCTCCTTCGGCAGAACTGAGCCCATTTAATTGGTACACCAATTGTTCCATCCATGCGTGCTGCGACTCTATTAACCTTGTCATTTGGGCTAGCTTGTGACGAATCAAACTCAATTCAATTAATGGCTTTCCAAAAACTTTACGTCTCTGGGCATGCTTGAATGCATCTTCTAGACAAATCCTTGCACTTCGATGAGCTGAAAAAGCGATATTCAGGCTGCAATGGAGATTGACCATTGCCCATTAGCTTTCTTTTTGAAAGAAAATGAATTTCCTAAACATGGCTCACCGCTCATGGTTAAAGTTTGACATAATGTACTTAAATCCTTCGTTCTCCAATCCAACAAGATACCTTTAAATCATAAGAATTCAGATAAAACAAATTTTCCTAAACTTGAAGGAGGAAACTAACTCTATAGGAACCTTAACATTGTCAAATATAACTTGACTGGCGAAGTTCATGAATCAACTTGTTTGTCAAAAAGGAAAAAAATCAATCAAAGGACTACTAACCTAGTTCCACTGGACCATACCCCTCCCATCTTCATCCGGCTAACCTTGACACCTGGGCCCTTTGGAACAACGATAACGCTGTGAAAATGACAGTTCATACGTTTGTAAATTACACCAATTATTCAAGCTAAATTCCTGACCTTATCCCTGAGGGGTCACCAGGATTACCCCTTGTCCTTACAGCAGTAGTAAAGTAATCGCACCAAATACCATTCGTAATCCCTAGATGAATTCGAGTTGAAAACTGCTGGCTGCGATAACACAACAAGATAGTAAGACTTACATTTCTTGCCTCCTAATCAATTGGCATAGCCACCATCAATCCCGAAAAGCAAGGTAATATGATATTAATACCTGTATAACATGACCTATAAAAATAAGCAGCTCAGACCATTGATTATCCAAAATTTTCCGTCAGGAGTCTTTTCGGCTGTTGTAGAAATGTTTTTGACATCGCTCCCAGCGTTAGGTTCCGTAATCGTTATACAAGTTCTCTTGGATCCATTTAATAAATTGGGCATAACATTCTCCCGAAGATAGGGGGAGCCATAATTCCAAATTAAGGGTGCTCCCTTGCATTATCACATGAGACAATTGAAAAACATCAAAAAATTGTAGCATAATCAGGAGTAATTGATAAAATAGATCGACACATACATAAGCCATCCCACTAAATAAACCGCCCACGGCTCTAAAAGTTCAAGGGCTCAATGACCTCAACGGCTCGTTCTCAAAAACTGCATATTCCAAAATAATCATCATAATGGCCTTACCCAGCTGAGCCACATCTTGCGAGTTCGTCCTGCAGGATAAATGCATGAAAGCCATCCCACTCTTCTGGTGATATATCTCCAATAATTTTTCCATGTTGGGTCCATTCCTTAGGAATACTGAGCCCGCCGATGTTTGGAAGCTGTCAAAAAAAGCCGAACAATCATATAATGCATAAAAATTCGAAACTTGAGATTGTAATGAAATCCAAGATCGGATAGCGGTAGACAAGAAAATAAACGCACAATCAATCCGTCTTTTGCTGCTTGCTGAAAAGTGGAATGATCAATAGATCCATCTACAAGCGAAAACGCAAACAATTAAGTTAGCATCTGAGACGTCATCATAAAATGCGGAAGGCTGATGGCCTTGAAGACTACAGACTTTCTTCCCAGGCATGAGCTTGGTCCATCAAATGAGTCTCGGTCCATTCACGGGCGGCTTTTCTGAGGCGGACATGGGAGTCTTTATAATAAGGAGTTGGCAGGCCGGTGTACCTGAGTGGGATCAGAGAGCGAGACCAGTGTCAATTCCTCGTCGACGGACAGACTGCAAGACATATCAACACACCAAGAGGGTTCAGCAAAAGGGGTTGATGTATTTCCGAATGGTTCATGCCGAGTCATGATCTCCTGAGTGAGGATTGTTGGCATGACAGCACAATACACCTCACGACAAACAAAACCACAGGCGAGCCCTCACTCCCAGAGTATATAAGGGCTCGCAACTATTGAGTAATATAGGGAACAAGAAATATACCCTCTACAGGTTATGGGCCTATCTCCGTAATCTATTCTTCTACCTCTTGAAACAAAAACCGTGATTTTCTTCTCTTTTTTTTTTTTTCTCCTTATTTCATACACATTCGACGATCTATTAATCAAAAAAAAAAAAAAAAAAAAAAAAAAAAAAAAAGGAGAAGAGACAAACGATAATTTTTCTTTTCTTCTTCTCACCTCTCTATTACACCTATGACTGATACCCCTACACCAACATTTCCACCAACCTTTCCTTTGCTACGACGTGGAAGATCAAGAGGGACTTTACACGACCCATTTCTAGCTGAGACAAAGAAGACAGATGACACCGATGCTATATTAGATGAGGAATACGACCCACATCGTCTAAGGACGGCTATTGCGCAGGCAATTAATACCATCACACCTGAGATGAAGCTCAAGGTCGACGGTTCCAATTTCTCCGATTGGGAAGACAACATGGCGATGCTACTCGACGATTTTTTGGACAACCCGGAATACTTGACGGTGACTACTGGTCGCACTACCTATGGCGAGAAACTATGCCGTTCCATATTAACTCACTCTGTCTCTGATACAATCCGTAAGAGTATCATTCGTATTCGCCCTTGCTTTGCTATCTACGAATATCTCAAATCACACTACCACATACTGACCCGCGCTTCACAAGTGCTTTCTTGGGCAAACTTACTTGATTTACGGATGGAAGAAGAGGAAAGCGCAACGGCACTGGTCGACCGATTATGGAGCAAGGTACGAGATTTCAAAAATAGACACGGCTCGTTTAGGGAAGACCATCTATTAGGCATCCTGCTACAACACGCGACACGTAGCCGACCATCTATCAGCGATCTGGTCATGAGTAAGCTGGAAGCGATTGTTTCGATGTATAGTCAACCACCCAACCTCGGACAAGTTATTGCCGCTATTGAATCATCTACACAACAAGTCACATCGCAGAAGAAGGCAGTGGTGTCCGACAAGCCGGGTCCACTCACCTTTCAGAAAGTACAGGTGATCAATGACGACAACTCAATAGAAGTGGGTAATGACGAGTTTCTGCATAGCTCGATTGATCCAGAGGCACTACGAACAATGATCCGAGGCACATGCCACCTCTGCAGGCAGCAAGGCCATTTTGCAAGGAACTGCCCGAAGGGGGCAAAGAAGGCACGGGAACAAGATCAGAAGACGGTGTTCCAGGCATATTACCCAATTCTCGCACCTTCATCAATGCAACCGCGAGCCACGAATACGGCACCAGTCGAACAACCATCATCGACGCGGCCAGACCTATACCGACCACGATACAAACCTCCTGCAGTTCAGGCGCGGTTCATTGAAATGGGGGTTGAGGAGCCTGATGTTATGGCCCTGTCTACTGACATAGGCTACACCGAGAATTTTACGGGTAATGCGGTATGTGACTCTGGTGCAAGCCATTCTTTGACCGGTGACCGATCGGCGTTATGCCGTTATAAAAAGCTAACAAAGCCTATTCCTCTATCTGTCGCTACAAAATGCGCAGGGCGCAGGAGCTATGTAGAAGGAATAGGCTCACTGGTTTTCAAGGGCGAGGGCGGCAAGACAGTAATCATTAACGGGGTTTTCTTTTCCCCTGACGCGTCTTGTACTCTGATCTCTCCCGCTGCTCTAATACGGGCGGGAGGAAAACTATCCTCGGACAGCAATGATATCTTAATTTGCAACGCTCATAATGTTCCTGTGCTTCGAGCCACTCTTTGTTCCTCCATGTTGAAGTGGAACATGACGCCATACCTCGTTGAGACTGCACGAGAGGTTGACATACTTGAGAAGGGAGACCTACCTACTAACCCTTTATTCCACGATCGTTCTAATACAGAAATGCCGTCGCAAAATCTGACGATCCTAACGACGGCGCTTGCAGCCCCCGACGCATCTACTGGTAATGTACCTGACCAACATTGCCGGGACTTAACTGACTTATTGCATTCAGCTTTCGGACACATAGGGTCAAAGAGATTGAAGCACTTTGTACAACACCAATTCGGTAACGAGGCCAGAAAGAACATTAATAGCAAATTTCGCTCCTGTCAGCACTGCTACATCGCTAAAAGTACACGCCGAAGTAACCTCGGGAGCCGTGAGCAAGCGTTAAACACTCTAGACACAGTTACAGCAGACTTAATGGGCCAATTTGATGAAGCAATCCCGCACCAAGGGAGATACGCTTTAACCATTAAGGACATTGGATCATCCTATGGTGAGTGCCATATCATACGGCAGAAATCTGACGCGAGCGCTGTCTTGTTACATGTCCTAGCTTCGTGGGAAACAAAAACAGGCAAGAAGATCAAGGCCTTTCGCAGCGACAACGGCGGCGAGTTCTGCAACAACACGATCAAGGCATGGTGTGAGCTCCGTGGTGTTGCGCACGAAAAAAGCTTACCGTACCATCACGAACAGAACGGCTCGATTGAAAGATACAACCGATCGATAGCGGACATGGGGAGAACCATCCTGCATGAATCAGGCCTTCCGAAGGAGTTTTGGGGATTCGCGTTCATGTGGGCTGCACACCTGCAGAACATACTCCCAAACTCACGCACGGGCAACAAAACGCCTACCGAATTATTTCTCAACAGGAAACCCTGTTACGACCAAATAAGACTTTTTGGCGAGACGGCATATGTGCATGTACCTAAGGAGAAGAGGCAGAAACTCGACAACCGTGCTGTGAAGGGACACGTGGTGATGTTCTTAGGCAACAGCAAAGGTTGGCTTTTCTACATTCCTACAAGCAAAGAATTGCTGACCTCTGCATGGGCAACATTCCCAGAATCTGCTGATATGTGCAAGGCCATCAGGAGATGGTCCTTACCCTGGACACCGAAGAAGAAAGATGCGACCGATAAAATGGACATCTCTTTCATGGTAAATAGTTTGTCGCTGGGCAACTTTACCAAGGAATCGACCGTGGAATCCCAAGACAAGATTGCGGCGGAACTACAGGCGACAACTCTGGGGGTAACCAACCCCAAGAGCTTCAAACAGGCGATCAACTCGCCTGAGAAGTCACATTGGCAGGACGCGATCGAGACCGAGTTATGCAATATGAGGGAAATGGGTGTCTACGACGTCCTTCCCATACCGGAAGGTACCCATGTGCTAGGGGGAGGATGGGTATTTGTGAAGAAGCCTGCAACAAAGAGCAAACCCGTTCGATTTAAAGCCAGGTACGTCGCGCGAGGCAATGGACAGACGGAGAGCGAATACAACCAAACCTTCGCCCCGACCGCGACCTTCACATCGCTGCGACTGGTTCTAACGATATGCGGCATGAAAGGGTGGTACGTCAATGGTTTCGATTTCGTTGCTGCTTACCTGAACGCCGAGATAGATAGCGATATCTGGGTAAGACCACCTGATGGTCTACGCATACCAAACGGTTTCGGCTGCAAGTTACGCAAGGCATTGTATGGTACAAAACAGGCTGGCTATTGCTGGTGGCAATGTGTGGCGGCGAAACTCACGACCCTTGGCTATCTGGCCAGTGATTTCGACAAAAGTCTATACTTGCACGAATCACGGAAAGCCATGATATGGCTCCACGTGGACGACGGTATCATTGCCGCGGAGGACAAGCGATTGTTACTCCAGCTGCGTGATGAATTAGGTAAGTCTTTCAAACTAACGTGGGAAGACGATGTCAAATCTATTGTAGGCATCGATATTATGCGAACGACGGCTGGGTATAAACTGTGTCAACAACGACTAATAGAATCGATCGTCGAGAGCACATGGGACGGCACACCCTCAACTAAGACACCACTCCCGGCCAAATGCAACCTTGTTACCCTACGCAACGACGAGGAAGCAACCCGCGCAAGGGACTACATTGGCGCGGTAGGGGCACTATCTTATGTGGCCACGGGCACTTGGCCGGATATAGCATATGCGGTAAATCTACTCGCCAGATACGCCGCCAGGCCGGGGAGAGAACACTGGAAATGCTTGCAACACTTGCTAGGGTACGTTCACCACACAAAGAACTTGAGCTTATGTCTTGAACCACAGCGCGAGGAACTACAACTCGATGTGTTTTCCGATGCCAGTTGGGGTGGCGAATTCTCGCGATCTACCCATGGCTTCCTCGCGCAGGTCAATGGATGTAGTATATCTTGGTGCGCTAAGCGCCTGGTGACGGTGGCTGCCTCCAGTTGCCACGCTGAATTCATGGCACTTGGGATGGCGGCCAGACACGGTAAGTGGTTAAAAAACCTGTTAGACGATATGCTGGGCTCGCCTACCCCAATGCGACTATTGTGCGACAACACTTCCACCATACGGATTGCGACGGACTCCTCTTCGAACAAACGGACAAAGCATTCTGATAGGGAGTTCTTCATCACTAACCAAATACTTAGGGACGGCATCGCGAAGTTGGAATGGATCCCAACCGCTGAGATGAGGGCTGACGCCCTGACCAAGGCGCTGGGATCAGTGTCTCACCAGCACCTGACACGCTTAATACTCTTCGGGGGAGTACACGGATAGGCATATTTTTTCTTTTCTTTCTCCCTTTCCTTTTTTTTCTCTCTCTGGTTAATCTTGTATATAGTTGCACGTTGTCTTGCGCTTTTGATGTCGTGGGGGGGGATGTTGGCATGACAGCACAATACACCTCACGACAAACAAAACCACAGGCGAGCCCTCACTCCCAGAGTATATAAGGGCTCGCAACTATTGAGTAATATAGGGAACAAGAAATATACCCTCTACAAGGATAAGCTGGATGAATTGAGAAAGCTGATGGGCGCTGTCTGGTCGGTGGTTAAGCTTATCAGTGGCTCTGATGTGACGGTCAATAGCTGGAGTAGCGCAGATTGAGCAGGCACATTGGTTTGAAACCCCCACCTCGCGTGCATCATCACCTCTTCCATTTCAATCTCAAGAATTGAAGGCTCTTGGGCTTTTTGTGGGGACAGAAGCGATTTCATCGATGGATATTCGAGGAATTTTGCTTTGATTAAATCTCAATTTGACGCCAATGATGAAAATTTACAGCAAAACAGTCTATTTTTGATAAGCAGCAAAAAAACAGTGATCAAACTACGCCTATCATGTCCTGTACAGAAAGTGTGAATTGGAGGGACCGAGTCGATTCCAGTGAGAGACTCAACTTGCCCAAAAAGTCTTGGATTGAACCACAAAAACATACGACACCTCCCATTTGTTTTGGAACAACGGACAAGTTTTCGAATGGCCAGTCGAGAAAACGCAACTGCTACCATCCAAAAAAAAAAGACCAGATGAATTTTTCACAACTGTTTCCTGAACATCAAGCTCGTAAAATTAACAACTCCATGCCACCACCCCCTCCCCCTGACCCCCCTCCTTCTTCCATTAGCACTGAACTGCATGGTCAACAAAATCAAATGTCTCCCAAGTATGAAACATAAAACCTAATGCACTTCCTCAATGAAGCGTTATCTCCCAAAAAAACCCTCTCAAAGCTTGAATGAACACCAAATTAACTTTATCTTGAGGCAGGTTGAATGTATTGATCACCTATTAAAACAAGATAATGGACAAGAATTTCAATCAACAAAAAGCTTTGACATTATCCTGAAATGACTAGATCAATTAGAACAATGCACATTGACAACACCTCCACAGTTAATGCCAGTCTCAGCTGCAAATACCTGGGCAACAATAGCTTTAAAAAATACATAAAAGAATAAAATTTCAATCACACAAGATAAGGAAATATACTTGAAGACCTGACCACCAACCTCTCAAATGCTAAATGAATTCAAGCCAGCAACTTTAGTCATCTGTACCCCAACAGGATCTACAGATATTGACAACCTCTTCCAACACTGTAACTGACACTATCAATGGGATTTTAAAAAACACAGGAGCCTCTGTTGATTCAAAACCTTTGAAAATACAGGGAATCAAACATCTACCATCAAGATATTTGAAAATTTACACCTCTAACCAATCTGAAGCTCAATGGCTGTTTCTCAACAAACATAACTGGACAAGCCAATTAAATAGCAACTTGAAAACACACCCCTCTCACTATCCAGTTCTCATAAATGGAATATCAAAGGAGTTCAATCCAGAAGACTCCTCTCATTTACTTCAACTTGGAACTCAAAACAAAATTCACCCCAACATGAGTCAATCAGCAATATGTCTAAAAGACCCTAACAAAAAAAGTAAATCACATGGTTCCATAATACTATATCCACTTTACAAAGAGCTCTGGTTGAAAATTGAAAAATGATAACAAATTTTACTGAGGATCACACTATCTAAGGAGAATGCCTCAGTGTTACAAACTCTGGAAAATAGGCCACACAGCGCCTTGGTTAAAAAATACTCCACTCTGTGCTAAATGCGGATCCTCACATGATATCAACACTTTCCCTGTCATTAACAAACCATTAGAAAAACTACCCTGAAATGTATGTGTAACCTAGGCAAAGCTAACCCCAAAAAGTGTTGTAAATAAATTAGATGAATGATTTTCACATTTACCCTCTTCTGAACATAACTGTCCTAATTTACAATCTGCATAGCTATCTGGAAGAAAAACTATATGGAATTCAAGATACTTTGCTTAATTTTTTCCATTTTCTCTGTTGTTAATATTAAAAATTTGTATATTGTAATTGTTTGGAAAAACTACCCACTGGGTAATTTTTTAGGGTATACTACTCTTTTGTTGTACATAAATCTGATATACATAAATAGTGCATAATTTAAAATACATTGCCCTTTAAAAAAAGAAAAGCCAGTTTTCTTTTTCTTTTCACCAAAATTGGAATAATTTAGACATAAGGATCCCTCATTTGTTATTCTTTCTTTTATTCTATGTGAGGAATTGAAAAAATTATAATTTCCTTCTTCTGTGTTTCATGAAAAGCCAAGAAGATTATCTTAACACATGAGCAAAATGTAAAATACACCCAGCAATAAAAATAATAAAAATGAGGAAATTTTAGATTCCCATAAGCCAAATGTAAACACATTTTTAGACTTGTGAAGTATACATTAGTAGATTTTGAAAGCCACTCTACTATTACTGGAATCATTTCTATTTGATATTTTTTCTGCATGATAATGTTTGGAAACGTGGAAAACTGAATTGAGCTGCTGTTAAATTTTAAAAATTTGATAGATTGATTCATGATCCTCACAAATGAGATTTGTGAAGAAAAGCTTCATCAAAATTTATTTTAAGATTAGATATATTCTATCAAGAAGGACTTAGAAAGAATTACCTTTTTTAGATATTTTAAATCCAATCCCAAAAGGTTTAGATTAAAGCAGGACAAACATATTAAATTCACAGCTCTTTCATGGTTGGCTGATGTCAACAATTGTAATTTTAATTTTAAGCATTTTTTCAAAAATATATGAAAATAAAACATTTGAACTTCATCCTTCCTATATTTCAAAAAGGAAGTTAAGGAAATAATGTGGTTGATCCTTTTTTAACATCTTTAACATTATTCCCTATCTAGATTATTGACTAATTACAAGATATCAACCTAATTTATTACTATGCTTATTCAGAAAGAAGAGACTGAATATAACTGCTTTTTCAAATTTGAGTGATACCAACTCTTTCAATGTCTAAAGCAACTATCAATTTAAGTTATCTCAACAAACAAGCTTTGTAATAATTGAAATGCAGGAATTTAAGTGAATATGTAAATAAATACTATTCAAAAGAAAATTAGCTCAAGATTTTTTGAGAAATTAAAATTGTATTTTTCTTCACAATTTGATTTTGTTTTAAGTCAAGGATAAGGAATATAAGAAATCCTATCTTCCTTCAAATATATGAAAAAACCCTGTAAGATGATATTTTGAAAACAAAATTTAATACAGTGAATGTGAAGCTTTTGACTGGCTGGAATTAGCTGTGTGAAGTATTTGATGAGATTGAAATAGAAATTCTATTTTAATATTTAAAAGAATTATGAAATCTGGAATAGGTCTTTTAGTTTTTATTTTAACAAAGTTTTATATGTACAAGAATACTAAAAAGGGATTGTTTAATTTGGAAAAATCAGACAAACTAAAAAATTTATTAGCTTAGTGAAGAATTAAACAGTGAAAGTCTAGTTTAATTCTTAAATGCAATGGAAAAATAGCGTACTATTAGAGCCCAAAATCTGATCAGGAAACAAAACATAAATAGAATAACATATTAATGTATTTCAAGCCCAGTCCCCAGTCCCAGTAACTTAGGCGTCTCCAGGAGGCAGCCACAGGCAACTCATTTGGGGATGAGACGTAGTACTATTTAGAGGTGGCCAAATAATCCAATAGGTGTAGGGAATGGGAAAGGGATGGTTCAACAATCCGATCAGATATTAATATTAAAACTAGTTAAAAGACAAATCATAAATGAATGTACTTAGAAAAAAAGTTAAAAAAAGCAATTATCTCATAGGATTTTAGGGGAAAAATGTATGAGCCCAGTCCTTAACACATGCCAATTTCCTGTTTTTAATGAGATTAAGTGATGTTAATTGAAAATAAAAGGTTTTTAATACACAAAAAAACCCATTTTGATGGTGCACTTGTGGCTGAGATTACCAAATATTTTTATGGAAGCAGAACAAGGGTGTGAAAATTTTCAACTAGAGATCTCAGAAATATCAACATTTAAGCACCTTCTACTTCTTGAGGATCTAAAAACCCTTAAAATTTTGATTTTTAATGTCTGCTCTTCTAGTTCACAAGAAGAATAAATCTTCTCAAAACATTTATATCCCCCGGTGGCTGTATTGTCATTTTGGGGTACATTGGTGAGATTAAATAGTTTTAAGCCTTTTCTTTAGAAATTTCTGTAATCTTTTCAGTCAATTTCCTAAGGACAGAAACTGTTGAATCATGCATCAAAAAAGGTTTCTTCAGTTATGGGTCAATGTCACACCCACTACTTGGGGTAAAGGGTATTCAACCTTATCCACACTCAAACTGACCAAACCAAAAACTCTGTGCTTTTTATGAGAATTAAGCTTCAGAAATGTTCTTTTGAAACACTCATAAAGTTTGGATTAACAAATAAAGCCTGTAATTCCTTATAAAGCTTTTGACACACCAATCTTAAGTTGTATGATCACCCAACCTCACCAGAACTCCTGTGCAGACTTTGTGCATCCATAAAGGGCCTTTAATGTTCCAATCAATATTTCTCCTGAAGGACTTAACTCCTTGGACTAGAGATGTTGGATTCTCAGATATACCAGCCCCTCTTCCTCCCTCTGCGGACATTTCCCCACTTAATCTATATGTTTTATTTATTATTAATAATTACTAATTTTAACTATTTGGATACCTTATTTTCAATTATTAAGTTAGTCTTAGCCTTCCCTCACCTGTTAAGTGGAGCTCTTGTATGAGCCTGTGAGGTATATATGAAATACCCATAAGTCCACAAATAACTTTATATACAGTTGATTAAGTCTTGAGAAGAATTTTCAATTGAATTTAAAATAAAAAATAACAAAAAATAAGTATAAATTTTTTTGGATAAAAAAAGTTATAATTATTATGTCATTTTTGGATTCTACACCAAAAATAACCTAGGGTAAACCAATAGGGTGTTATACCCAAAAATGATTATTTCTTATGTTATTAAAAGATTTAAGAATCTCACAGTACAATTACAGCTTTTATTAAGAGGGGTCTTGCCTGTGGAAGCATGGATGGAGGTCTTATAGGCTAATTCCAATGCTGGTATAAGAGTACACCAATCATGGGTAAAGCCGTCAGAATCTTTAAACTCCAGGCCATAAGCACAAAATCTTCTGATCATGTCCTCAAGGGTTTGAATCATTCTTTCTGCTAAGCCATCTGTTTGTGGATGGTATGCTGTTGAGAATGATAATTTTGTACCCAAAAGCTTATGTAAATTAGTCCATAAGGCTGATGTAAATTTTGCGTCTCTGTCACTAATGATGTTTTTAAAGAGACCAGTATGGGATATTACTCTATTCCAGATTAAAAGGGCTGTATCCATAGCTGTGTCATCTTTGTGACATGGTAAAAAGATTGGTGTTTTGCTATATCTGTCTACAATAACAAGACATGCATTGTAACTCTTATCACCTCCAGGTGGTAATGCAGTTACCCAATCCATGTGAACCACTTCCCATGGGGTACTTGGTTCCTGGATATGGATCATCAGACCAAATATTTTACCAGTAGCTTTATTGGCTTTCTGGCATCTATCACAACTATGACAGTACTCAATGACATCTTTTCTCCAAGATGGCCACCAGGCACATGTCTTAATTCTTTCCATTGTTCTGTCTTCAGACAGATGTTGAGAATAGATGTTATCATGGCATTCTAGTAGTATTGTGTTAATCAACATTCTACTACATAGGACCATGACACATGTGTGTTTAGATCTATGATATAGTATACCATCAAACAAATGGAATCTTCCATTATCATAAGGTTTTTTCCAAATATCATCCAGAGAATTAGCCAATGCTGCATCTTTGCAATCTTTTTCAAGTAGAGCAGTAAGTATATGGCAATTTTTATCTTGCTTATAGCTTTATCTAACTTCTTCAAAGAATTCTGCTCCCACATCTGTGATGTTAATTCCTTCAATTGGGATTTGAAGTTCTGCACTTGTAGGAACATAGGCAGGATTTTCAGGTGTATTGGGTAATGCCCATCTACTTAAGCCATCAGCATTCTTGTGAATATTTCCAGCTTTATGTACTATGGTCATATTGCCTCTATACTCCTGTATAGCAATCTGCCATCTTAACATGTGTCTGTTTGGAGTTCTCATGTTAAGAAGTGATTTTACTGCATTACAATCAGTAATTACTTCAAACACACTACCATCAAGATAGTAATGAAGTTTTTCCAGAGCCCAAACAAGGCAAAGGCACTCCATTTGGCTAGCTCCATATCTGGCCTCAGTAGGTTTAATTTGTCTTGAAATGAATCAAATTGGACCTTCATAAGGCTTGTCATTGACAATTTGAACTTGATGAAGAGCAGATCCTAAACCATCACCACATGCATCAATATACAGCTTGAAAGGAAGTTTCCAATCTGGCATCAATAATAATGGTGCATTGGTCAAGGCATACTTGATTTTATCATATGCTTGAATTCTCTCCTGAGTCATTTCAAAAACAGTTTGTTGATCACAAATTCTGTATAATGATCTGGCATGGATTGCAAAATCTTTAAGGTGTTGTCTGTAATAACTGGCAAACCCTAAGAAAGACATCATTTCTTTTTTGTTCTGGGGCATTTGTTTCAGTAAAACTGCAGCCACTTTGTTTTTATCAATACCAAGGCTTAGTCCTGAGACTACATGTCCTAGAGCTTTTAACTCATGAAACCCAAAATTACATTTTTTAAGAGAAATTTTCATGTTCACTTGTAGAATTTTCTTAAGTACTAATGAAAGTCTCTCTAAATGTAATTGCCAGGTTTCTGAACAAATGATAATGTCATCAATATAAATTATTAACCATCCCTCTGATAATTCATGTGGGAAGATAGTATTCATCATTCTTTGGTAATGAGAGGGTGCATTTTTAATACCAAAAGGCATCCTCAAATATTCATAAATACCACAATGAGAAATTATTCTCAATAATTTCCTAGCATGAGGTGTCAAAACATTCTGGTGAAAGCCTTTTAGAGCATCCATAGAAGTGATGAATCCTGCTTTGGATAATTGAGTCAAAGTCTCATGAATTCTAGGGATTGGATACCTGTCTGGAATAGTATAAGTATTCAGTGCTCTAAAATCACCAACCATCCTTGACTTATCATTATGCCAAGTAATGATTACTGGAGTTGTGACTTCAACTTCCTCATTGTGCCCAACTTTTCTAAGAACTCCCAGTTTCATTAGTTCATTAATATGATTTTCTAATGCTTCTCTAGCCCTAGGGCTATCTGGGTAAGCTGGTCTCCTTAATAGTGGCGGATAAGGCCTTTCCACATTAAGCATAATGTCCACCTCATGACCTTTTATAGCCCCAAGTGGTTCATTATCAGAAGCAAAGGCTTCTCTATATTGAAATAAAACTTCAATAAGTTCTTCCTTCATTTCTGGTGTCAATTCAGGACTAATTTGTGCTTCACTTAGCTGATCTGACACAAATTTTTCTTTTTTAACATTCTTTACTTGTTGAATGACAGTAATTTCTTTTCTTTCTAGAGAAAAAGCAAATTTTTGCCTTTTATTTTCCCCTATAGTGAAATACCTGTCCTTATGATTGTTAATATCAATACCATAG
Organism: Austropuccinia psidii; assembly: GCA_023105745.1. NCBI lineage: Eukaryota > Fungi > Basidiomycota > Pucciniomycetes > Pucciniales > Sphaerophragmiaceae > Austropuccinia > Austropuccinia psidii. The sequence goes on from JALGQZ010000001.1 coordinate 24,911,103, forward strand.
ATATTGAGATAATCATTTCCAAGTATAAAGTGTTGTGAAGTACAATTGTTCATAACAACAATTTCAGCTTTCAATCTTATACTCCCTGCTGGATGAGGAAATATTATTGCTGCTTCAAATATACCCAAAGGGTGCATGTTCTGGCTAGCACTGCTGAATTTTACACCTTCAATTGGCATCAACTTGTCTTGCCAATTGGTACAAATTTTGTCAAGATAATCTTTTCCAACACAAGTGCAAAAAGCACCTGAGTCAAGATGTATCTTGGCTTCTGTGTTATTTATCACAATATTAGTGATACAAGATGACCCAGCTGTATAACCTTTACCTCTAGCAGGTTTGGGTTTTTGCATTTTGGCATCTTGCACATGTATGAGACCCATACATTCATCACTGTACTGTGGTAAGTGAGTATGTACCTCAGTGACCTCAAAAGAAACATTAATATTTTCTATACCAAGTTGCTCTGATGTTTCTTCTTCTTCTGAAGGCTCAGAATCAATTTCATGTAAAGATACATCAGTTTCTTTTGTTTCCCACACTTTTTCAACATTTATCTCATTAACTCTTGTCTTTTTTGGACAAGTATTTGCTAAATGAGATGTACTTCCACATTTATGACATTTCAAAGGAGGTCTGTCATGTGGTTTATTTGGTTTTAAAATTGGTTTCCCACTAGTCTTGTTGTCTATTGGGGGTTTATACCAATTTCTTCCAATTTTTGTTCTAGTAGTGATATCCTCCATAGCATTGATATAATCTTCTGTAGAGCAAGGCTCAATACATATGCTTCTTATAGCATGCTCAAGGTCACCACCACACTTTCTTAATATCCTTATATGTACCATTGGTTCAGACATATCAGGATGAAGGGCAGTTAATCTATCCTTCTGTTTAAGAAACCAAGTCATGGGCCTGTCCCTCTCAATATTAAAAATGGCTTCTTCAAAAGAATTTTCCATTTTAAATCTCCAGGAATCATTTGCCCATTTGGAAATAACTTGTTCTTTCCACAAAGGCCAAGAATGTTTACCATGGTCTTGTCTCATTTTATAATACCATTTCTTTGCTGATTTGGTAAGTAATGAGTGTGATCTGGCACTTATGTATTCATCTGGTATGTTAAAGTCTTCTTTAAACATATCAATTGTTTTCATAAATTCCATATGATTATATTATCCTTCACCACTGAAGGTTGGCCATTCCTCTAATCTTGGAATGTCCTTATAATTGCAAGCAGTTTCCACATCATGACTTGAAATTGTATGATGTGAATCATTATTCAAGTTAAGGACATTTCTGTCAAGAATTGGTGTGGATTGCCTTGGAAATTCATTTTTTAGTGATATATTATTAATACTTGACTGAATGTCTTCTTTCAATTCAAGTCTTGCTTTATCACTTTTTTCCAATTGTTCTTGAAAAAGAGCTGCATTGTGACCAGTTGAATTTTCCAAGTTTTGTACTTGTATTTTCAATTCTTTTAACTGTCCAGTTATAAAAGAAATTGAATTTTCATCTGGTTGATTGAGTAAGGTAACTTTAAACTCAAGTCTTTCACAAATTTGCGTCAAAGACAAAATATTTGCCTTCTTAACATTTTCAAGGCCAATTATGGTCTTTTGTTGGTCTTTTACTTGTAATATTTCATTACCCAACTTCTTTTGGACATGATCAAATGCTTTAAATTTTGCCATAATTTCTTTATTACAAGATTCAAAGTAAGTTACAAGTTTTACAAGATCTACTTCTTTGGAAAGGATTGGTCCAATCTTTCCTCCTCCTTGTTTTTGAATTCCATCAAAGTTCTTGCCATATTGAACACATTGTCCATGGCTGTCTTTTCCTTCTTTGGGATTCTGTAATTCTGAGGGTAAGGTTTGTTCCACTTGGGCTTTGCCTTTCCCTTTGCCTTTTGCTTGCCCTTCTGGTTGGTCTTTGGGGCTTGCTTGGGCTTGTTTGGCACTTGTTGAGGCGGATTTTTTCTGGTGGATTCTTGAGGAGCTTCCACTGGGCTGTTGTCCTTGCCTTGAGCCAATTTCTTCTTCTGATCCTCTGACAACATGCTTTGGTTTTTCAGCCAAGCTTTGATCTGTTGGACTTGTCCTTTGACAGACATTGGTGTCCAACCCAGCAGAAGATCTTCTGTCTTTTCTGGCCCCATGAACTTCTTCACTTGAAGATAAGAGTTCATGGTGCCTATCCAAAGAGTTGGAAGGAGTTCCCACTCTTGTTGTTTTGACGCCAGGAACCAGTTTTTCCATTGGGATTGATAAATTTCCACAGCTTCCTGTTGGAAATTGTTCAGGTCTAACAGAAATATCAGTTATGTCAGCTTCTGGACTCTCAATAAGAGGTTCAAAGGTGCTGGCTAACCTTTGGGAACTGGTGGAAGTTCTGGAATCCTCCATTTGTGCCTCTCCTCTGGGAGGACATTCTTGCCTTTTGGATTTGTGGCTGGAATGTCCTGGTCCAGATCCATTTGGTTGGATGGAGTAGTTACTTCCACTTCTAGTAGAAGTCATTTCACGTCAATTTTAATAAAAAATACAGTAAAATTGAATTGAATTCACCTGCAGGACCTTTAAAGGGCTCTTTGGTTATTAAACCCCTTGGTGCTGGACTGGTTTGAATTTCAATACTGGACTCTGAGGCTTCAGAGTCTGAAGAATTTTCTCTGATGGAAGACACTAGAGAAAATTAAAAATATAAGTTATTTTATCAAATAATGAAAATAACTTATAAACTCAACTTATTAAATAAAGCTGTTTTAATGTAATTTTATGGCAAATTACGTCAAAAATAAAGAAAAATGTCTAAGATAAAAGAAAAAATGTTTTTAGTAAAGATTTTTATTTTTAAAAAAAATTTTTTTATTTGATTTATTATTTTCTTTGAAGAAATAATAATTATGCAATTAACAAGTTAATTAATCAAAATTGTATTATTATTCACTTTATACTAGAATAACTCAAAGAATAAATTTCAAGTCTGTGATGTGAAAAAGCCACTAGTTAGACAAAAGAAATTTATTCCAAGTCACTCAATAGTATATTGTTTTAAACAATATTCTTAAGAAAAAAAATAACTTTATTAATATTATAAAGATTATTTATAAGGGATAAGTCCCAAAAAAGCCAATATTTAGACAAATATGGCAATTTTACGTCAAAAATAGTAAAATAAGGTCTAGAATATGATTTATGTCCCAAAAATTGGTTAAAAACCACGGCCAGGCCCCCAAATGTAAGGTTTGTCTATGAAACTCTTGATAATAGTAACAATATCAAGAGTACTATGACTGTCCTCAGTAGAAAAATATAATATAATAAAATATTATAACCACAAATTTAAATATAATTATTAGAAATAATTATATATAAAAAAAATACATTTAATTATTATTATAATAATATAATAATAAAAAAAAATATAATAATTATAATTATTCTATTATTGTTATAGTCACTGACAGTTATAACAATAAGAAGTGTAAAGCTCTTAATGAGACAATTACACGTGGAAAATATAAATATTTAACCACTCATAAATAATATAAATATTATTTATAAAAGAATTAAAACACACACTGTGCAGAAATAATTCTTATAGAGAAAATTCTATATATATAAAAAACTAATACTAGACAAAAAAATATAGAGTTTTCAGAGAAAACTTACTTATAAGATTTATTTAATATAATAAGTCAAACAACAACAGTTATAATATTAAATAATAATTATAAGTTAAAAACACGTCAAAAATCAATAAATTTAAAGATAAAACAACTTTTTATAATATAAATTATGATTAAAGAGTTTTTTAGGGGAATTTGTGGATTTTAAAAGATATTTAAGAAGATAATTTTATATAATAAAATATATTATTGGTGATCACAACAATAATCTGAATTCTATGACTTCAATTCTTTAATTTCAATAAATAAAGAATAAAAATAACTTAAGAATTACTTTTAATAATAAGATTTCATATTTAATAAAACTTTACCTGTTTAAATTTCTAATATGATTGGATTGATGATGAATGATGGACAAAACAGTGATGAAAAGACTCTTTTTATGTCTTCAGAGCAGCTCTCATGATTTATAATGGATGTAGAGGGCGTGCTCAGGTCAAAACTGAAAAACCATGCTTAAAAATAAAGTTCTTAACTTAAGGCAACTTATTTTTACTTCGAAATAAAAGTCACCAGTGTTATTCTTAACTCCAAGTAACTTTAATCCTCATTTAGTTTAACTATTTTAAGTTTTAATATAAAACAAGGTTATTTATATTAAAGTTCATCACATGAAAAACTTAAAATTAGAGTTTCAAGCAAAAATCTCTTAAACTCAATTTTTAATTAATTTCTAAATAAATCATAATTTTCTTTGAGTTTAATTAAAAGAGGAAATTTCCAGGCTAATTACCCAGGAAATTTATTTATAAAAGATACTTAAAATTTAATTTATATATTGATAATATCAAATTCTAAGTTGTGTGAAATTTTCAAGCAAATCCATTAAGAATTGGATTTTTAATGAATTTTTGAAGTTATTGCTATTTTTCCACGTAAAATAGCAAAACACACCAAACCTTAAGTTTTGATAAGGTTTTAATGCTTGAAACTTTAAAGGTTCAAGCTTATTTAAGGTTTTTAAGCTTAAATAAGCTCTGACAGTTCTTAAAACCTTGATTTCAAGCCTGCATATTGGGATTTACCCTTTGGCAGCTTGAAATTCCTGTCCAATTTGGGATAAAACCAGTTTAAACCTTAAGGTTGGATCAAAGTCTAATCTTAAAGTTTAAATAAGGTTGAAAATCCTCCAATACAGGTGGACAAACTTAATTGAATCATTGCAGATCCAAAAAGTTGGGTACCCCAGCTCTATTTGGTCTTTTTCCTTTGTCCCACCTTTCTGCGTGGATTTTGCCCTTTTATTTATTTAAAGCCATACTATGGCCTTAAACCCTTTTAAATTGAGCTCACGCAGGGTTTACATTCTGTATGGCAAATCCTTAGCCAATTCAGTAAATATACACCACACCTTAATTTTAACTAAAATTTTGGTAAGTTTGCATAAACCTTATGCAACTTTAAATTTAAGCTTAATTAAGCTTAAATTTAACAACTTTAAAAAAATGTTAAAAAAGTTACATTGGTACTGTGAGATTCTTAAATCTTCCAATAACATAAAAAATAAGTGGTTTTGGGTATAACACCCTATGGGTGTACCCTAGGTTATTTTTGGTGTAGAATCCAAAAATTACATAATATTTATAACTTTGTTTATCCAAAAAAAAGTTATACTTATTTTTTATTTTAAATTCAACTAAAAAGTCTGTTTAAGACAAAATTAACTGTTTATAAAATCATTTGTGGCCTTATGGGTATGTCATACATACCTCACAGGCTCACATAAGTAATACCCTTCAGAAAGCTAAAAATTTGGCCAATAGTAAGTTTTTGATGTAAAAATACTATTTTAAGCCTTTTTAACCATAATTATGCCTCCAACCAGGTCAGGAGCCAGCTACAACCCCTTAAGCAGCTCCCAAAAAGGTAATAGACGTGATTATGGCAGAGGCCAATCAGGTACAGAAGGAAAAGGGTCAGTTGATGACTTCCAAACAACTAAAATGGGTGATTCTGAAGCTGATAATACCATTTTACCTTCAAAAAGAGCTGACACCGCCACAACAAGCCTCTGTGGACATATAAAAAGCCAGCCACAGTGCATACAACAATGCACTTCAATTCAAGGAGTACCAGATCCTTGTAGACCTGTGGAAGAATTGCATGAATTCTTACCTGACAGTAAGAAAATTCTTGGGCCATCCCAACACTTGCAAATTGCTCAATGGATGGCATCCATTGACGGAGAAGAAAAACATGATGCTTTTGACACTAGAATGGAGGAAAAACAAGCCTCCACCACCCAAACGAGTGCCAGAAGCAGCAATTCCAACGTGAAAAAGCAGCCACAAACTCCAAACAAGGGCAAAGGGAAGGCACCAGCCCCAAAACCTTACAGCCAGGGCTACAGAATCCCAAAGATTCAGCAGGATGCCATGGAAAATGTATTTCAGATGGCCAGAACCATGATGGAATTACAGAAGAAGGAGGAAGCCAGATTAAGGTTCCAGAAATGATTTCTGACATATTTGATTCCATCCCAGAGTTGTATAATGCTATAAATGACGTGAAAAAACATCTTTCTGATAAAAATGAAACCATTTGTAACAACATTAAAACAAACAACCTGAGTCTGTGCCAAATTAATGAAACACTTATGTGTTTTGAAAAAGGTTTAAGGACAATTAAAAATTCCAATAATGATAATTCTTCTAATAAAATAAATGAACAATCTGCCATTATTAAAAAATTAACAGATCAATATTCTAAATTCAATATTGATGACATAATTGAAACAAGAATTAAACAAGCCATAAATATTATCAAAACAGATAACAAGAAAGTCCTTGATGACATTTCAAATTCATTTACTGAAGTAAAGACATATACCATTGCCTTGAAAAAGTGTTTTGATGCTTCACAAGAAGAAATATCAAAATTATCAATGAAATTGAATCAAGTAACTGCTGATAATACAAGACAGACAGAGTTATGGCAAGAACTGACACATAAGGAAGACATGTATAGAATTGAAGTAATAAATTTAATACAAAGCTCCAACATGAATACAGAAATTCCCAAAGGTGTAGCAACAGTAAAATGAATGACATGGAACAAATACTGAACACCTTACCAAGAATGTCTACACCTCTAAATCAAAATGAGGGCACAAGAATTCCAAATCCACAAGTATTGGATCCTGATAATTCACAATGAAAAATGAATGATCCACTTCTTTTCATAACTTGGAACCATCAATGGGCCAAGCACTCTTGAAAGAAGTTCCAAAACTTAAAGAATGGCCTCACTTCAGTGGTGAAGGAGAGTATGACCATATGGAATTCATTAGAGGTATTGACATGATCAAAGAGGATTTTGAATTACCAGACAGATTGGTAACAGCCAGGTTTAACACCTTGTTTACCAGATCAGCTCACAGATGGTACATCAAAATAAGACAAGCACATGGACACCAGAGTTGGACTTGGTGGAAAACCCAAATCATCAACAAATGGGCAAATGATGCTTGGAGGTTTAAAGTTGAAACAGCCTTTGAATCTGCCAAACTTAATGCTGATAAAGAAAAAGCTTTACCATGGTTTTGCCAACAAAAGGACAGATTAACAGCATTATATCCTGACATGTCAGAATTTATGATCCATAGAAAAATTCTGAGACAATGTGGAGGTGACTTAGAGCATGCTATCAAAAGCAGGACTACTGAACAATCTTCAGCAGAGGATATTATCAATATATTAGAAGAAGTAACCACCAGAACAAAAATTGGTTCTAGTAGGGTGAATCTTGAAACAAGGTTTAATACACCTTGGAATGATTCTGTGGACAAAAACCCCAAAGAAAATTCTAATAATGTTGGGTATAAATCTGCAGATACAGTCAAAAAGTGCCATATTTTCCAAAGCACCACCCATCTAGCTAATACATGTCCAAAAAGGGGGAAAATCAATGAAATTAATATTGGAAAGGGACTTGATGTTGAAAAAGATGACATAATTGAAGACAATTCAGATGATAAGTCATCCATATTTTCTGAATCTTCAAAAGATATAGAAAATATCAATGCCACTTTTGACATAATTGAATCTTATTCCCACTTGCCACAATTGAGCAATAGTCAACTTGATTTATCAAAAGCTCAAGGGGCACAACTTATGAAAACCAAATCCCAATAGAAGGAATAAGTGTTACAGACTTGAACACCACCTTCTTTGAAGAGGTCAGAAATAGTTACATTCAAGATAACAATTGTAGCATCTTATACCAATTAGTGAACAAAGACTGTAAAGACAACTCTCTAATACATGCCTTGGATGAAGTATGGACAGGATCATATGATAAAAGAAGATTTCACCTACTTGATGGTATAAAATTCAACAGTACAAGTAACCCAATGAAAGCATTAGGAATCTTTGAGACCAATATCATATTCCCACACATAAATGGGAATTTGAGAATCACAGTTGAATTGGTTGTTATGGAAAATTGCTCTAGTACCCATTTTTATTGGGAAATGACTATTTAATCATGTATGGGATAGATTTACATAATAACAAAGACAGATACTTTCCTATTGAGACATCTGGTACTAAGAAAATTACCAAAGTTTATAAAGGAAGGAAATTAAGAACCAAGAAAGTAAGGGAATACCTTGTTAGGTACAGTGACCCAACTTGTGAAGATGAATGGTTAGAAGAAAAGGATATACCAGAAGCTACCAAACTCCTCAGGAGATTCAGATACACTAGAAACACCAATATTACAAAGTAATATTCTTTTTTAGGGGGAGGGAATGTGAGCCTTAGAGGTAATTTCATATACCCAAAAGACCACAAATACAAAATTGACATATTAATATAAATAAAATAAATTTATTTATATTATTAAAATAAAAATCAAAATATGAATATAAAATTATATTCCAAATAAAAAAATTAATTACAACTTAAAAATAAAATTACATCAAATTTTGAAATTATAAAATTACATTTATACTTGAAAAAATTAAGTAAAAATGAAATTTTAACAAAAATTGTGAAAAAATAAATAAATTTGGAAAAAAGTTAAATAAGATTTATTTTAACTTTTTATCCAATAAATAAACACATAAAATTTATTTCACCATTGGATTCCTCATAAAAAATCAGGTGGGGTCACCTCTGAGTGAAATTCTTGTAGCTCAACTCTAAATAAGCTTAAATTAAGTTTTTAGTATTTTCAATACAAAAGTTGAAAATCCTCAAAACCTTAATTTAATTCACACCACATGTGGTGTTAACCATCAATTTTTGTGTTAAAATTGAGGTGTTGTGTTTAGTTTAGAAGTTATGAGGAATTGAAGTATTTTCAATTGAAATGTCAAAATGTGCGCGTGTATTACATAAGTGAACTTTGATTTACATATGAGGTGTCAATTATTACTGTATTGTACTGTACAATTGAATTGAATTACATATGTAAATTATAAGTATAATACATGATGAGGAATTAAAGGAAAAATAAATTGGAAAGATTAAATTTGGGGGGAAAAGGAACTCCAGCTCTAAGGGGGAGCTAGACCCCCAAAATCCTTGCTGACAGGCGTGGGATGTCAAAATTTACGCAAAAGTTCATCACTTTTGGCCTGGAATTGAGTTACAGGGTCTGTGGACTCAATTGATGATGAGGTTTTGATACCAACTGGGGTAGTTTTAGCTGTTGCCAAGAGGGTAAAACTACCCTTAAGATAAAACAATCATAATGAAGACAGTTTTGACTGGTTTCTAAGCCTCTGACACACATTCTGACGTGTTTTGAAGGCTCTAGGCCTGGTATTACTATAGTAATGGCTGATTTAAGGGTCTAAAATGGCTAAAAATGGCTTGAACCAGCCCTTTTTGGTCTAAACCAGGGTTCAATGATGCCATAATTGGCTTTTCTGTTGTCAGACTGTTTTTCACGACTGACAAGAGTAAATTTTACTTTTGGAGTAAGAGAATTGATGGCTATAAAAGAATGTTTTCTTTGCCCCACTTTTCTCTTCATGTTAGAATCTTTTCCTTTTATTGATTAGTTTAAACACTGTTAAACCAATCAATAAAAGATTCCAACCACCATTTTTAAATCATTTTAAACCTTTTAACCATTTGAAAAAATCATTATAATCATTGTTTGTAACTCTTATAATCATTTTTACCCCTGAACCACCCCAAAAGTGAATTAAAGCATCTTTCATCACTGTAAACTTTGTCACTTTGTTTCCAAATTCACTCTGGTCACTTTTGGGCGTGTTTTCTCTTTAATATTCTTTTTAAAGACTTTGTTCTTTAATTAATTGCTTGCAGTTCTTTGCTCAATTAATTCCAATTGGAATTGCTCTTGAAGCAATTTCTTTTGTAGCCTTAAAATATCTCTTGTAGAGTATTTTTTGGATAAATTTTTATTGTTGGTAAAACAATAAATCTTTATAATATTATTGTTTTATAGTAATAAAGTTATAAACAATAAAATTGGCGTGTTTTCTCTTAAAAATAATATTTCATACTATTTTTAATTGATTTTTACCTTATACAAATTTTGAGGACAGGAAAATTACTTGATTTTTTATCAAAGTTTCATATCCACACCTTACAATGAAGAAGTTGTGATGTGACTATTTGAAACTCAAACTGTGAATTTAAAATAGTGTATTATAATAAAAATCATTATAAAAAATAATATTAAGGGTTTTACTAAAGAAGAATAGTGGTGGTGAGCATTATTGAAAACCCTGGATGCAGCTTTGCCAATTTGGTTATTATAATAAAGACTACAATACTTTGAGTTATAAGTATACCTGATTCTTTTGCAAAATTATAACTGTTTTTTGACAGTTGTAATATGAAGGAATTCAAGAGCAGGATGGGGATTTCTCTTTTGGGAAGAGAAAGGTCCCTTTTTATCCTGAAATTGGGTGAAAAGGTCCTCTAGGCCATTTCATGTAGAGAAAGTGAAGAATTTTCACTTCCAAGGACTGGCTTTTGGCTTTCTCAAAGCCTTTATACTGTCTATTGGGCTCAGATGTGGTTTCAAAACCACATCTGGGGACCACATAGCCCTGTTTTAATGCATAGAATGCTGTACAGAACCTGTATGGGAACCCAGTATTGAATTAACTATGAGTATTTGACGTAAAGACAAGCTTCTTCATCTATTTGACACCTCATAATCAAAGATATGTGAGAGTATCCCATAGTAAAGATGTATTGGCAAAACTGTGGGATTATAACCTTAAAGCTGCCATAGCTTTGTCCATTTTTGAGATATTGAGCTCAAAGTTGGTTCATTTAATAGCCCTACGTCTTTTGGTATTGGTATCATTAAATATGGCAAAGTTATATCATGTTCAATTTTTATTATCCAGATATGTATTTTTCTCCAGAGCTGTATGGAACTAGTTTTCTCCATAAACTTTGTTCTAGTTTGGTTATGGAGAAATGGATGGAACCATCAGATATCCCTGATTGAGCTCTTTCCAGAAAGACCCCACTTTAGGTATCTCACCCTAAAATTGCCAAAGTTAGATGAGGGGTGAATATCTTATTCACCCTTATTTTACCTCTTTTTGGCCATACCTTTTGTAGTTTTGCTGCTAGCTCAATTTGGCTAGTAACATTGAATAGCCTTAATTGAGAGTTTCAACTTGAGAGCCCATTTGATGGTTTTTAGCCTCTTTCAATGGATTTTAGATGAGAGGGGAAAATTAAGGTTTATTCTCAGAAACTGCTTTGAGCTTGAATAACTTTGTTATTCTTTCTCCTATGATTGAGGGACTTGTATATTTAGAAAGGGATGAGTTTCCTCTTCCCTTTGATACTGTTTTTAGCTGGTTTCTCCCAGCTCCATCTTTTGGTGGTTTTTTGTTCCACTATGAGTTTATGGTGTTTTGTCTGTCATGCTTGTGCTCTGGTTTTGAGTCAAGGGCTGGCACTTGATGGGCCATAATTTCATTTGGGCTTGAAATAAATTTTGATTGAAGTTAAGGAACCATGCTTCTAAAACCTGAGGATATGAATCCATAAGCTAAAAATAATTTCAAATTATAATATCTTACAAGTGGATGAAACAAGCTGATACTTATAGTTTGATACCCCACTTTACCATTTAATACTAACAAGTGTGAAGGACTGGTTTACCCAAAATCATCACCAATTGTCAATTTCTTGGTATTTTTTTGATTTTATTTTATTTAATAATTCTAATTAAGTGGTAAAATATTACTACAGCTCAAAGGGTCTCAGCTATAATTATGATGCAGAAAATAACCATTTATGGAAGAGATATAGACTTATAGGAGTCACATGATAAGGAGATCACAATTAAAATAGCTTGAATGAAGGATTCTTGTTAATTAGTGTAGCAAAAACTTCATATCTGAAAGAAAATGTTAAACATGGTATAAATACCTCATTATATATAGTTCAAGTTATAAAAAAACAAATTTTAATGACGGTGAAAATGTGGTAAAGGGTATTCAGACACATTTCTGCTAAAGATTACCTTTTTCGTCTTTATGGAAGGCTTTTTTAGCTATTGGGTATGAGCTCAATTAATTATTAATATCTGTTTAATCAATAGGAGAAGTGTAATCATTATATTGTAGGAAGACACCAAGTGGATATTTATAGAGGGATTCTGAAGCAATTAAAATGAATTATCCAAAATGGAAATGATGGAAAAGAGAGATTTTATATGCATATCAAAAATGAAGATTATAGAAGCATAAAGGAGATGAAAAATATTTGTAATAAACTTAATAATGCTGAATAGTTCAGTGAATTTTGATCATAAGGAGATAGGAAATCCAATAACTCAATTGAATCAAGATTATCTCACACTTAACTTAATCAATCACAATGTAAGCAAATTAAAGCTCCCACCCAAAATAAAGAGCTCAATTAGAATACAGGTTACATGATTCAACACCGCCAAATGTTATTTCATAATTCAGGTCACATTATAGAACCCCAAATTGGAGACTTGGAGAAATTAAAATTCCCCTTTCTTCACACTCCTAGGAAGTGCCCAAAAGCCAAAAATAGAGGTCCCAACTCACCCTTTCAGCTTTTTCTCCTCAGCTCAAAGAAGGTATATCACCCAAAGAAAATTGTACTTATTAATATTTTCCTGAGGAACATCCTCTCATTCATAAATTATTATCCTGCCTTTTAGTATTGAAGAATGGTCTACATCATACTATGATTAAATCCCTGATCTAAAAAAAAGACTTATCATACTCAAAATATTGAAAAAATACTTTTGAAATAATTATTTTTAGTATTATCAAAACTTATCGCATCTTTTCTTACTGATAGAAAAATTTTGTTATTAATTTTCAATCTCACATTATTTTATTTTATCATGATCATCAGGTTATAAATACTTATCCAAAAGATTCATGGATTTATTGAATTCAAATTACTTTTCTTCCAAATAAAGTCAATGTTAAAAGAAACTTTAAATACTAATATGAATCAATTCATAATATATTATCATTAATATTGTTTTCAAATTAGTTATGGTAACTCTATTAGATTGTTTTTGATTTGTGGTTCAGCACATATTTAAGTTATTAATAATTTTCATTTATGAAGTTAGCCCAGGTTTCTAGTTTTCTATTTTGCTTTGTTTTTTAACACTTCATTTAACCATCTTTCAGGATAAATAAAATTATGCTAAGAGACTGCTGAATAGAGTTTTCTGACCCTTCTGCCAACAAAGGAATCAAATTTTGTGTGGATCTCAAGTCAAGATAATTTAGTGTTATTAGGAAGAGAAGTATAGAATATTCCAGCACACAAGCAATTCAAGGGTTACAGGTTTAAAAGAAATTCAAAACTGCTTTTTCTTATAATTTCTCCTTCCATGTACTATCTCTTCTATCCCATGCAGAGTGTTATCCTCAAATCTTTCTTGAAATTTCCCCTTCCATTTACTTCCTCATTCATTCTACAGTTTTGATTATAATAAAACCATTTTGTGGAAGGCTTAATAATTCCAAATATAATATAGAAAGAGAATAAGTGAGTTTTAGGACATATGGATATGCTACTTGAAATTTCTATCAGGGAGAAATTCCAGATTATCTTCTTTCAATATAAGTTTATACACAAAACATCCCATGGTCTGAGGAATTTTGTTTGATAAACTACATGCAAAACCAATAAATTTTCTTCAATCCCTTCATTGGACTCAATTTCAATGGCATGTGCCAACTTTTCTGCTGTAATATGTTAATTAAGTATAGATCTTGATGAGATCTTTTTCATTTTCTCTTTTGAATATTGGACAAATTGCATTAACTTCTGAGTTTATATGAATGAGGTTCAAAAAAGGTATATAATGAAAATTATATTAAGCTTAGGCTTTAGTTAGTTTGATGGTAAAATTAATATATATCAAGAAACAGTTATTGATATATCATTTTTAAGAAATACTTAGTATTTTTTTTGGAAATTCTCAAGTATTCAGGAATGAAAAATTGGGTTTATCATGATTCAAAATACTGCACCTCATAAAATTTGGTATTTTTCAAAACAAAAGGTCTAAATTCAATCTTCCAGATTTGGTATTTTGCATATTTTAACCACTATGATAAAAGATATAACTTAAGTTAAGTTTTCCTATTAGTGAGAAATTGAGACCCACTTGAAAACAATATACATTGATTTTTTAGAAAAGCTATATTTAAATTTGCACAAATGTAATCTTCTATTATATCTATATGAGGAACTAATTGTATATAGTATTTGATAAGATTAGCTCAAAGATTTTTGTTAGAAGGCTCATTAATCAAAAAGATTGGTCCTAAATATACAGGGATATTCTATTTTCCATACTTCTGAAATTTTTAAAAAATGAAATCCAGGAACTCAATCAGCCCTCATTTGTCTAAATAGCCAACACATAATGGAGAGACATATTTTGGACAGTTCAAAATTTATTTCATTCGATATTATTACTAATGAGATAATAGAACAGGTACTCCACATTCATGCATCTAGTGTGTGATATAAATAAAAGAATCCTCTCATCAAATTCATTGTTTGTAGGTTCTCATAATGACTGTCCTGAATCCCGGAACTGAGAATTTTTTTCTTTCTCAAATTCAAGTTTTGATGTTGTCACAGCCAAGGAGGCAGGGGCATTACCAATCATATTCAGCAATCATTACTTCATTGATACCCCTCAAAACCCAATCAGCAAGGGGGTTTCATTCAACATTCTCCAAATACAGTTTTCAGACCTCAATACAGTTTCATACAGGCAAGACCCAAATACAGGATTCACCAAATACAGGCCTGTAATAAATACAGGCGCAAATACCCATATTGACTGTATAACCTGTATTGGATTCACCAATACAGGATTCAATCCCACATCCAACTTCTTCCAGCATACAGACAAGTATCTCAACACTCAAACTCCAAGGCTGGTATTTCTCACATATACCAGCCCCTCTTCACCCACCTGGGGGTTTTTCCCCCAGTTAATTAAAATATTGGATTTATTATTTAATATTATTTTATTATTTATTAAGTTAGTCTTTGCCTTCCCTCACCTATTCAGTAGAGTCCTGGTGGCCATATCCTTTATTAATCCTTTTCTCTTTTCTGAACAGGTTGAAACAGTGGTACAGGATTATTTGTGGTTAGCTCTTTATTATTGCTTTTGTTTTCCTCTCATATCTTTTAATTCTTATTATTTTATGACTAGGAAATGATTATCTCGTTTCATTACTCTTATCATTTGAGTATTCTTCTGAGCCCTCCATAAGTAAGTCTGTTCACTGAGTGCCAGGCCCTCTTCATTTAGAAGAGCCCCTGTGACATTATTTTAATTAACTAATAATTGCTTCTTTTTCTTTCATTCCTTTATATTCATTTCTCTCATTATTCAATTATGATCTTTTCATGATTTTATGATTTTTATGATTTTTTATGATTTTCTCTCTCTCATAAATTTTCATCTCATTCATTTCATTCAAATTAAAATTGATTCTCTTTCTCATTTCAAAAATTCTGCTGACCTTTCACTTTATCATTATCATTCTCATTTCTCTTTTTGTCTGAATTCAGGTTTTTATCAGGTTATTTGAGTGGAATTATTTGGGTTAATTGATTCATCATTCAGGGTTTTTATGGATTTGGGGTATTCAGTGATTCTGGTTTTTAAATTTCTCAAGTTTATTGATTGATTGATTGATTCCTCAAGACATTGATTTCACCTCAAGATTTTGAATTGACTTTGATTGACTTGATTTGATTCCTCAAGATAGCTGATTTATCCTCAAGATTTGATTTGATTGATTGATTTGAATTTTATTCCTCAAGAAAATTGAATTGACTTTTGAAGATATTGATTGAATTTCTCAGGACTGAATTGATTTGATTTTGAATTGACTTGATTTACTTTATTTGACTTATTTATTGAGATCAATTATTCATAAGAATTTGACTTTGTCATCTTCACTCTTCAAGATTTATTCATATTGATTCACTTCAAGACTATTGATTGATTTCTCAAGTTCATCAATATTCTCATTTGATTGTTTTGGTCAAGCCTTATTTTATTCAAAGTATCATCAAGTTTTTATTCATTCTTCTTTCATGATTCCAGTTCAGCATAGCCCACCAGCCAAGAATACAAGATCCCAGAGACATCAAGCTGTTCTCACTCCTACAGCAAGGGCTCCTCTTGACCGCACACCATCAGTTAATCAACTGAGTGCAAATTTGGACATAGGACCACCAATGGAAGGAGCAGCACCCTCCAGAAGAGGAGTTGTGAAGTCTAGAAGATCAAGATCATTCTCTGGACTATTGGGTGGTTATCCTGGTGTTTTTCAAGGGCCTAGAAGTAGATTGGGGGAAGCTGAAGATGAGGAGGGGGAGGAGACTGTGTAAGAGGAAGAATCTGAGGAGACTGAAGTGGCAGCTTCCTTGGAAGGTGCTCCTGAAGCTCCTGAGGCTCCAAATCTAGCCCTTTCTAATCAACCTTCTGTCTTTCAAGCTGAACCAAATTTCCTCAAGATGATGGAGCAAATGACTCAGCTTATGGGACAGCTCACTCAAGCAGTTTCCCCAAGGGACACTTCAAAAGTCCCTGCATTCAAGACTCCATCAATGAAGGCACCTGATTCTTTTTATGGTACTAAAGCTCATAAATTGAGGGGATTCATTCAATCCTGTCAATTAATCTTTCATAATGACCCAGCAAACTTCTTCTCTGACAGGAAGAAGGTGCTTTATTCAACTTCTTTTATTACTGGTAGAGCTGGAAAATGGATTGAGCCTTACCTCTCAAATATCTCCAATGAAGAACCATCTTATCTCCTCAATAACTGGAAGTTATTTGAAACCCAGTTATTCACTCTGTTTGGTGATCCCAATGAGGTCAGAAAAGCTGAACAAGATTTGGACAATTTGAGGATGAGGGAAAGTGGTAAAGTTTCCTTGTACATAGCAGATTTCAGAAGTTTAATGTCAATAATTGGAGACTGGGGGGAAATGGCCTATATTCATGTATATAGGAGAGGCTTGGCATCAAGATTGTTGGACCAATTGGCTTCTCACCCTGGAACTTTTGATAGTCTTCAAGAACTCATGGACATCACCTTGGAATTAGATACCAGGTACCATGAGAGGCAGAAGAAAAGGGCAGTCATCAAGAGAAGAAGCTTCCCATTAGTGGATCCAATTTCTCCAAGCCCCCTCAAAGTTAATCATCAAAGAAGCCTTATCACAAGAAGAATAAGAAGGGGAAGAATTTTAAAGTGTCCAAAGACAAGCCTCATGATTCTCTCCTCAATAAGGACAATAAATTAACTGGTTCTGAAAAGGAGAGGAGGATCAAAGAAGGCTTGTGCAATTATTGTGGTGGTAAACACCCATTTGAAAATGCTTCAAGAGGCCTGAGAATAGGCAAGGGTCATCAAAAAGCTTCCCTAGAAAGCAGGGAAAAGCCTGAGTGGGAATCATGATGTGTTCAATGGTTCTCACTTATTTCATTCAAGAGCACAATTGTGCACTCTGAATACTATTGTCAAGAAATCTTTAAAAAATTTTATTTTTTCTTCAACCTCTGATATTTTTTATAGTATTCTCATTGATTCTGGTGCTACAAACTCCTTCATTGCAAAGAATTTTGTTCTCAAGTACTCATTGACCATGTCAGAGCTCCCTGAAAAGATTCCTCTTTTCATTTTGGATTCCAATGAAACCACTTCCTAGTTCATCACCCATTATACCAAGTGGGTTGTTGATTTACCTTCCTTCCCAAGCTTTGAATGGGATTTCTTTATCATAGATTCACCCAAGGGAGAAGACCTAATATTGGGCTATGATTTTCTTTACCATTTTAATCCCATTATTGATTGGAAAAATGGATTGATCACCTATGATTCTAGTCATAAGGATTCTGGTGGTATTATTTCTTCTACTAGTAATGACTTTTCCACTGCTGTCAACAGTGTTGCTCTGGTTAGTGAACTTAAGACACCTTCCCTTCATCCTTCTGTCCATAACCCCTCCATTTTTCCCTCTCAGTCATTACTTCCATTAAGAGATGAAGTCTTCAAAGAGATAAAAGATGTTGGGGAAGATGTTGCTATATATTCACTTCATCTCTTTCAAGGGGATATTGACCTTCCTCCTTTATCTTTTCATGCCTCCCTGGAGGAGCAGTGGGATGAGGAGGAAGAGCCAGAAGAGATTGAAACTGTGCTGAAGGTAGTCCCTCCTGTTTATCACAAATATTTGGATGTATTCTCCAAAGTGAAAGCAGAGAAACTTCCTCCACACCGTGCCTGTGATCATCATATCAAACTGGAGGGTCTTCTACCTCCAGTTGGTGTTATCTACTCTTTATCAAAAAATGAGTCAGAATGTCAGCCTGTGACTCAAAACAGAGCACCAGCATGACATCCAACATACCATAAATAATGGTATGACAAGTATTGAGCAAACATAGTCAATACAGGTAATAAATAAGAGGAAAAAACAATCCTCTTAAATTAAACACCAACCTT
Organism: Austropuccinia psidii; assembly: GCA_023105745.1. Lineage (NCBI taxonomy): Eukaryota > Fungi > Basidiomycota > Pucciniomycetes > Pucciniales > Sphaerophragmiaceae > Austropuccinia > Austropuccinia psidii. Next base: position 24,929,804 of record JALGQZ010000001.1, read on the forward strand.
ATCCAAACAGAATAAGGAAACATAGAGGAGAATAAACAAGTCAAAACCCTTATTTTCACCTCTCATCTAACTTATGCATATTTAAGTTATTCTATACCAAAATGGTATTTTTCTTAAAGCTCACATAGAGAGCTACACAATGATATCATCCATGTTGTTGTAACACCACTACAGCTGGAGATACCATATAACCTTATTTTCAAAACCAAGTCCCCCTGAAAGTCAAAGAGGGCTTGTACAAAACTGTACAAAAGTATAACCAAATTAAAGATCTCAACAAGAGCTTTAATTTGAGACACCTTAGACCTCTGTATCTCTTAAATTGACTGAGGGATCTTGGTTCAAAGGTTTAATACCCAAAATACAGATATTCTGAAAACAAGAAAATAAACAAACCCCTGTATCTTTGGCATACACTCCTACAACTGTACAGTGTAATATACCAAACTGTAGAGCTAATCAAGCCCTACAAAACTGTATCATCAGAATACAGATATCTTCCAAATTGAAGAAGATATCTAGCATGGAAGTTTTTGAAGCCTCATACTGATGTACAAAATTACATCCAAAAATGTAAAACCCTTATAACTTTTGCTATTTGCAAGGAGGGTAAGCATGAAGCATACCAAATTGAAGAGCTCATTAAGCCCTTCAATTCTGTGCTCTTGGTTTCTTGATATCTCAAAAACTGACTGAGATATCTTGGTTGGAAGTATTTTGACCAATACTGGCCTGTACCAAACCTGTACCAACCAGTACTGGCTTGATACTTAAAATAATGGTTGTTTAAAGCTTAAACCCGCCCAGAATGACTAATATTAGTCATCCAGACACTCTGGACACGTCACAATGGTGCTGACGTGGCCTGTGAAGAGTTTTTTCACCCTGTATTGATCCAGAATGATCATTTGTGGTCAAAAAACCACAATTCTGACTATGCTGACGTCAGAATTGATGGTACAGAACCACAACCCAGCCTCCAGAGTGAAAGTTTTCACTCTGTAGACGTGTGAAGAGCCTACCAGTCTTTCACAGTCCTCAGAGGAGATAAAAGCAGGTCTTTCCTCACTGGAAAAGACTCATCTTATCATGAATTAACATCCTTACGTAGTAAAACTGTCTTATACCAGTAGTACTCTTAGGATTATATTGATATAATTATAATAATTAATTATTGTAGTGTTTCTTTACAGTCAAAGATATTAGAGCATTGCAACCCAGGTCCTCAATAGACTCATCACCACTGTTACCACATAGCAGTAGGACCTGAAGATTTCATTTATTATTTATTTTTTGTGTGTCACAGTCATAGTGCTAGCTTGTATTTACTATTTTTAAGCTACTACATAGACTCACCCTGACACAGAAACACTGCGGGCATACATTTCAGAGAATGTAGAAAAAGGTTTCATCAGACCAAGCTCCTCCTCAACAGGAGAACCTGTCCTTTTTGTTAAGAGAAAGGATGGTGGTCTTCATTTGTGTGTTGACTACCGCAAACTTAATGCCATCACTAGGAAGAACAGGTATCCTGTTCCTCCAATCAACCAGCTTCTTACCGTATTCAACGGTGCTACTATCTTCTCCAAGACAGATCTGTGTGGTGCTTATAATCTCCTGAGAATTAAAGAGGGGGATGAGCATTTAACTGCCTTTAGAGCCAAATATGGTTGTTATGAGTATTTGGTTATGCCATTTGGCTTAACCAATGCTCCAGCTTCATTCCAAAATCTTGTGAATGATATCTTTGCAGATTATTTGGATATTTTTGTTGTAGTGTACTTAGATGATATTATGGTCTTCTCTAGCTCTTGGGATGAACATGTTAAACATGTGGCCTCTGTTCTCCAAAGAGTGAGAGACAATAATTTGTTTGCTAAAGCCTCGAAGTGTATATTCCATGCCTCAAGTGTGAAATACTTGGGCTATGTTGTTTCAAGTGATGGCCGCAAGATGGATTCTTCAAAAGTTCAACAAATCCTCAATTGGCCTCAGCCCAAGAACATCAAGGCCCTTCAATCCTATCTTGGCTTTGCCAACTTTTATTGTTGTTTCATTAAAAATTATTCCAAAAAAATCTCTGCTCTCACTCCCCTCCTTAAAAAAGATTCTCCCTTTATCTTCAATGAGGAAGCTCTTAGTCAGTTTCAAATACTCAAAGAAGCTTTCACCACTTCTCCTATTCTCTCTCATTTTAATCCTTCTCTACCAACTATTGTAGAGACTGATGCTTCTGATTATGCCTTGGGTGCTGTACTGAGTCAGGTGAATGACTCAGCAAAGCATCCCATTGCATTTGATAGTCACAAGCTCTTACCAGCTGAACTCAACTATGAAATTCATGACAAGGAAATCCATGGCATAGTTTGGGCTCTCAAGCGCTGGAGAGCTTTTCTCCTTTCACTTTCTGATTCCTTTGAGGTCTTGACAGACCATTGTTCCCTTCAGTATTTTATGTCCTCTAAAGTCCTTGTTTGTCGTCAAGCCCGATGGGCAGAATTTCTGTCTGAATTCCACTTTATCATCACTTACCGCCCAGGAAGGCTGGCCACTTTACCAGATGCCTTGTCATGTCGGGACGATGTGTACCCAGAGAGGGGGTGGATTTCATCAGCAAGAATCCTCAAAATTTTCATCAAGTTCTCAAGCAAAATGAAATTTAAGAGTCAAGATTCTTTTTGATAAAAGTTGATATTTTTTCAGAAGTAGTTGATCAAATTCAAAGACAAGTATGGCAAGGCAAAGATTATAAGGAAATCCTCAAGAAATTAGCAAGAGGAGAATCAGTCCCAGACTATTTTCTTGAACCTCAAGCAAAATTATTATTGTTCAAGGATAGGGTAGTCATTCCAAGCAATCATGAAATTAAATTGGACATTATTCAAAAGCGTCATGACTCACCGTTGGCTGGCCATCCTGGCCAGGAGAAGACCCTCAAGCTCATCAAGAGGGATTTTTATTGGGCTGGAATGAATCAAATAATCAAGGACTATGTGTCCTCATGTCAGCAATTTTCAAGAAACAAGAACATCCACCATAATAAGTTTGGATTACTCAAGCCTCTTCAAATTCCATCTGGTCCTTGGAATTCTTTATCAATGGACTTTATCACCCAATTTCCCTTGTCAAGCAACTTTGATTCAATTTTAGTAGTTGTAGACAGATTTTCAAAAATGGCAATATTTATTCCAGCTTATTCAACAATCACTGCTCTGGACTTAGCTCAAATATTCATTAATCATGTCTTTTCTAAACATGGTCTTCTAATCAGTATTGTTAGTGATAGAGGTTCATTATTTGTTTCATCATTTTGGACTCAATTGTGTCAGCAGCTCAAGATATCAAGAGATCTTTCAACTGCCTTTCACCCTGAAACAGATGGACAGACAGAGAGGGTAAATCAGATTCTAGAACAGTATCTTTGGATGTATTTCAGCTACCATCAAGATGACTGGCACACCTGGCTCCCTCTGGCTGAATTTGCCTATAATAATGCAGAACATTTATCAACAAAACAGTCTCCATTTTTCACTATTTATGGGAGAAATCCCAGCTTTGATTCAATTCACATTTCTCAAGATACACCTGCTGGAATGTTATCATCAAAACTCCAATCAGTACAGCAAGTTGTCAAAGAAGAATTAGAGTCAGCAATAAAGTGTTTTAAGAAGTATGCAGATAAAAATAGAGCAATTCCACCTGATTCCCAACCTGGGGACAAAGTATGGCTAGCTTCCAAGAACATCAAGACAACAAGACCCACCAAAAAGCTTTCAGAAAGATGGCTGGGACCCTTTGAAGTTCTCAAGAAGATTGGCAGCCATGCATATAACCTCAAGTTGCCTCAACAATGGAAGTCAGTTCACCCTGTTTTCCATGTGTCCTTGTTAGAACCAGTAAAGAAATCAACTATCCCAAATCGACACCAATTGCCACCACCTCCAGTAATAGTTGAAGAGCAAGAAGAATGGGAAGTGGCTCAGGCTCTGGACTCAAAACTCAAGAGAGGTTCATTATGGTATTTAGTGGAGTGGAAAGGATTAAATGAAGACCCAGAAAGAACAACTTGGGAGCCAGCTTCCAACCTCACCAACTCCCCAGACCTTGTCAAGGATTTTCACACTTTGTATCCAGACAAGCCTGGCCCAAATGCCTCAAGAGTTTGATTCATGGTGCTTGGTGGGGATTGGAGTTTATGAAAGTAAGTTCCTCTCCTGGCATGCACCTTTAAGGGGGTATTCTACCCAAATTTGTTGTAAGCATCACCTTGGCCACTTTGTGAGCACTTGTCAATTCTTTGGACAGGTTCAGAAGGCCTTGCAACATCATACCCTCAAGATTTGGACCTTTCATCAAGATATGGTCCAATCTTTCTCTTATTTTCTTTTCTTTCTTTAATCATGCCATAAATTATCCCTCAAGACATTCATTACCACAATTCATGTTATGGCATAATTCCTTTTTCATTTATGGTGCTTGGTGGGGAGTGGAAGTTATGAAAGTAAGTTCCATCTCCTGGTATGCATCCCTGAGGGGTCTACTTCTTGTAAAACATTACCTTGGCCATGCTGTGAGCATCAAATGCTTGGTTTTATCTTTCAGAACATTTTGGCCAAAATCAAGCAACTCACCACAAGAAGGACAACCCTCAGGCATTTCTTATTTCTTTCTTTTCTCTCTTTTTCTCTCAATTCCTTTTCATTTTTATTTTTTATTTCATTTTCTTTTCCTTGTATCTTTTATTTTTCTTTTTATTTTTATTTTTATTTCTTATTTCAAAAAGCAGTAGTCATCACTCCCATATCATGTTTGGGGAGTCAATTCATTCAATAATCAAAGAGCAAAACACTAGTAATGGTAAAGACCACCTACAGATAACCCTCATCAAAACTTCTTCAAGTCAGCCTTAAACTCATTCCTTAAGATCAAAATTGAAAGCCAAAAACCCAATCAGCAAGGCATCTATGGCAATTGACCATTCAAGGAGGAGATAAGAAGAAAGAGATTCATGAATAAATCAAGATCAAAAAGGAAAACCCTGCTTCAAATGGCCCAATCGGCCAATTTCATGAATTTATGCACTTTGGCACAAATGGCCATATCAAACCTCAAAACTTCAAAATATCTCAGCTTTATCATTTTTCATCAAAATATGCTTAATTAGGCATATTGGCAAATTTGCGCATTTTACGCATTTGCGCACTTTTGCGCAAAAGGCCTGTTTATCTTGTCAAAAGGCTTCAAAAGGCCTTTTTGGCCAATTTCATCATAATTGTGCATTTGCGCACTTTGCGCAAAACGGCCAGAACATCTTATAGGCCATTTTTCCATCATTTATCAACTTATTCATTTTTTTCACCAATATACATGCCATTATGGCATATATGCGCATTTGCGCAAAATGGCCAGAACACCCTATAAGGCCATTTTTTCAATTTTTTCACCAATATATGCCATTATGGCATATATGCGCATTTGCGCACTTTGCGCAAATTGGCCAAAAACCTCTCTAATCACAAAATCAGGTATTTTGGCCAGGACTTCTGAAATGGTCCAAAACCTCAAGTATTGGCCACCTTATGCCAACACTCTCAAGATTAAAATTATGATGAAATCAGGTGTTCTTGGGACATAAACCCAGGTCACCCACTTTTCAAAAGCCATGAGGACTCAAGAAAAGTTTGGTGAAGACACTCAAGACAAGAATGAAGAAATTTTAAGAAGAATGAAAGCATTTTGAAGTAAAAGAGGGAATTCAGAATCAAGAACAAGGGGAAAATACCTACAACTGATTGAGTGAACATTTGTTTGAGTATTTATTGAAGAAGAAAGCTTAATGGGATAAATTTAAGGAATTGGGGGAAAGAACTGTATGGATTGTTTGCAAGCTCATCAAGACTCACTGTACTTATGGTGCTCAGAGCTCACCACTTTCAAGAGGGGGATAATGTCACAGCCAAGGAGGCAGGGGCATTACCAATCATATTCAACAATCATTACTTCATTGATACCCCTCAAAACCCAATCAGAAAGGGGGTTTCATTCAACATTCTCCAAATACAGTTTTCAGACCTCAATACAGTTTCATACAGGCAAAACCCAAATACAGGATTCACCAAATACAGGCCTGTAATCAATACAGGCGCAAATACCTGTATTGACTGTATAACCTGTATTAGATTCACCAATACAGGATTCAATCCCACATCCAACTTCTTCCAGCATACAGACAAGTATCTCAACACTCAAACTCCAAGGCTGGTATTTCTCACATATACCAGCCCCTCTTCACCCACCTGGGGGTTTTTCTCCCAGTTAATTATAATATTGGATTTATTATTTATTATTATTTTATTTCTCATTAAGAAATATTATTTTATTATTTATTAAGTTAGTCTTTGCCTTCCCTCACCTGTTCAGTAGAGTCCTGGTGGCCATATCCTTCATTAATCCTTTTCTCTTTTCTTAACAGGTTGAAACAGTGGTACAGGATTATTTGTGGTTGGCTCTTTATTATTGCTTTTGTTTTCCTCTCATATCTTTTAATTCTTATTATTTTATGACTAGGAAATTATTATCTCATTTCATTACTCTTATCATTTGAGTATTCTTCTGAGCCCTCCATAAGTAAGTCTGTTCACTGAGTGCCAGGCCCTCTTCATTAAGAAGAGCCCCTATGACAGATGTATTGTTTTTACCCTCAAGCTACTTTGTTTTTTATTTTTTATTTCCTGAATTTTAAATATTGATATTGATTTTCCAGCTCAATTTATATTTCCATTCCTTTTAAATAACATATTGGTTATTGATTTAAAATAATTTAATATCTTTTTCATCATTACGCTTGATTTGATCCCATTCTAATCATGAATTATCATTTTTCCTCCCAAATTTTCCAAAAAATTCTTTTTCAATTTATGAGAAGAAATAAAAGCTTGATGGACTCATTATTTTTGTTTATTTTTCAAAAATTTATGTATTCGGGTGAAAAATAATTTTTTCTCTTGTGTGATTAACTTATATTATGAGATTTTCTACTTTATATCCAACTCTGTTTTTTCAATGGCATATTCTACATCTAATCATAATATTAAGTACATGATATTATTAAATATAATAGAATTAACAAACCAGAAGTTATCAAAATATCTTTACTATTCAAACCTTTTATATCATTAATAATTATCTTATCCAAGAAATCCAAATTATGCTATAGCTCCGGGTAAATCTCATAAAGAATTCAATCATTTTAAAATCAAAATCTATTTATTCATTAAAGATCTTCCAAAAAGAAATTCAAAAAAAAATGGAAAAGATAATTAAGTATAATTATTAGATAATAATAATGATATGAAACTTGTTTCATTTCTTTAGAGTTATATGACCAAAATTTTGATTTTGAGTTTTTCACTAAGGATACAATCCATACTATAGAAATTTTGGAGAATACTTTTAAGGTTTCCATTAATTTCATGTATTTCCTTAGCTTAATATTCCTCAATTAAAACATCCCCAGTCTAATACTCATGGTACATGTTTATAGTTTATTTAGTTTTTTATTTCATTTTTATAAAATGATACTCTAACAAGGGCTCTTATGACATCATTATTTTGAATAAATTTTTAATTCCATAAGATAAAGTAGATTTTTTTTACTAAACTATGGTCCTTTTAATGAATTACAACTGATACCAAAACAATAATCCAACTTCTCAATTTTTTGTCAGAAATTAATTATGCATAGGTAATTGGAGTGGGTTAAAATACCATAAGGGTGAGAAATATAGGGAGGGTATTTGATTTATTTTGTAATTTCAGAATATTTATTATTTATAAAAGTTAAAAATTATAATTTGAATAAAGTTGTAAATTTGAAGAATAAAAAATCTGAAATTCAAAATTTGGTGGTTCTTTTACTTGAAAATTGTGGAAATATTTCATTTAGTAGTATTAAATTTAATATTGAAATAATGGAATTTTTGAAAACCTTAAATCTCAAGTAAAATACTAAGTGACTGTGTTAATATTTAATGTTATCTAAGTTTTGAGAAATATTGTCTTTAATGTGGATTTTAGGTCCAAAATATCTATTAAAGTGAGGTGAAACATTTTATTTTTGAAAAACCTGAATATCATTATCATCATCTATTATTAGTAATCATTTTTAATGAGATTAATTATTCCTAAATAATTGATTTTTCATCCTGGGAGTCCAAACCATAGCACAAGAATTACACCTCAGTATCATGAAGAATGGTATTAGATAGGATACTCATAGATCTACAAGCTGTGACAAATTTCTGATAATATCAATCATCTGAAAGAGGGAAATACCAAATCTTGGAATATATCATTCTGATCCCAATAGGATAAAAAATAAAAAAATTATTCAAGCTCAAAACCAGAACTGAGCATAAAACTTGAATTTGACTTCTCATCTAAAATATAGAGAAAGAGTCAAAAACCCATAAAATAGGTATTCATATTAAAGCTCTCAATTTTGAATATCCAATGGTACTACCCAAATTGAACTAGAATCAAAATTATAGAAGTTAGAGCCAGCCATAGGCCAAATAGTATTGAATGGAATATTCACCTCTCATATAACTTCTACAGTTTGAGTTTGGGATACCTAAAGTGGGGTATGTTTGGAAAGATCACAAAAAAAGATTTATGATGATACTCTCCATAATTATATGTCTTTCCTAGAAAAATCCTTCTTAAGGGAGCTATCTTAATACAGTATTTATACAAAATCCATATTCTTATGATATAATTTAAAGCTGGTATAACTTTTCCATACTTAATTTTAGGTATGCCAAATGAGTACCATTGTGTATATCTCATCAAGGGATGCAAATGGGACACTTTTGAGCTCTCTATCTTTGAAAACTGATAAAAAATTGGCCTTTAGAATTTTAATCCCAAAATATCCAGTATGGGATCTCACTATGGGACAGCTGTCTGTAGATCTGAATTGAGAGCTAACCATTTCAGTCAAGTGCTGTTTATTCTTTAATTACTCATAAATTGAAAAATAGTAGCCCTATAGAGTCATCCTGTAAAGCTTGTGATGTTTCAGAGCTACCAGAAGGAACCTGTAAGCTCTAATGGTAAAATGCTTTACCCTGAAGTGGGTAAAAATGACAACTTGTGGCTCTAAAGCCACATTTTCACCCAATAACAGCTTTTACTGAGTGCATGGGAGCACAAGCTAGCTCACCTTGGTGAACCCCTTCACTATGTGGCCATGTGAAAAGGTAAAAAACCTCCCACAACCCCTAAGCAATATGAAAGGAGTTTTCTCTTCACCAAAGAAAAAATCCATCCTCCTGTTCTTAGTATTCTTATGTTTTATAACTTCATAATAAGTAGTACACTTAGAATTCAACAGGTCTAATTATAATATTAATTATTTTAGGGTTTTTGGTTGTAAAACAACAAATAAACACTGCACCTAGGGCTATTGTTACTACTTACCATCATAAATATTCCTTAGTATAGCCTTTTTAATCATCTTGCCTTATTTTTCACTATTATCATTGTGTCACACTTGTAGTTATGGCTTTTCATTCTCATTCTAAAGATTTATCACAGATTCAGCCTGACATAGCTATACCATATATTCATTCTTTACTTCATATTCATATCTTACAGTCAACGATGAAATATGAGAGATTTATATCAGGGGATGAACTCCAGAAGCTCTTTACCATATCTATTGAGCCATATTTCATTGATATTTCTGCTTCTGAAGTGCCCAAGGTATGAATTTCTTTCTTCCTGTAAGTAATTACTGTACACATATCTTAAGCTATACCTGCTACTAGTATACCATTCAAGGGGATTTTTCCTTGTTCCCATAATATTCTTAAGCATAAATGGGGATATCCATTTATTATTCATTTAAAAGGAGAACCAGGTGCATAATATGAATGCCAACATTCTTAGAATATCTATCTTAACTTCCATAATTTGATTTAATAATAGGCTGAGATATGATAGTATAAAATTAGTCACTTATTTTTAACCACACATTTTTCTGTTTTATATAAAATCTTAGTTCTTTAGTACTTTTAGTAGTTAAATTTCATATATATCATTCTGTTTTTATCTATCATTCAACATAATATTTCTACTTCTAAATTAATTCAATAAGTATCTTTTATTTAATCAAATAATATTTCTATTTTTTTATGATTTTAAGTTTTCATAAAAATTTAATATTTTTTTTAATGGATATATATTCAATTCTATTTCAGTATTGATTCATTATTTGTTTTTTACATTTTTTTTGTTTTTAACGCTTAGTTTAATTTGAAGGAAACCTTTTTTGTATTAATATTTATAATAAAACATTTTAAATAGTTAAAATTATTTTTTTCTATAAGTATTGAATTTTTATTCTTGTTATTTTTTTGATAATTTTTATTTTTTCATTTAAAAATTTCATTTAATTAATAAAAAAAATTGATTTGAAATTATTAAAAGTTTTTGTATGGTAATGAAACCTTTTGTTTAAATTATTAATATTTTTGTTTCAAAATTTATTTGAAATTTGAACTATATTGCAATTGATTCATTTATATAATTTTTTTTTAAGAAATATATTAAGTTGATTATGAGTTTTGTGTCTTATGATGAGAATTAATTTTTTATATTATATCTTTAAAATGTAAAATCATCCCTTTTGAGATTTTATTTAAAAAATTTATAAGCAGGTTTTTTTTTCGAAAAATCAAGTCTTTCTTTTTTTACCAATCAAAACTATTATAAGTGGTTTAAAAATATATTCCTGGAATTTTAACAAAAAATTATTCAAATTGAATCTTGAATTAATCAAATTCTTAAATATAATTTTTTAATATTTCTTTTTGAGAAAATCAATAAAGGTAATTTATAAATCCATATAGCTTTTTTTTGGTACATTCATATAAGACCTTATATTAATTTAGCAAAATGGACCAAAAATTCATGTAATTTTTTATAAATTCATATCATAAAGAACTTTTGTTTGAAAAACAAAAAGAAGTATTAACACAGATTAAATCAATTTATATTCCTTCCAAACAAAAAAATTGATTTAATAAATGTTTTGATCAGCCAAACAGTTCCCTTAATTTTTTTTTGTTTTGAATATTTTTCTTTTATTCCAAAATTTCCAAAATTGACCAATTTGGCTAATTTTTTTTTTCTTGTAAGAATATAATTCATAAGAAACTAATTTATTTATCAATTTCCAAAAAAAAAGAAAGAAAGCTACACAGGTAGTCAAGAAAATCTGAAATAATTTAAATTTTGATTAATTTTTATCTAAAATATTTTTGACTTCTGAAAAAGGGATCTTTTTTTAAAAAAAACTTGGGCTCAGATACCAACTATTTGAAAATCCTTTGGCAGAAAGACGTATTTGTATTTTGAATGCACCAAAATTAGTGTTTTACCTTTATGTTCTTAATTCTACTTGTGATTGGTCTAAAAAAAACCTCATCAACTAGTTTATGGCCAAATTAAACAAAAATTATAGTTTTTGGGTCCAAAATATAATCCAGATGAGCTAAAATGATGACAATTTTATCAAAAGAAAGTTAATATTTGATAGTTCAATAGGATATCTCACATCATTAGGAGATTTTGAAAATTCAAAGAGTTTCATTGGTGGTGAAGTTTCCTTAATTTTTTCAAAACTATGTATGTGGTTGAGGTTGATGTTTAAAAAGGAAATTATGACTTGTATATTGCATGAGTATATCCAGATTTCTTTATTTGTTTTAGTATTGAAATCCACACAATTAAGCTGATAAATCAATAGTAAATAAAAATTAAAAAACTGAAGTAACTTGAAAAAACTGATTTTATGGCTTCTCGGGGTTTTTAAGGGGGTGTGGAATAATATGCAAACCACTTCATTACTCCCATTTTGCCTTATTTTCCATTAAAAGTGGGAAAAGGAGCTTTCTTGGATGGATTTACTAAATTCTTATGTGAATTTGCCAATTCCTGGAATCCTTGTTGAAGCTCTTTCTTTGTTCAAATTGCTCAGCTCTTCATTTTTTAGAATTTTCTGATTGAAAGTTTGTGACTTTAAATCTTGACAGCTTGATGCTCTCTTCAGTATCATCTTAATCTCACTCTCTTGCCGACCGGAGCACGTCTCACTTGCTCATGATTGGTCGTCGTGGCATTTCTCTGAGCAAGATGAGACATCCGAAATCGCTCATGAATCTTTTCATCATCTTTGATGGATGGTGTTGCTCATCAGCTCCGGATAAGTCAGCACATCAAAACTCAGAAGGCTCCATCCCTCTGACGGTGGACTTAATCTTGGCGGCAGCTTCTCAAACTGATCCCGAGGCTGATAGGTGCTTGTCGCAGATCCAGCGCCATTGATTGATTTAGCCCTTTGTCCACCAAATCCGAGACCAACCGCCGGTCTACGGTTGGATGTCGGCCAATCCAGTGGGACTTACCCCTTTATTCGCTTCTGGCTTAGCTTAAGAAATCCCACGTATCAGGTCGGATTGTTTTCTGCTTATTGCTATCGAAGGTCCATCTTCTCATCAACGCCTTGGGAAAGTTTCACACGCTATCTCACTTCAACTTGTCGTATCAAGTTGATTCTCAAAAGAGCAAATCCAAGGAGAAGTCCCAGTCATGGATCGCTCATTACAGATCTTTATCTTATTGGTTGTTGTACTCTTTATCTCATGGATCGCTTTTCTAGGTAAGACTTTCGGCCATTCTCTTCAGCTTTTAATCGTTTATCCAGTTCTAGATCTCTTTCATATTTGTTTTTGATCTCAATACAGTCCTATCGACTTGCTTGGGTCCACCACTTCGTCAAATGATATCTCAAGCTTGGTCCAAACTTATTGAATTCGGATCGACCTCTGCCCCTGCTAACACTTATCGAATCATTCCATCTACCGATTCAAATAGATTTCATTCTCACTTTCATTACCAGCAATTAATTCCTATGAATGTGGAAGAATTCGAGTTATCGTCATTCTCAAATAATTATCAAAACTCTTCCAATGATTACCCATCGAAATTATCTTGAAAAATCATCAATTGCTTAACTTTTTTTAACAAAAAGAATCTTAATGTGTTACAAAAAACAAACAAACTATATTGATAGTACCTTAGAGCTGTACTTTTCTCTTATTCAGCTTCAGCGATGACGTAACTCTACTCAAATTTCTTGTAAAACATATAACGTTCTCTAGCTCTTTTCATCATTAGTATTCTCAGCTTTTGCACCTCGAGCTTAGATATCATGACAAACAAAATTGATATGATCAAAATGTAGTGAAAATCTGCTTTTTTTTGAAAAAAAAGAAAATCATTAATGAAAAAATGGTCATTCGAGCGTTCAAATCTTTGCAAAAAACTTCTTAACTCTGGATCATGCTTGTGTAATTTTTCAATTGAATTGAACAATTCAATCTTGTGATATCAATCAACTTGTATCTTATATATAAAATTCATCATTGTAAAATGTTCTCTTGATTTACAATAAACAATAAAGAAAAAAAATCTCACTCTTAAAAATTTCAAAATTAAGAAAATAAGATAAAAAAACTGGGAAACTTTGGAATCAAGTTCAGAAAAAATAAACTATTTCAAAAAGTTAATAAAATGATATACATTTTTTTTACAAATTAAGTTAAGAAAATAAGATAAAAAAACTGGGAAACTTTGGAATCAAGTTCAGAAAAAATAAACTATTTCAAAAAGTTAATAAAATGATATACATTTTTTTTTACAAATTAAGTTAAAAAAATAAAATAAATTGAGTAAATTTATAGCAAAAAAGAAAGAATAATAGTGAATTTTAATTTGAAATCAATAAGAAAAATGACAAATCAACTTTCTTTATTATATTAGAAAAAAAATTGATTTTCAATTTTGAATAAAACTTATAATCATTCTTTATTTTTATTATGAATTTTGAATATTTTTTTTTCCAAATTTATAAGGTTTTTTTCTGTGACAAAATAAATTCTTTTTTTAATATCTAAATTAAGTAGAATTTAATTTAAAAATCAAGAGGTTTTTCTAAAAAAATGAAAATCATTAAGATTTTTATAAACTAACAAAATCTTATTAAATTTTTTAATTTTTCAAATCAACAAAAAAAAAAATACTTGAAATAAAGAGGAAAATGAGGAAACCTAAAAAAAAAAAAAAAATTAATAAATATTAAGATTTAGTAAAACAAAAAGTAATGAAATTATTAAAAAAAAATGAATTAAAATTAATAGTGTTAATCAGAAAACACTATTAATTGAAGAATTTCCAAATCAATCCTCCAATACAACACCAACTTACTAATAAAGGTTATATATCCCTACAATTTCAATCAAATTCATCAGTACAGGATGTGTGAATTAATAAATACAAAAATCAGAGCATGAATTCCATTAAATAGGATTTCTTTAATGAAAATAAGGCTATCGATTAGGAATTGATAATATAATTGAAATTAAAACAGATTTATTTTTTTAATTAATAAAGAGATAACTAATTTTGAGATGGGTAAATTCTTGATGAAATGAACTTTTGTCATAGGGACACTTGGAAATAACAACAGTGGCCTGGCATTCAGGAATCAGGGAGCTCACTTGAAAGACTGCAAAAGATTTTAAGAAGTAAGAAAGTATATTTCTTTAACAAGAATAATGTAAGTACAAGAATGAGTCACAAAATAAGAAAGAAAGCCAAGTAAGTCTTTTATTCACTGTTTCAACATTCCAGAAGGATAAATGAAATTATTAAATAATATGACCACCAAATATTCGCTAAAAGGCAAACAAAGAGGTGAAAATGACTAACTTACTAATATCAAGATTCACTATCTAGATGAAAGAAAATAAAAATAGAAATAAATCCTAGTAGATTATTTAATTGGGGGAAAACTCCCAAGGGTTGAAAGAGAGGCTGGTATAAATGATAAGCTGAAAGCTTGACTTTTCCAGGATGACAGCTGGGCTGTATTGGCTTCTTGAGGGAATGTATACCTGGCCAAATTGGGAAATAAATTGGGTTAAGTGATCTTCCCAGGGTCCATGGTTGAAATAAAGGCCTCTATAAAACAAGACTGTATGAAATGAATGTGTTTGCCAAGGTGGATTGATGGAGCATTGACATTTGAAAGCTGATTTGAATTTTCCTCTTGAATATCCTTTGAAATGAAAACTGCAAGTATCCCCTTTAGGGAATACTGCATACTTGAAGATTGAGGTGATTGGTGCAAAGGAAACTCTGAGCTTGAGCATTGATTAATCTTTCACAAAATATTGAGTCATAAGTAGTTTAAGTTCTTTTTGAAATTGAAGTATGCCCCCTTGATTTGGTCATCATTGGGTTTCAAGTGAACAAAGATGCATAATGGAGTATGACACCATTTATGGCATTTTTTGGTTATTGAAAGCAGAAAGAAACCAAAGAATTTTTGAGGATGGCCTTGAAAAATATTGGAAAGGGTGAGTTTGAAGGCTTCATAGGATTGCTGGGTGTTTTGGCCAAAAAAAGCCTGCAAAGGCTTAAAACTGCATTTGAAAAACATGCACAAATCTTGAATTTAAGCCCCAAATGGCCTAAAAATGATTTTTGGGAATATTCCTTATCTAACATGGGAAAATTTCCTAATATGGAAAAATGCACAAAATGTGAAAAACTGTATTCATGGCCTAAAAAGCATAATAGAGCCTTTTGGCCTATATTTCCCCTTTTGACTTGTAAATGCCCAAAAGTGCCCAAAGGCAGAAAATGGAAAAGAAAGGCCTCATGATGACAAAGGGGCCAGGTTGGCCCCAAAAGATAAAATGGCCATAAAAGGTCAAAAAAGCAAAAGTGACCAATTTTGCCAAAGAATGATGGATATGGCCAATTTTCCATCAATTTACTATGACATTTATATTACATGAAATGGTTCAAGAGAGTAATTATTCACTTTTTTGAAATTACCCCCACCTTGAATGGTGAGCTCCTGTGCACCAATACAAGGTAAAGCTTTCTGAGGCTAATGGAAAAGAGCCTTGCAGCAGGGATTCAGTGAGGAGTATTTTAAGAGAAAAATTTCAAATGCTGTTAAGGTTTGAATAGTCTTCTTTTGACATTGGCTTTTGTTCTTGATCAAATTTTGAATGATTTATGATCAGTTAATTAGTCAAAATATGATGTAATAAAAATAAAATTTTCAAGAAAAAGAACTAAATTAAATAAAAGAAACAACAGAAAAAAAGAGAAATGAAACTTGAGGAGGTTCCAATCTTGATCACAGAAGTTGGTAGTTCATTTGAATTGACCAAGGAATCTTGTTAACTACCACTTCCACTAGTTCCATCAGGGAAATAACTTGTAAGATGTGGATATTAAACTTTGATTAAAAATAAAGCACTCTTCCTGTCCTCAAGATTTGTATAAGGTAAAATTTGATTAAAGATTGTAAATTTTGAGAGTTTTAAAAGAAAACATGCAAAATGTATTGTATTTAACTTTGTTAGTATAGAAAAATAATATTAGAAAGATTTATTTTTTTTAACAAAAATAAAAAAATTTATCCAAAAAATACTTTACAAGAGATATTTATGGCTAAAAAAGAAATTTTTTCAAGAGAAATTACAATTAGAATTAATTTAGAAAAGAACTTCAGGAAATTAATATGAGAACAGTGTCTCTAAGAAGAATTTTATACATAAAATGAACCCAGAAGCAACCAGAGTGAGTTTTGAAACAAAGTGACAAAGTTAATTGTGATGAAAGATGGTTTATGTCACTTTTGGGGTGGTTCAAGGGAAAAAATGATTATATGAGTTAAAAAAACTAATTATAATAATTTGTAATGTGGTTAGAAGAGTTAAAATTATTAAAAAAGGGTGGTAAGAATATTTTATTGATTTACTTACCAGTTGTTTTAAACTAATTATAAAAGCAAAATATTCTAACATTAACAGAAAAGTGAGGCAAATAAGACATTCTTTTAAAGCCCCCAATTTTCTTACTCCAAAAGTGAAATCTACTATAATCAGTTGTGCTAAAAACACTGACAAAAGAAAATCCAATTATTTCATAATTGAACCCTGGTTTATACCAAAAAAGGGGTGGTTTTAGCCATTTTAATAGTAATACTTGGGTTCAAGACTCTAAACAACTTTGGAATGTGTATAAGAGACCTCAAAGCCAGTTAAAGATTTTTTTACTAAGAGTGTTTTCACTTAAGGGTAGTTTTATCCTTGTTTCAACAGTTAAAACTACCCTGGTTGATATAAAAACCACATCATCAATTGAGTCACAGACCGTGTGACTTAATTGAAGGCCAAAAGTGATGAAATTTTGCATGGACTTTGACAACTCGAAATGTTCAAAAAGGAATTTGGGGGAGTCTGGAATCCTTGTAGCCAAGATTCCTTCCCCCAAAATTGATCTTTACAATTTATTTTTCTTCAATTCCTCATCATGTATTATACTAGAAATTTTACATATGTAATTCATTTAAGAATTTACAGTACACAACTGTAATTATTGATTCCAAATAATTGAATTTGTGAGCCTTTGTGATATTAACCCATATTCAAAAAGGTCACAAATATCTTTAAAAAAATTATTTTAACAATAAGAATTGAAATTATAAGCTTAAAATAATTAAAAATGCCATAAGAAGACTCAGATTTTTGATTATCTCAGAAGCCAATGTATAAACATGTGAGATAAGCTAGGCCATTGGATTACCCATCAAAAACTACATATATGAAATCTTTATTCAATATCTGTGAGCCTTAGAGATATTTTTATATACCCAAAAGACAACACATAACAAATAATGTTATAATTATAAATAAAAAAATTTATTTATATTATAAAAATAAAATAAAATTTATATTATAATTTAAAATTAAAATTACATTGAAATTTGAAATTGTGAAAACACATTTTTGCTTGAAAAAATTGGGTAAAAAGAAATTTTGAACAAAAATATGTAAATTAAAATATTTTTGGAAAAAAGTTGAATAAAATTTATTATAACTTCTCATCCAAAAAAGAAACTTAGAGAAATTATTTCACCATTGGATTCCTCATGAAAAATAAGGTGGGGTAACCAATGAGTGGAATTTCTGTAACTCAACTATAAATAAGCTTAAATTAAGTTTTTAGTATTTTCTGTATGAAAATTGAAAATCCTCCAAACCCTGATTGAATTCACACCACATGTGGTGTTAACCATCAATTTTTGTATTAAAATTGAGGTGTGGTGTGTAGTTTAGAAGCTAGGAGGAATTGAAGTATTTTAAAGTGAAATGTCAAAATGTGTGCATTTATTACATAAGGGAGCTTTAACTTAAATATGAGGTATCAATTATTACAGTTGTGTACTGTAAAAAATGAATTTAATTACAAGTATAATTAAAGATGAGGAATGAATGAAAAAATTAATTGGAAAGATTAATTCTGGGGGGGGGGGAAGGAATCTTGGCTCTAAGGGTTCCAGACTCCCCCAAATTCCTTGCTGAAAGGTGTGGGTTGTCAAAATTCACACAAAAGCTCATTAAATTTGGCCTGGAATTGAGTCACAGGGTCTGTGACTCAATTGATGATGAGGTTTTGATAACAACCAGGGTAGTTTTCACTGTTGCCAAGAGGGTAAAACTACCGTTACGCTAAAACAATCTGTGAGCCTTTGAGATATGACCACATACCCAATAAGGTCACAAGAAAGACTCAGAATAATTATACCTTCAAGATAATTATACTAAAATTACTTAGAATAATTATACATTAAAAATAATTACTTCAAAAATACAAAAATACCATAAATTGGTACAAAAATTGGTTTCACTTAAAAACCAATGAATCAACATGTGAAATAAATTATACAATTGGATTCCCCATGGTAAAATACACATATACCAGTTTTATGGCATATCTGTAAAGTCAATATTTAATGAGTTATAAGGAATAATACCTCATAAAAACCATAAATACTTATTTATTTCAATAACAAATGGAACAACATGTGAAATAAATTGTACCATTGGATTCCCCATGAAAATGCACACATAAAACAATTAATAAGCTAATTTCCAAAGTTAATACTTAAGGAATTAACCTGAATATATGCACTATTTTGGTCAACGCATATATTCAAGGATCATAGCTAATATCTCTTAAACTATACAAGATAGAGTGATGAACCAAAAATAAAGTTACAACTTAATTACTGTAAGAACACAGATATGAACTTTATTTTACAATTTATAAGCAGGGTTAAAACCTATGATAAAATATTGATAAAAATCAACAGAGCTGTTGACCACTTTGTTGTGAAAGTGGTCCAAACTTAAAATAAAGCTCACAGTTGGATTCTAATAGTTCATTCGTGAAGAATGACGTAATTTTTATTATTAAATTCAGGGTATAACCCCCTGAAATCATGATTTGAAGTTCAAAATATTGAATTTCAACAGAAAAGATGAGTTACAAGAAAAATAATCAAAATTAGAGTTTTGATGATGTAATGAAAAGCTCTTGGAAGCATAATAAGGCTATATCAGGCTATCAGAATTCACTCTCTGAATTGCTGTAGCGTGTAAAACTTGAAAGTTAACAAAGATAAAAGTTTGAGCTTAAATTGAGCAGTTATGATCACCTACTGTAACCTTAAATTAAGTTTAACAGTCATATGAGTGATAACATTGGTGAATACTATTAGTTTATGATTAAAAATAATAAAATACACAAAATTTGGGGTTCTGCCAAGCCTCTGATGTCATCAACTTTAGAGTTATAGTGATAACTCTAAATAATGGTGTAATAATGATGCAATATGGTTTGATCATGATGTAATCATCCCCAAACCTTAAAATATTGATCAATTCCAGTGGATATGATCAGTACACGTCTACTAGAAGCCTGTTAGACTCTAGGAGAGGGGTATTTACTATAAATAGAGCTCTTTTTACTCTATTTTCCCCTCAGACGCATCAAAAACATTAAATCAATTAAATAAAAGGTAATTTCTTTATTCTTTATATATAAAACCATTATATTATTAAAGACCAAAGAACACCTTGCTGTAATCATCTATTTTGACGTGATTAAATCATTTATTTATTTGTTTTTGTTAAAAATCTCTCTAAAACTCATTTCCACGTAAAAATCAAGAATATTAGTAATTTTCTTTATTTTTTATTGTAAATACAATTTGAAAAGGTTGTATTCATATTTTTTGGCGTAAAATATTTCAAAATTATTATATTAAGTGTTAAAAGTAAGTTATTTTCTCTCATTATAATAATTTTCTCTTTATTATTATTTTAATAATTCTTTAATTAATATAAATAGTATTTATATTAATTCATAACTTTAATATTGGTAATATTATTGTTATTAATTGTTTTTTATTAATAAAAAACAATTTTTTACGCCTTTATTATTTGTTTGTAACAATAATAAAGTGCCTTTAGATATATTAATTATTTTATATTCATATATTTATTTTATTATATTATATTTTATAATATAAATCATATTATTATATTTTATTAATAATATAATCATTTTTACGCCATAATTATAAAAATTATTTTCATCTTATTTATTTCAATTATAAGGACATTCATAGTACAATAAGTAAAATATTAGTAATTTTTACTTATTGTTTCATAGTCAAACCTTACATTTGGGGGCCTGGCCGTGATATTTACTTAAAAGACCTTTAAAAAGATTCTAATTGGGTTTATCCAAGACTAAATTATATTTATAATCATCAAATTATATAATAATTTCAAATTTTATTGATTTTAAAAGCTATTGAGGCATTTGGAAAGCAATTGTACTGTCTTACACGTGGTTTTTTCACATCCTTAGACTTGCAAGAACTTTCTTTGAGTGACTCTAGTGATTAAAAAAGATATTATATAAATTAAAAATAATTTTTATTATAATTTAAATTTATAAAGAATCATATTAATTTTTATTTTATTCCTTAAAAATAAAAATAAAAAATATAAAAAATATTAAAAATATTAAAAACCAATGAAAAAAGGTAATTTTTATTCATTTTTATTCATTTCAATTTTTTAAAGATATTAAAGAAATTTCTATGTGGAAAATTGCCATATCTTACCAAAAAATAACACTTCTTATAAAAAGACTTATATTTATTTGTCTTTTTTAGTGTTTGAGGATAACCCAACAGAAGACAACCAAACTACTGTTGAGAGAT
The DNA here is from genome assembly GCA_023105745.1 of Austropuccinia psidii. Classification (NCBI taxonomy): domain Eukaryota; kingdom Fungi; phylum Basidiomycota; class Pucciniomycetes; order Pucciniales; family Sphaerophragmiaceae; genus Austropuccinia; species Austropuccinia psidii. Next base: position 24,951,030 of record JALGQZ010000001.1, read on the forward strand.
TGGTGGAAGAAACTTGTCAAAGTTCTCCAACACCAGTTATCACTAAAAGAAAGAAAGCTAAGAAATTAGACTTTCCAGGACCCACCATTCAAGACTCTGAAGGTGAGCACCTCTTTTATAATTGCCATAGAAAGAATTTTTATCCTAAAATATTTTTATTTTTTATTTTGTTAAATTATGACTACCAGAAGAGGTTCCCAATACTCCATCCTATCAGATGGAGCTGGACTCAGAGGTAGAACTGATCCCTCAAAAGGGAAAAGAAAGGGCAATATCCCCAGTGGAACAGAATCCACACAAGGAAGTGCCTTATCCCAAAGGCAAGTCCCAGAAATGCCCATGATATCTGAACCTGAATTGGAGCTAAGTATGAGTAACTCAAATAGGTACAAATCACATTCAGAGGGCTCAAATAGACATCTACATGAGCCAGTACAAGCATTATTACACAGTGTACAAGGACAAAGATTGGGAAATGCTTCCTCAAATACAACAAGGAGTGATGAACTCCTGGCACATCCTGAAAAAGTTTCTCAAAGAGGAGGAGATAGTGAAATACTCCAATGGATGGAATCCACTGTCATCCAAACCTCAAATCAAAAAAAATCAAGGATTACCACGCCAAAAAGAGGGAGGCAACCAAGGAAGAAGCCCCAGTAGCTTCTACCAGCAAGCCCCAAGCCAACCCACTTCCCCAAGAAGGGAAGAAGAACAAGAAAAAGAATTGGAGGAAACCATATTCCCCAAGCTACAGGATCCCAAAAATCCAAAAGGATGCCATGGACAATGTTTTCAACATGGCCAGAACTTTGATGGAATTCAAAGACAAAGAGGAACAAAGAATGAGACAACCCCATTTCCCAAAGAAATAACCTTGTCTCCTGATGTTGTAAATACTTTAACAGAGCTTAAAAATAGTATTTTACCTCTTAAAGACATTAAAAATAGTTTATTATCTTTCCAAGAAATAAATAATAGCTTATCATCTTTAACCAAACTTGTTGTACAAAATAAGAAAGAAATTGATAACATAAAATTTATGATTGAAAATAATAAACCAAAAGTGTTAATTGACAATACTCAGAAATTAATACAAGGACAACAAGAGTTGTACAAATACATAAGTGATATCAAAGAAAAAACTTTGACAATCAATTATGATGTGAGTATTGACAATCTTACAGAAAAATTAAACAAATTAAGTATCTCTGTAGAGAAATTTGAAGAAAAGAGTTCATCACACCAAAAATTACTTTTGGACCATGTGGAAAAAAGTGATGAAGCAAGAATGCATCTAAAAGATGATATTCAAAGTGAAATAAGGCTTATTACTGAAAAAATGGATAAAATGAATGAGGCTAATTTAAATATGCCAAAGTTATCAACTCCATTTTCTCATATAAGAAGCCCTGTTAAAACAAAAGAGGAATTGACAAATCCTTTCATAACAGACTTGAGTCACCAAGAAAATAACCAAGTCTTAATGAAGGAAGCACCTCAGCTGAAAGAATGGCCAACATTCACAGGAGAAGGTGAATATGACCACATGTCATTTATTAAAACAATTGACATGTTACAAGAAGACTATGCCATACCAGATGAATTAATCACTGCAAGATTACATTCATTGTTTGAGAAATCTGCAAAAAGATGGTATTATGGCATAAGACAAACAAATGGTAAAAAGACCTGGTCTTGGTGGAAACAAGAAATAATCACCAAGTGGGCAAATGATGCCTGGAGGTATAAGATAAAAAATGCATTTGAAAATTCTTTCTTTGACCCAGAGAAAGACAAACCTTTAACTTGGTTCCTGAAACAAGTTGAAAGGCTTAATGCATTGTACCCAGAAATGTCACAAAAAATGGTGCATATGAAAATACTCAAGAAATGTGGAGGAGAGCTAGAACATGCCCTAAGAAGCAGGTGTATAGAACCATGCTCCACAGAAGAGTACATTAATGCACTAGAAGACATAGTGACAAGAACAAAAATTGGCAGGACTTGGAAGAAAATGGACATTAAAAGCCCAAATAAACCATTTATCAAAAAAGATAAACCAAGAGAATCCTTCAAACCCAGTACATCCAATAATAATGCGCAGAGGAAATGCCATAAATGTGGAGGTATTGGACACTTAGCCAATAATTGCCTAAAAAAGGCAAAAATCAATGAAATTGTGGAAACAGAAAACCACAATGACAAAGAGGAGGTATCTGACTCTGAAAAAGAAACAGAAGAATCAGAAACTTCTGAAAGTGATGAAATCAATATAATTAATGCAGAAATTAATAACATTGATATAATTTATGAAGTACTAGATGTCAACTCAAATTTACCACAAGTTGGAACATCTGACACAAGCCTGACAAATGTGCAAGATGCCAAAATATATAGAACCAAACCTGCAAGAGGAATGGGATATACAGCTGGAAAATCAAGTATAAGTATTATTATGGTTGATAACCAAGAAGGAAAAGTTAACTTAGATACAGGAGCATATTGCACCTGTGTTGGAAAAAGTTATTTAAAAACCATTGTCCCAGACTGGCAAGAAAAACTTATGCCAATACAAGGTGTCAAATTCAGTAGTGCAAGTGAGAGCATGAAGCCCCTTGGAATAATTGATTTAACACTAATTTTTCCTCACCCTTCACAATGTGTCAGAATTAAAGTGGAATTTGTGGTAATGGACAACTGTACCAGTAATCACTTTATCCTGGGAAATGACTACTTATCAATCTATGGTATAGATATCTCTAACCAGAAGGATAGATATTTTACTATAGGAGACAATAAGAGACAGAAGTTTGGCTTCTTAAATAACAAAAAACAAATTACAGTTATTAAGAATGAAGAAAAGATGCCAGAAAAGGATCTTTTTATATCTGAACAGCTTAAAGAGGCAGAATTCAATCAAGAATTAACAGATAGAATGAAAGAAAAATTAATTGACCTCTTATTTAAGTACAAAAATGCCTTTGCAACTGACAAAGAGCTACTAGGTGCTATAATTGGGCATGAAGTAGACATAATTCTTAATGTGGAAAAGCCTTACCCACCCTTACTAAGGAGACCAGATTACCCAGCTAGTCCAAGGGCTAGAGAAGCCTTAGAAGTGCACATTAAAGAATTAATCGACCTTGGAGTATTAAGAAAAGTTGGACATAATGAACAGGTAGAAGTTACTACACCTGTCATTATAACTTGGCATAATGGAAAATCAAGGATGGTAGGAGACTTCAGAGCCCTGAACACCTATACCATTCCAGATAGATATCCAATACCTAGAACCCATGAGACATTGACCCAATTGTCACAAGCTAGGTTCATCACAGCTATGGATGCTCTTAAGGGTTTTCATCAAAATGTCTCAGCAGACAATGCCAAGAAACTACTAAGAATAATAGTCCATTGTGGAATTTTTGAATACTTAAGAATGCCATTTGGGATAAGAAATGCACCTTCCCATTATCAAAGAATGATGAATACCATATTCCCTGAAGAATTATCAGAAGGATGGTTAATTATCTATATTGATGATATTATAGTCTTCTCAGAAACTTGGGAAAATCACCTTACAAGACTAGAAAGGGTACTACAGAAAATAGTCCAAGTGAATATAAAAATTTCTTCGAAAAAGTGTCATTTTGCATATAGTGAGTTAAAAGAACTAGGACATGTTGTATCTGGACTCAGGCTAGGCATAGACAAAAACAAAGTAGCAGCAGTACTACTTAGACCAATGCCTCAAACCAAAAAAGAAATGCAATCATTTATAGGATTTGCTGGTTACTATAGACAGCATATAAAGGACTTTGCAAAAATTGCTAAATCCTTGTATAAACTATGTGACCAACAAACAGTCTATGAAATGACTGAAGAAAGGGTCAAGGCATATGAAGAATTGAAAAATTCACTAACAAATTCCCCATTTCTTCTAATGCCAGATTGGAAACTACCCTTCAAACTATACATTGATGCTTGTGGAGAAGGACTAGGTGCTGCACTTCACCAGACACAAATTATCAATGTTAAACCAGTGGAAGGACCAATTTGTTTCATTTCAAGGCAGATAAAGCCAACAGAATCAAGGTATGGAGCCAGCCAAATGGAATGCTTATGCTTAGTGTGGGCTTTGGAAAAACTGCATTATTATTTGGATGGCACAGTATTTGATGTAATCACAGACTGTAATGCTGTGAAATCACTATTAAATATGAAGACTCCAAATAGGCATATGCTGAGATGGAAAATTGCTATCCAAGAATACAGAGGAAATATGACTATTGTTCATAAATCTGGTAATATCCATAAAAATGCAGATGGTCTTAGCAGATGGGCTCTAGCAAATACCCCTGACAATCCAGCATGGGTACCACAAGAAGAACACCATATAGAAGGAATATGTGTTACAGATATTGGCACAGAATTCTTTAACCAAGTCAAAGAAAGCTATAAGATAGACAAAAATTGCCATATCTTGAGCCAACTTCTAATGAAAGACTGCAAAGACCCATCACTTTCATCAAAGCTAGATGAAACATGGAAAAAGGCATATGATGAAGGAAGATTCCACCTCCTTGATGGAATCCTCTACCATAGAACAAAACACACATGTGTTATGGCCTTAACAGATAGAACACTAATAAGCACTATTTTACATGAGTGTCATGATAGTGTTGCATCTGGACATCTCTCAGAAGATAGGACATTAGAGAGGGTGAAAACCTGCTCTTGGTGGCCAAATTGGAAGAAAGATGTTGCAGAGTATTGCCAAACCTGTGACAGATGCCAAAAAGCCAACAGAGCCACAGGAATAAAAAATGGAATGATGATCCAAATCCAAGAACCAAAATCCCCTTGGGAAATAGTTCATATGGATTGGGTAACAGCATTACCTCCAGGAGGAGACAGGAGTTATAATGCATGCCTAGTGTTAGTTGACAGATACAGTAAAACTCCTATGTTCCTACCATGTCACAAAGATGACACAGCTATGGATACAGCCATAATGATATGGAATAAAGTCATTAGCCACACAGGCTTATTCCAAAATATTATAAGTGACAGAGACCCAAAGTTCACTTCAGCATTATGGACAAATCTCCATAACTTGTTTGGGACAAAGTTATCATTCTCAACAGCTTATCATCCTCAAACTGATGGTTTAGCAGAAAGAATGATACAGACCTTAGAAGACATGATCAAAAGATTCTGTGCTTATGGGCTAGAATTCAAAGATTCTGATGGTTTTACCCATGATTGGTGTACACTAATACCAGCACTGGAACTGGCATATAAAACATCAATCCACTCTTCTACTGGAAAAACACCAGCAATGCTAGAAAAAGGTTGGAATCCAAGACTTCCTTATGACACCCTCAAAGAGAACTTAGTGGATATACATACAACAGCAAGCAGCTTTAAAATAATGCTTGACAAAGCAAGACACCATGCAAACAGATTTATGCAAGATTCTTTCAAATATGCAAAAGAAAGATGGGATAAAAGTCACAAGCCACCTGATTTCAAAATAGGAGACTTGGTTCTAGTATCAACCCTCAATTTCAATAACATAAAAGGCACAAAGAAATTGAAAGATTCCTTTGCAGGACCATTTATGATAAAAGCACTTCATGGACCCAATGCTGTGCAATTGGAACTCACAGGTGAACTAATGAACAAACACCCAACTTTCCCTGTAAGTCTAATAAAACCTTACAGCTCAAGTGACAAGGAGTTATTTCCACTAAGAAATAAACCCCCACTTGAAATTCCCCCCTTGGAAGAAGGAGAGGAAAAGAAAATAGTAAAAGTCCTTAACGAAAGAAGGACAAGAAACAAAAAAGAAAGGGAATACCTTGTAAGGTATAGAAATTAAACTCAAGAAGATGAATGGATACTTGAGAAAGATATAACAAATGCTGATAAACTACTAAGAAGGTTCAGACATGAAAGAAAGCCTGAAAAATAGAAAAGTTAAGCATGATTGAGCTTCAAGACTAACAAGTCTATTGAAGAGGTAAGACAGTGGATGAAACCCTAATTACACATATCAGATTGTGGTACAATCTTTTTTGGTGGTAGGGAATGTGAGCCTTTGAGATATGCCCACATACCCAATAAGGCACAAGAAAGACTCAGAATAATTATACCTTTAAGATAATTATACTAAAATTACTTAGAATAATTATACATTAAAAATAATTAATTCAAAAATACAAAAATACCATAAATTGGTACAAAAATTGGTTTAACTTGGAAGCCAATGAATCAACATGTTAAATAAATTATACCATTGGATTCCCCATGGTAAAATACACATATACCATTCTTATGGCATATCTGTAAAGTCAATATTTAATGAGTTATAAGGAATAATACCTCATAAAAACCATAAATCCTTATTTATTTCAAGAACCAATGGAACAACATGTGAAATAAACTGTACCATTGGATTCCCCATGAAAATTTACACATAAAACAATTAATAAGCTAATTTCCAAAGTTAATACTTAAGGAATTAACCTGAATATATGCACTTTTTTGGTCAACACATATATTCAAGGATCATAGCTAATATCTCTTAAACTATACAAGATAGAGTGATGAACCAAAGATAAAGTTACCACGTAATTACTGTAAGAGCACGGATATGAACTTTATTTTACAATTTATAAACAAGGTTAAAACATATGATGAAATATTGATAAAAATCAACAGAGCTGTTGACCACTTTGTTGTGAAAGTGGTCCAAACTTAAAATAAAGCTCACAGTTGGATTCTACTAGCTCATTTGTGAAGAATGACGTAATTCTCATTATTAAATTCAGGGTATAACCCCCTGAAATCATGATTTGAAGTTCAAAATATTGAATTTCAACAGAAAAGATGAGTTACAAGAAAAATCATCAAAATTAGAGTTCTGATGATGTAATGAAAAGCTCTTGGCAGAATAATGAGGTTATGTAAGGCTATCAGAATTCACTCTCTGAATTTCTGTAGCATGTAAAACTTAAAAGTTATTAAAGATCAAAGTTTGAGCTTAAATTGAGCAGTTATGATCACCTACTGTAACCTTAAATTAAGTTTAACAGTCATATGAGTGATAAAATTGGTGAATACTATTAGTTTATGATTAAAACTAATAGAATCCACGAAATTTGGGGTTCTGCCAAGCCTCTGATGTCATCAACTTTAGAGCTATAGTGATAACTCTAAATAATGGTGTAATAATGATGCAATATGGTTTGATCATGATGTAATCATCCCCAAACCTTAAAATATTGATCAATTCCAGTGGATATGATCAGTACACGTCTACTAGAAGCCTTTTGGACTCTAGGAGGGAGGTATTTACTATAAATAGAGCTCTTTTTACTCTATTTTCCCCTCAGACGCATCAAAAACATTAAATAAATTAAATCAAAGGTAATTTCTTTATTCTTTATATATGAAACCATTATATTATTAAAGACCAAAGACCACCTTGCTGTAATCATCTATTTCGACATGATTAAATCATTTATTTATTTGTTTTTGTTAAAAATCTCTCTAAAACTCATTTCCACGTAAAAATCAAGAATATTAGTAATTTTCTTTATTTTTTATTGTAAATACAATTTGAAAAGGTTGTATTCATATTTTTTGGTGTAAAATATTTCAAAATTATTATATTAAGTGTTAAAAGTAAGTTATTTTCTCTTATTATAATAATTTTCTCTTTATTATTATTTTAATAATTCTTGAATTAATATAAATAGTATTTATATTAATTTCTAACTTTAATATTGGTAATATTATTGTTATTAATTGTTTTTTATTAATAAAAAACAATTTTTTACGCCTTTATTATTTGTTTGTAACAATAATAAAGTGCCTTTAAATATATTAATTATTTTATATTAATATATTTATTTTATTATATTATATTTTATAATATAAATTATATTATTATATTTTATTAATAATATAATAATTTCACCATAATTATAATAATTCTTTATTATTATAATTATTTTTATCTTATTTATTTCAATTATAAGGACATTCATAGTACAATAAGTAAAATATTAGTAATTTTCACTTATTGTTTCATAGTCAAACCTTACACAATCTTTGTAAAAACAGTCTTAACTGATTTCAAAGTCTCTTAAACACATTCTGATGTGTTTTTGAAGGCTTGAAACCAGGTATTACTATGCTGTAAGATTTGTCTATGAAACTGATGATAATATTACTACTAATCAACAGTACTATGACTGTTCTTATGAAATATAATAACAACATGTTATTATAACCACAATTAAATAATTAAAGAATCATTTCTTTCACATGTTAAATAATACTAGTGATTTTAACAGTGAGTAAGTAATTGTCTACAAGAATCAATTACAAGAAGATTTTAATAATAAAACTTCTTTTATTAAAATAATAAAATTATTTTAATATATAATTATCTTTTGAAAGAATAATTATAATGGTAATTCTTGAAGAAAACTATTTTTAGAGAAAAACTTTAAGAATTAAAAATAAATCACTCACTAATATTCCAAAGAACTTATTGAAAGAGAAGATAGAGAGATTTGAACTAGAATTGTGGATTTTAAGGATCAAAATGAATTTATAACAGTATTAAAACAATATATTGTTGGATTCTATGATTTCACATCTTTCTGGTTGATTCTGAAAGATTTAAAATACTTAAGAATAGCTATAACTAATACTTACTTGTTGGTATTAATGATTTAAATAATAATAAGATGATGATGTGGAAAAGACAGCAAGAGGAGGCCTCTTTTAAGTCATCAACAGCTCACAGAGGTGTGCCATGGAGCAAACTGAAAAACTAGTGAGTGATAAAACAATAAAACTTTTTGGATTATTGATTGCATCATTTGTTGTCACGTAAGATTATCATCATTACTTAATTGATGCTTTTACGTGACTACCAACCCCAATATGGTTAAGAATAAAAAGAGTAACATCTGTAAATCTTCTTTTATTCCAAAATAATCATTTATTTCTCAAAGTTATCAATGTTATTGCCAATTTCACCACAGGTTGTAATTATTGTGAATTTTTGAAGATTCAGTGTTTCACATAGAATAGTCAAAAATGGACTGTAAGTAAAACTTTTAATTTTACTAGTAAAACTGTAATTCTTTCTGGTTGTACCATAGATAATACAGCTTTCCATTGTTCCTGAAGGATTCATAAAGATTCATTGAGAATTGTATTTTTAATGAATTTTTGAAGTTTTTACCTCATTTCTACGTAGAATTGCAAATATCAGTGTTTAACTGGTTGCTATGAGGTAAATCAATGGATACAAGTCCAAAAAGGGTTTTAATTAATATTTTGGGGTTTATCCATGGAAAATCATCAAGAATTGACATGGTTACAGGAGTCTAAGTAGCTCTTTACCTCCTTGGCACGTCAAAATAGCAGGTTATTTGCTATTTTCTTAAGATTTACAGTAGTTGTAACATGGTAACCAAGTTCCCAAAAGGTTTTAGTTTACCAATTAGGCCAACGTCAGCCATGGATCCAAGCTTTGGAGGTGTCCATGCCTCTGAGGCCTCAGAAGTTGGGTACCCTGGCTCTCTTTGATGTATTTTGTCCCCCTTGCCTATTTTTTTACGTCAAAATAGAAATTTAAGCTTAAAGTGAGATATCCACTATGGGTGTACCAAAGGTCCATGTAATAATACAATGATATTAAGTGCTCAAAACATGCATAACACTATTCTTAGTGTATATGTAACATGGGATTTCTCACATTCCCATTATTTTGGCGTGAAATTAAGAAAAACAAAAGTTTTCACAGATCTTTTATGTGGTATTGATGCTGTGGTATTGAAGTATTTTCCATCTTACCACCTCAAAGAGTTAATTTGAGCTTATTCACTCTATGGAGCTACCCTAGGTGAATTTTTGTGTAGAATCCAAATCTGGCCTTAAATTCATGGATCTACTTACTCAATAAAAAGTTATTCATCTTTCTGAAATCAAAAATGATGAATTTTGGATATATGCATGACTTATGAGTTATGCATAATTCAAAATTTCTTTTTAAGACAATTGTGGCCTATTTGGGTATGAAAAATATACCTCAGGGCTCACATATACCAATGGCTGAAAAGAGCAAAAAATGGCTAAACCAAGCCCTTTTTTGGTCCAAACCAGAGATCAATGATGCCATGGTTGACTTTCATGTTGTCAGAGTGTTTTCCAAGACTGAAAAGAGTAAATTTCACTTTTGTAGTAAGAAAATTGGTGGCTATAAAAGAATGTCTTCTTTGCCCCACTTTTCTCTTCATGTTGGAATATTTTCCTTTTATAATTAGTTTAAACACTTTTAAACCAATCAATGAAAGATTCCAACCACCTTTCTTAAATAATTTAAAAACTTTTAGCGATGTGAGAAAAGCATCATAATCATTGTGTAAGCTGGGGTCTCTTTTGTGACTTCCAGTTTATATAAAAGAAATTTCATAAATTAATTAAAAGTGGAATACTGTTAACAAGAGATAACAGAGACATCACTGTAGTTGAGCCATAGTATTATTAGTGGTATGAGATTCACTAATATTATCAAGGATAATTTATAATTTGAAGTAATATAAATTACTAAATAAAAGTTTGAGATATCTTATATTTTTCAAAGTAATAAATGATTTAATTTAAACTGTAAAATATATATATATAATTGAGCTCTGAGGTATTATTCAAATGTAAGAATGATCCTCTTAAATATTGTAAATACAAAGAAATAAAATGATGTCATATTAAGATCATATGACATCATCAAAAGAGCATAAAAATAATAATTATATATACAAAATTAAATGATGTCATCTAATGATTTTGTGACATTGTCAATATTAAGAATGATAAAATTTAATTTTTAAGTTAAGGTTTGAACCTGATAATTCAATAAAAATGGAAATTGGAGTTGGAAACGGTGTAGCAGGTAATTAAGCCAATACATGCTTGCAGGCTCACATTTCATAACAATAAAAAAAATGAAAAAATGAAAAATGTAGCTTATAATTAATAATAACAACTATATTTATTAAAAATTTTCATTATAATATTTTGTATTTTGGAATTATTAAAATAAATTTGTTTTCTTGTTGTATAATCTGAATCATAGAAATTGTTACAGATTTGTATCTCCTCTTCATTTAGAAATTCAAAATAAAATGATTTTTTGTGTTTTTTTATTTCTTCAATGTAAATTTTCAGTTTGTTGTAGTTTTCATTTGGAAAAAATAACCTATCAATATTTGTCGCACTATCTATATTCATTGTAATGTTCTTTAAAGTTTTTGATATTGCTTCTTTCAATAATGTGGGTTGCTTACTTTTCCTCCTTGCTATGAATTGTTGAATTTCATTTTCTACTTTACTTGCATCGGTAATGTTTTTCTCTTGTTTATTACTCTCATTTCTGTTAATGGTTTCTGAAGTAGATTTCACATCTGTATCTTCCTTTTTTATATCTTTGATTTTAGTCAGTGGACTGCTACTATCATGTATTCTTTGCGAAATACACATGATTTTACTGCTACTTGTTTTACTCTTATTCCAGCCTGTAGCAGCATTCAAATATGAGTCTTGATTAAACTGGTCCTTTCTTTTAGTTTCTTGAGTCTTTATGAGGCTGTTGGGTTGCTCAATAGAGTTGGAGATAACCGCTGCCTCGAATGAGTTGTTGACTTCTGTATTACTACTACTGTTGGCTTTTGAATTAGCGCTCTTATTCGCTATAAATTCTTGTGAACTTCCTGATGAGAGCGTCGTCAAATTGCTATTATCTGAACACTTGCCATTCAACCAAGCCTCAGACTCATTAGTACGCTTTCTGTGCTGACAACAAGGTGTATAGTTGTTGAAACTACAGCTATAAGTCATCATCATGGATAAATTGTGAGTGATTTTAGTCATGTCTTTCATGAGCAAAGACAAGTTTTTAAATAGTAATGCTACAGATTGATCAAAAGTAGTGTGATTTAAATATTTCATGTTAGAAGAATCAACAGAGGAGTCTAACTAGATAAAATAGTATCTACAAAAGAGATTTGGGATCAAATCTTCAAATCTTCTTAGATTGTTGCAAGCAGAAAAATCAGAATAGTCTTTGATTTTTTTGGATGATGGAGTAAGAATGGATATAAATTTAATTAGGGAGAATCCAATGTCTAATTAATTTATCAGAACTAACTAGCTAACAAACTATTTCTAATGATAATTTTAATATACAAAATGTAAGCTGGTGTCTCTTTTGTGACTTCCAGTTTATATAAAAGGAATTTAATAAACTAATTAAAAGAGGAATACTGTTAAGAAGAGATAACAGAGACGTTAATGTAGTTGAATTATAATATTATTAGTGGTATAAGCTTCACTAATAATGTCAAAGATAATTTATAATTTAAAGTAATATAAATTACTAAATAAAAGTTTGAGAGATCTTATATTTGTTAAAGTAATAAATGATTTAAATTAAAATGTAAAATATATATATATAAAATTGAGCTCTGAGGTATTATTCCAAGATAAGAATGATCCTCTTAAATATTGTAAATACAAGAAAACAAAACGATGTCATATTAAGACTGTATGACATCATCAAAAAGAATAAAAATAATAATTATATTTGCAAAATTGAATGATGTCATATAATGATTTTATGACATCATCAATATTGAGAATGATAGAATTTGATTTTTAAGTTAAGTTTTGAGCCTAATAATTGAATAAAAATAGAAATTGGAGTTGAAGACAGTGTAGCAGGTAAGCCAGTACATGCTTACAGGCTCACACATTGTTTTTAACTTTTATACTCATTTTTACCCTTGAGCCACCCCATAAGTGAATTAAAGCATCTTTAATCACTGTTAGCTTTGTCACTTTGTGTCCAAATTAACTCTGGTCACTTTTGGGTGTGTTTCCTCTTTAAAAATATTTTTGAGGACTTTTTTCTTATATTAATTGCCTGTGGTTCTTTTCTCAATTAATTACAATTGAAATTGCTATTGAATAAATTTCTTTTTTAGCCTTAAATATCTCTTGTAGAGTATTTTTGGATAAATGTTTATTGTTGGTAAAACAATAAATCCTGATAATATTACTTTTTATATTTATAAAGTTCAAACAAGAAATTTGGCATTTTTTCTCTTAAAGCTCTTAAATTTTGCTAGTTTTAATTGAATTTTGCCTTATAAACATTTTGAGGACAGGAAAAGTACTGGATTTCTTATTGAAGTTTCATATCCCCACCTTAAAATGCCTGTAAACCTAATATTTCCTGGATAACCTGGGTAAATGCACTTTTAAGATAAATGCATATATTAATGGCTTTTAGCTCATTTATTTGGCATAATGCATGATAAAGCATTGATTCAAAAAGAAATTTTCCACAAAATAGCTCTAGAGATACAGCTATAAAATTTCTTTGACAAGCTATAAACAAGGTTAAAACATACAAGGTTTTATTGAGCAAAATAGCACTAGCTATTGACCACTTTTGATTAAAAATGGTCCAAAGCTAAAACAAGGTGCATATTCAGACTATACTAGCTAATTAAAGCAGAATTGTGTATTTCTAATCATGAGATTCAAGGTAAATCCCCATGAAATCATGGTTCAAAGTATAAAATAGTAAATTTTGACACAAAAGATGAGTTAAAAGAAAAATCATCAAAAGTAGAGTTTTCATTAAGTAATAAAATGCCCTTGGAAGCTTAGTAAGGACATCCCAACATATTAAAATTCACTTTCTGAATGGCATTAGCATAAATAACCCAAAAGGTATTAGTGATTGGGACTCAAGCTTAAAAATGATCTTTTATGATCACTAATGGTAACCTTATTTTAAGTTTAACAGTTTAATAAGGGATAGGATTAGTAAATACTAGTATAATATGACTAGAGCTAATAGAATCCATACATTTCAACCATTTTCCAAGCTTATCATGTCAGAAGAATTAGAGTTACAGTGATAGATCTAAATAATGGCATAATAATGAGAGAAGAAGGTTTAATTTTGAATTGATCACTTCTAAACCTTGATATACTCATCAATTCCAATGGATACCATCATTCAACATCTACTAGAAGCCTTCTGGTGTCTAGGAGGGAGGATTTGAATCCAAATAGAGCTCATTTTACTCTATTTCCCCCTCAGATGGCACAAAAACAAAGGTAATTCTCTTTCTTCTTTAAATATAAATCATTTATAAGACTAAAGACCAAGTTTTTACCAATAAGTAATCTGTTTTTAAATAATTGATTATGTCAAATTTCTTATTGTTTTGTTACATTCTCTGTGAATCTTCAATTTCATGTAAAATCAAGAAAATTTGTAATTTCTCTTATTTTTATTTGTAAATACAGTTTAAATGGGTTTTATTTACATTATTGGGCATAAACTCATTCAAAATGAGTATATTAAGTGTTAAAAGTAGGTTATTTTCTCTTTATTATTATTAATAATTCTTTTATTAGTATCAATAGTATCTATATTAATAGATAACTTTGAAATTGGTAATATTATTGTTATAAATTGTTTTTATTATTAAATAACAATAATTTCATGCATTTATTAATTGTTTGCAACAATAATAAACTTCCTTCAAATATATTATTCATTATATATTAATAAATTCATTTTATTTTATTATTTCTTTGATATATTATTATATTATTTGATTTATTCAAAATAATATATGTTTTATGGCATAATTATAATAATTTTATGAATATATAATTATTTTTAAATATTATTTCTCATCAAAATTTAAACATTCAGAGTACCATAAGCTAAATATTAGTAATATTTACTTATTCTTTCATAGTAAAACCTTACAAAATCCAGGCTCGCTCATGTAATTCATGCACACATTTTGACATTTCAATTGAAAATACTTCAATTCCTCATAACTTCTAAAATAAACACACACCTCAATTTTAACAAAAAGATTTATGGTTAAACCCAAATTTGGTGTGATTTAAATCAAATTTTTGAGGATTTTTAGATTTCCATACACAAAATAATAAAAACTGAATTTTAGCTTATTTAGAGTTGAGTTACAGAATTTTCACCCATAGGTTACCCCACCTGATTTTTTATGAGGAATCCAATGGTGAAAAGATCTTTTTAAGTTTATTTATTGCAGGAAAGCTATCATAATTTCTATCAAGTTATTGTCCAAAAACATTTTAATCTTAATATTTTTAGTTGAAATTTATTTTTGCTTAATTTTTTCAAGTAAAAATGTATTTTCACAATTTTAAATTTTAATTTAATTTTCAGGTGAAATTATAATTATGATATTAATTTTGTTTTAGTTTTTCCATTTATAATTAAACATTGTTGTTACATCTTAAAAATCAATTTATTATTTTTAATTATAACTTAATTTCATTATTTGTGGTCTTTTGGGTATATGAAAATACCTTTAATGCTCAAATAATTTGATGAAAGAATGATCTGGAATCATAAAAGATTTGGGAATTTAATTTAAGATTAATGGTCTACTTTTACAATTGAAAATGGCCTTGAGGATTAAAATTGATTTTGAAAGTTTGACCAAAGATATGTGTTCAAAATTTGACAAGTGCTGACAGAGTGGCCAAGGTGATTCTTACAAAAAAAGGGTAGTGTACCTACAAAGTTGCACACCGGGAGTGGGTACTTACTTTAATAAAGCTCTCTCCCCACCAAGCAACATAAGAATTTGAGATCTTGAACAATATTTTCCTGGCTTGTTAGGTATAATTCATGGAAATATTTGACATGTTCAGGAAAATTATTGAGGCTTTCAACTGTTTCCCAAGTAGATCTTTCTGGGTCTTGACTGAAACATTTCCATTCCACTACTTAAGATATTTTTCCTCTCTTGATCTTGGAGTAAAGTATTTGAGAGACTTCCAATTCTTCCTTTTATTCAATAATGATTGGAGGAGGAGGCTCATGATTCCTATTTGGGATACTTGATGTCTTGATTTCCTGTAAGAGGGAAATATGGAAGACAAGGTGGATGGACCTCAATTGAGATGGGTGCTTGGGATGGTAGGCATAAGTACTTACTTTCTTCAAGATTGGACAAGGACACAACCACATTTCTGAAAGTTTTTGGTGGGTCTAGTTGATTTGATTTTATTGGAGGAAAACCATACCATGTCACCAGAATTGAAAACAGGTGGACTTGCTCTACTTTTATCTTCATACCTCTGAGACCTGTTTATAGAAACTTCAAGGTCTCTCTTGACATCTTGATTTACTGATTAAATTTTTTTGTTAAATTTCCAGAAGCAGTATCTTGAGTAATGTGAACTGAGGAAAATTGAGTATCTCTTCTATAAAAAGGGAAAAACAGTGATTGTTTTGTTGAAGAGTGGTCAAAGGTATTTGAAGAAGATTCAGCCGGAGGGAGCCAGGTGTTCCAATCATCTTGATAATAACAAACAGACAACCAAAGGTACTGTTCTAGTATCTGATTTACATTCTCTGTCTATCAATCAGCTTTAGGATGCTAAGAAATGGAAAGATCTCTTGAATTATTGAGTTTCTGACAAAGACTTGTCCAAAAAGAAGAAACAAAAAGTGAAAATATATAACTGAAATTTCTTGAAGTCAGTTTATGCTTTGACAAAATCTTCTTGATGAATAAATGGCTAAAATACACAGAAGTAATTGAAGACCTTGTTGAAAGAAATCTTTCCATTTCTGAGAATCTGTCCACTATGACCAGAGTTGAGTCAAAAGAACTGGACACTGCAAATTTAGGGATAAAGTACATTGAGAGATAAATCAAAGAACCATTTGAAATTGGAAAAGGTTTGAGTAATCCAAACTTCTTGTGATGAATTTTCTTGTTTTGTGAGCACTGTTAGCAGGATGAAACATGATCTTCAAGAAATGGAGCAATTTCAGACCAGTGGAAATCCTGATTGACAAGCTTTAGAGTCTTTTCTTGGCCAGGGTGGCCATCTAGAGGAGATTAATGTTGAAATTAAAGTATGTTGTGTTGAATTTTGGGGTCATTGGGAACCACCACCAAATATTTGAGGAGAAGAAGTTTGGAAGAGTAATCAAGAGAATAATCTTGCACAGATTTACCTTTTCCCAAATCTTAAAGAATAATTCTGTATTGAGAATTTCGCCATAATTCCTTTTGAATTGATTCAACCAAATTTGAAAATGAATCAAGCCTCATTGCAAAGAATTTTGAGTCTTGAATTCAACCCTTCTTGATTAATTGTTGAGAATTCATTGAATTATTGCTGATGAAATCCTCCCCCCTCTCTGCATAAACATCATCCTGATGTAATGAGGCATCTAAGAGGGTTTCCAGGTATCCAGGGAAGTAGGAAAGTGAAAACTGAAACTCTGGAAAGAATTAAGCCCAGAGGGCTTGATGTCAAGTGAGAATCTTGGTGGACATGAAGTATTTAAGAGATGAATAATTGGTGAGAACTTCAAAAAATGAAGACAGAGAAATAAGAACAGACCTCAAGTGCTTGAGAGCCCACACTATGCCAAGGAGGTCTTTTTCATGAATCTAATAATTGACCTTTTTTGGAAGTAACTTGCAGCTATAAATTTCAATAGGATGTTTCCCTGAGTCAGTCACCTGACTTGGTACATCACCAAAGGCATAATAAAAAGGCATCAGTCTCTACAATGGTAGGTGAGATGGGTTGAAGTGAGAAAGAACTGGAGCTGTGGTGAAAGCCTCTTTGAATTCTTGAAACTGTCTAAAAGCTTCCTTATTGTGGGGGAAAACTGAATACTTCTTGTGGAACTTGGCGAGTCAACTGATGGTTGTTGTGTAATTCTTGATGAAGTGGAAGTAGAAGTTGGAAAAGCCAAGGAATAATTGGAGAGCCTTGAGGTTTCTTGGAGGAGGACAATTTAGAGCTTGCTGGAATCTTTCTCAGTCCATATTAAGGACTTCAGAAGAAACAACATGAGCCAAATATTCAACACTAGAAGAATGAAAAAGGCACTTGGAAGCCTTAGAAAAGAGGTTATTGGCTCTGAGGCTGGAAAGAACAGTGGAAACATGAGTGACATGTTCTTCCTCAGACCTGGAAAATACCATAATTCCATCCAAATGAACCAAAAAAACCATAAAGAAGATCAGAGAAAATATAATTGACAAGAGGAAGGAGTATTGGTGATCCAAAATGGCATACCCATGTACTCATAAAAACCATAATTAGTTCTAAAAGATGCAAAATTTTCATTACCTTCCTTGATTCTGAGAAGATTATATACCAAATGCAGACCAATCTTGGAGAACATTGAGAGTCTCATTCATAGAAGGAACAGGAAATTTGTTCTTCCTAGTGACAGAATCAAGTTTTCAGCAATAAACACACAAACAAAGACAACCATCCTTTGTTTTGAAAAAGAGGAAAGGTCCTTCTGTTGAGGAGGAGCTTGGCCATATGAAAAATTTCTCTAAATTATCTGAAATTTGGCCCCCAAATGTCTCTGAATTTTGGTTTGATAAAGAGTAGATGACCCCAACTGGAGGTAGAGACCCCTCAAATTCAATATGATGATCACAGGCATGGTATGGAGAAAGGTTTTCTGCTTTCACCTTGGATAATACATCCAAGTGGTGGTGAAATGCAGAAGGGACAACCTTCATTGTGGTTTGAATGTATTCTGGCTCTTCCTCTTCATCCCACAACTCCTCCAGGGAGGAAGGTCCACATTCCCATGGAAGAAATGAAGTGAAGATATAGAATTATATTCTCCAACATCTTTTATCTCTTTGAAGAGTTTATCTCTAGAGAGCAGTAATGACCAAGGGAAATTACAAGAAATAATATGGACAGAAGTCAGAAATGATTGTGTTCAAGAATCACCAATGAAAGCTGCACATGTATTGGAAGAAAAAAAAATTAATGAAAGAATTAGAAGGATCATGATAGTCCTTTTGATAAGAATTAAAGGTGATTGGTCCTTGCCTCCACTCAATAAATGCATTAAAATGATTAAGAACGTAAAATTTCAATATAAGGTTTTCTCCCTTGGGGTAATCAATGACTAAAACATTCCATTCAAAGCTTGGGAAAGAAGGCAGCTCAAACGTATATTTAGTATGGTGAGTCACAAATAAAGAAGGGGGATCTGAGGAGTGCAAAAACAATAATAGGAATCTTCTCTGGGAGTTCTGACATGGTCAAAGAATCCTTGTGAAGAACTGCTTTGCAATAAATGAGTTTGTAGAAAGAGAATCCATGAGAATAATGTAAAAAATATCAGAGAGAGAAGAAAAAAAATTGGGAGATTTTTTGAAACCAGTATTCAAAATTTAAAATTGTTCTCTGCATGGAAATAAGTGAAGACCATTAAACACAACATGATATTCACTCAGGATTTCCCCTGGCTGGGAAATATTCCTGATCGTTAGGTAAGCTGGGTTTGAGGCCTTTTTACACATGCCTCAATACCATTCTTCCCACCACAATAGGAACACAAGCCTTATTTAAGTCTTCTTCAATTTTCAGAACTCATCAGCTTGTGGCTCTTATTCAAGATGGAAGAATGCCGCTTGTCCCTTTTCTGAACACTGAAGTTCTTCTTCTTATGAATTGAGCTTTAAACCTTTTGGTAAGAGAGGAACTTGAATTTGAGGCTTCAGTTTTTGTTTCTTGAAAATGAGTATTATCCTTTTTGCTCTCAGTTTTACCTGGTATTAAGCTCCAGAGTTACATCCATCAAATCTCAAATATAATCAATGATTGAAGGATGGGAGGCCAATTGATCCAGAATTCTGGAGTCTGTTCCTCTCCTATAATTATGCATAAAGGCCCTTTCACCCCAATCTCCAATTATTGACATCAAAATCCTGAAATAAGAAATGTATAACAAAAAATGACCTCCTTCCTTGATTCTCAGGCCATCCAGCTCTGCTTCAGCTGTTTCCATTTAATTTGAGTCCCCAAATAAAGTGAAGAGTTTATATTCAATAAGTGTCAAATTATTGATGAGGTAGCTTGGGCCTTGATCTGTGAGATTGAAAAGATAAGGCTCAATAAACTTTGAAGCCCTTCTAATGAGAAATAAAGTGGCACACAGAGCTTTCCTCCTGTCTTCCAAGAAACCTTCCTGATCATTATGAAAGATAGGTCAGCAGGACTTGATAAAGATTCTGACTTTGAAGGGTTTAGTACCATCAAAACAGTCCAGCAACTTCATAAATGGTGCTTTTGAGGCTTGTGGTCTTGAATCTTTAGAAGATGGAGCTTCTGGAGGACTGGCCATAATCTGAGTCATTTGTTTCATGATGGCCAATTATGATGGTTTAGACTGATGAGAGACAGGCTGATTAGATGGGGCTAGAGTCAGCCTGTCACAGGGGCTCTTCTAAGTGAAGAGGGCCTGGAACTCAGTCAACTGGGACTCACTGCAGAGGTCTCAGGGGTAAGATAAGGCATAACACTTGAGAGTTTAATGGGAGTAAGATTGCTAAGAAATAATAATATAAGAAAAGCAGCAACAAAGAATAGAGTAAGAAATAAAAGAGCCAACCACAAACAAGTCTTAGTCCACTGTTTCAACCTGTCAGAAGGAAATAGGAGGGTTAATAAGGATATGGCCACCACACCTCATACTGAACAGGTGAGAAGAAAATGCAAAGACTAACTTAATATCAAATAAATATAATACCCAAAGATAAGAGTAAGAATATCTATTAAATAATAAATCAACTGAATTAATTAACTGGGGAAAGGTCCCCAGGGGAGAGAAAGAGGGGCCGTTATAAGTGAGAATCACCAGCCCTGATCCAGACAGAGATTTCTCATGAGAGGGATTGATGATTTAATTAAATCTTTCCAATACAGGTACTTTACAATCTGTACAGGGTCTGCACAGGGGGAGTGGTAGTGTTGAGTGATCATACAATTTCAGGATGGTGTATAAAAACTGTATTGGGTAATTTCAGCCTGTATAAGTATTGACAGGCTGTATTGATGCACCAGACTGTATGCATGTTTTAGCAAGGAAGATTACTGAAACTGATTGCTGATAAACACAGTGGATTGCTAGTTTGAGGTGTTTGAGTGGGTGTAAGATTAAATACCCTTACCCCTGACTAGTGGTTGTTACAGTATCCCCCTCTTGAAACTGGTTGGCTCCTGAACACCCTAATACCCTGCCACTGTTGAGTGGCATCAAAACATCCCCACATTTTTTTCAAACATTTTATTTTTATTTTTTCTTTCCTCCTGGCCATTATCCTGAAAATACTCTCCTCTATTCATTGTCCTTGATTATCTGTCTTCTCCCCTTTTTAAATCTTGAATAAGTTTTTCAACCTTTGAATTATGTTCTTCTTTTAGGTTTTCAATCAATATTTCCCTTTAATGCATGGCCCTTGGGTTGTATCCCAAAAAGAAGGCCTTAGAGCTCTTCTGCTCAAGATTTGATGAATAATGGATATATGAAGTATATACCTATTATTGACCATAATTTGGTCCCCTTGGGTCCTCCTCATCTTGATTGACCTTTGACCTCAGCCAAGGAGGGGGCTTGCCCCCATCATCCTTAAGAATTAGCCATTTTGGACCATCTTGATCCTTTTGGGTTGTGGCCATTACTATGTCCATTTTTGATTAATTTGATGATCAAGGGCTTTTTTGGCATTCTGGGTCTTCTTGCTTTTTTTGGTGTCCTGTGGTCCGTGGGGGTTACTAGAGCCCCCCAAGGCCCAAATTGACCCACATGCTGGGAATCCAGGGGGTCCATGGGACCATAAAAATGGCCATGGACCATATTTTCACCTTCATGGCCTGGGCCCATTGAGAGGGTCCAGGACCATAGAATCTGACCTTCCCCAATATTGAAGGGAAGGTCTTGGGTGATTGATTGAGCCCCAAATTGTGGGGCCATCACTGGCTTCCAGGCCATCTTCATTGATGAAATCTTCAGGATTGGAGTGCATTATTCTGACGCACTGAATTCTTCCACCTGCACCATATTCAGCCATTAGTTCTAAGCTAACTGAGCTCACTGAATATTCTCCTTCTGCGCTGCCACCATCTGTTATTTGTGGTTCTGGCATTGTAAGTCGGTTGGCTTCACCTTGGTCAATAGCTTCCTCTGGGAACTTTGATCCTGGCCAAACTTATGATGCCTACAAGGCAGTTGAGGTTCTTGATCCTTCTTGTACTGAATTTTTGGCCAAGGGAAGAGATTGCTTTCAGCATTTCAGCCCAAAATCTTCAATATGTCATTTCTTCTTTGTTTGGAGGAAGCCATGTCATCTTCCTGGGCCAATGGCTTCCAACATCAGAAGGTATTTGTGGAGTAAGAAGGATGGGCCTTCTGGGAAAGAGTTTCCAGTTTATGAGGGCTCTATTCCTGATGGCACTTCAGGATATTCTGATTGTGAGTGAAGTGAATTTCTTTATTTAATTGGATACTGATATCTTGAATTAGTGACTGGTTCTAGGAAGGGGATGTGGCAATATGGACTAATTTTGGAGGTCCCATTCCAGCTGGTGGTAGGCCAATCTACTCCATCTCAGAAGTCCTAATTTCCAGGATCAATACTGAAGGTGTAGTGAACAGAATAAGAAGAATTTCCAATTCCCCACCTGATCCGGATGCTGAAGGTAGTGATGAATTGGATGGTGAAGAAGCTGAGGGGGTTAATAATCCCGTTGGCCATCAATACAGCACTACTCCTTCTCAGCCTCCTGCCAAAAGATTCCAAAGCCGCCTTATTCCCAGTACCCCTAGAAACTTCCAACCAGCTCTTGCTACAATTCCTACTTCCTGTCACAACCATGAGTTTGACCCTCCTCCTTGATGGTTGCGGCAATCCAACCTGGAGCCAAGATGGGGCCAATTGGTCATGTCATGTCCTTTATGGCCAATTGGCCCCCTTGGGTGTTTTATGGTTTTTGCGCCATAGCCCCTCTCAACCATCATTAATGGCCTCAGGCCATATCCTGCCATCATTGGCCTTCTTGGCCAATTTCCACCTCACCAACCCCCAGGCCTCCATCTTTTATTTTGGGCCTGGGGGGTTCTGGACCCCCTAGCCATCATCATTGGCCCCTGGCCAACCCCTTTCGTTATGGGGGTTTTGGCCTAAATGGCCTTTTTGGGCCATTTAGGCCCCCTACGGCCTCTATGGTCCATACAGACCGTGGGCCGCGGTCCACGGTCCGTAGGCCAATTAGGCCCCTTTTGGCCTAATCCAATGAGGCCAGCCACCTGGGCCCACCTGAGCCGATTTTGGCCATGATTTCCTTGGACCCAAAAATGACCAAATCCCTCTTGGACACCCTTTTGGCCATAAATCCCGTAGGACCCAATTTTGGCCATGGACCACCATGGCCTCTGGAAACCACCAGAGGCCACCAGATCAGCTCAGAAAGCCTTCCCCTCAACTTAAGGGGAATTCTTTCCTTTCCTTCATGCACTCCGTACTCAAGATTGCAGGTGTGATGCATATATGGTATTATATACCATTATGCACCATTTTTACTCAGCAATCCAATGGTGACATTTTCAGGACCCAATTCCACCTTTCCATTTCAAGGTCCATAATTCCAACGCCCATTTCGAAGGAGGACTTTTCAGCTCATCAGTCTGGCAATCCATGGCGGCAATTCAGAAGATCATTCAAGGATCCCAGCCACCTGTATCTGCAGGAGTTGGGTTGGTACAATTCATTCAGGATTATTCTAAGGTCAATTCTCAAGAGGTATTACATCATTTAAATCAGTTGTCAAGACATCAAGTATTCAATACTCCTTGGACAACCCAATTCATCCGTACAGGCCTTATTCAATCTACCTGTATGGCCTTGGCCCAATTGGGCCATTTCTTATTCCACTGTGTGAATTCCATCACACAGTTCAAATTTCAAGATGACCAGAACTGTATTTCCCGATTCGGACAATACAGTCATTGATCCACCTTCCAGGATCAATCTTTCAACTTTTCACATATACCGGCCACCTTTCATCACCTGGGGGACTTTTTCCCCAGTTAATTAATATATTGGATTTATTTTTATCCTTATTTTCTTTTACATTATTCAAGTTAATACTGATAATCTTAAGTCAGTCATTAGCACCTTCTTCTCTTTCTTTCTTCGCCTGTCAGTGGATATTGGTGCTCATATCCTTTACTAATTCCATTGTTCTTTCTGGCAGGTTGAAACAGTGAATTGAGGATTCGCTTGGCTGGCTTCTTGGCTTTGGCTTCCTTTTATTTTGGCCTCTGGCTTCATTCTTCTTATTCTTTGTTATCTTTGGAATATTTGTCCTCTCTCTATTTCCTGCTTAAGAAATATATTCCATAGTATTTCTTATCATCTTTTGGAGCCCTCCAAGTGAGTTCTTGATTCCTGAGTGCCAGGCCCTCTTGCTTCCATAAGAGCCCCTGTGACACCTTCTTGGCCAATTCCCACTTCACCAACCCCCAGGCCTTCATCTTTGATTTTGGGCCTGGGGGGTTATTTTGTCTTCTAGGAGCCTCCAGGTCCCCTAGCCATCATCTTTGGATTCAGGGCCACCCCTTTCATTAATGGGGTTTTGGACTAAATGGCCTTTTTGGGCCATTTAGGCCCCCTACGGCTCCTACGGCCCGTAGGCCATTTAGGCCCCTTTTGGCCTGATACAATGAGGCCAAAAGGGGCCAGCTACCTAGGCCCCAAGGCCAGGTGGGTCTCAAACCACAATTGGGCCCACATGAGCCATTTTTGGCCACCACCTCCTTGGACCCAAAAATGACCAAAACCCTCATGGACACCTTTTTGGCCATAAATCCCATAGGACCCATTTTTGGCCATGGACCAATAGTTCAGCCATGGCCTCTGGCAACCACCACAGGCCATCAGACCAGCTCAGCCCATCTTTCCCCTCAACTCCAGGGGATTTCTTCCTTTCCTTAATACCATCCGTACTCAAGGTTGCAGGCATGGTGTATATATGGTATTATATACCATTATGCACCATTTTTGCTCAGCAATCCAATGGTGACTTTTTCAGGATTCAATTCCACCTTCCCAACTCAAGGTCTAAAATCCCAATGCCCATTTTGAAGGAGAATTAATCAGCTCATTGGTCTGACAAGTTATGGCGGCAATCAGAAGACTCTTCATGTGAGCCTTAGAGGTAATTTCATATACCCAAAAGACCACAAATATAAAAAATAACATATTAATATAAATAAAATAAATTTATTTATATTATTAAAATAAAAATAAAAAATATAAATATAAAATTATATTAAAAATAAAAAATTAATTATAATTTAAAAATAAAATTACTTTAAATTTTGTAAATATAAAATTACATTTATACTTGAAAAATTTAAGTAAAAATGAAATTTTAACAAAATTGTGAAAAAATAAATAAATTTGGGAAAAAGTTAAATAAAATTTATTATAACTTTTTATCCAATAAATAAACATATAAATTTTATTTCACCATTGGATTCCTCATAAAAAATCAGGTGGGGTCACCTCTGAGTGAAATTTTTGTAACTCAACTCTAAATAAGCATAAATTAAGTTTTTAGTATTTTCAATACAAAAGTTGAAAATCCTCAAAACCTTAATTTAATTCACACCACATGTGGTGTTAACCATCAATTTTTGTGTTAAAATTGAGGTGTTGTGTTTAGTTTAGAAGTTATGAGGAATTGAAGTATTTTCAATTGAATTCAATTGAAATGTCAAAATGTGCGCGTGTATTACATAAGTGAACTTTGATTTACATATGAGGTGTCAATTATTACTGTATTGTACTGTAAAATTGAATTGAATTACATATGTAAATTATAAGTATAATACATGATGAGGAATTAAAGGAAAAATAAATTGGAAAGATTAAATTTGGGGGGGAAAAGGAACTCCAGCTCTAAGGGGGAGCTAGACCCCCAAAATCCTTGCTGACAGGCGTGGGATGTCAAAATTCACGCAAAAGTTCATCACTTTTGGCCTGGAATTGAGTTACAGGGTCTGTGAACTCAATTGATGATGAGGTTTTGATAGGAACTGGGGTAGTTTTAGCTGTTGCCAAGAGGGTAAAACTACCCTTAAGATAAAACAATCATAGTAAAAACAGTTTTAACTGGTTTCTACGCCTCTGACACACATTCTGACGTGTTTTGAAGGCTCTAGGCCTGGTATTGCTACAGTAATGGCTGATTTAAGGGTCTAAAATGGCTAAAAATGGCTAAAAATGGCTTAAACCAGCCCTTTTTTGGTCTAAACCAGGGTTCAATGATGCCATAATTGGCTTTTCTGTTGTCAGACTGTTTTTCACGACTGACAAGAGTAAATTTTACTTTTGGAGTAAGAGAATTGATGGCTATAAAAGAATGTCTTCTTTGTCCCACTTTTCTCTTCATGTTAGAATCTTTTCCTTTTATTAATTAGTTTAAAACTGTTAAACCAATCAATCAAAGATTCCAACCACCACTTTTAAATCATTTTAATCCTTTTAACCACGGGAAAAAATCATTATAATCATTGTTTGTAACTCTTATAATCATTTTTACCCCTGAACCACCCCAAAAGTGAATTAAAGCATCTTTCATCACTGTTAACTTTGTCACTTTGTTTCCAAATTCACTCTGGTCACTTTTGGGCGTGTTTTCTCTTTAATATTCTTTTTAAAGACTTTGTTCTTTAATTAATTGCTGGCAGTTCTTTGCTCAATTAATTCCAATTGAAATTGCTCTTGAAGAAATTTCTTTTGTAGCCTTAAAATATCTCTTGTAGAGTATTTTTTGGATAAATCTTTATTGTTGGTAAAACAATAAATTTTTATATTATTGTTTTATACTAATAAAGTTATAAACAATAAAATTGGCGTGGTTTCTCTTAAAAATAATATTTCATACTATTTTTAACTGAATTTTACCTTATACAAATTTTGAGGACAGGAAAAGTACTTGATTTCTAATCAAAGTTTCATATCAACACCTTACATTTGGGGGCCCAGCCGTGATATTTTACCTGTGACATATTTTTTTTTACTCTTTTTAAATCTTTTTTCTTATATTGAAAAATTTGAAAACATATAAAAAATACTTATAATCCAAAAAATCCTTAAAAAATAATTTTTTGCATATTATAAGTGAGGCTTATATTTTTTATTTCTTCTTTGAAATAACCTTTTTTTACTTAATTAATTGGCTTTTTCATTAATTTTAGTGTCTGACAACGTGGTAAGACAAGAAAACATTGAAACAGCCTCAACAGTAACCAGCATTATCCCTGCCAGTACTGTTAATTCTGATCATAATAGTACTGTTATTGTGACTCAAAATAATCAACCTGAACCAATATCATCTGAATTAATTAACTTGGATATAAGTAATACACTTCAGAAAGCTAAAAATTTGGCCAATAGTAAGTTTTTGACATAAAAATACTATTTTAAACCTTTTTTAACCATAATTATGCCTTCAACCAGGTCAGGAGCCAGCTACAACCCCTCAAGCAGCTCCCAAAAAGGTAATAGACGTGATTATGGCAGAGGCCAACCAGGTACAGAAGGAAAAGGGTCAGTTGATGACTTCCAAACAACTAAAATGGGTCATTCTGAAGCTGATAATACCATTTTACCTTCAAAAAGAGCTGACACCGCCACAACAAGCCTCTGTGGACATATACAAAGCCAGCCACAGTGCATACAACAATGCACTCCAATTCAAGGAGTACCAGATCCTTGCAGACCTGTGGAAGAATTGCATGAATTCTTACCTGACAGTAAGAAAATTCTTGGGCCATCCCAACACTTGCAAATTGCTCAATGGATGGCATCCATTGATGGAGAAGAAAAACATGATGCTTTTGACACTAGAATGGAGGAAAAACAACCCTCCACCAGCCAAACCAGTGCCAAAAACAGCCCCAGTGGCCAGCAGCAGCAATTCCAACGTGAAAAAGCAGCCACAAACTCCAAACAAGGGCAAAGGGAAGGCACCAGCCCCAAAACCTTACAGCCAGGGCTACAGAATCCCAAAGATTCAGCAGGATGCCATGGAAAATGTATTTCAGATGGCCAGAACCATGATGGAATTACAGAAGAAGGAGGAAGCCAGATTAAGGTTCCAGAAATGATTTCTGACATATTTGATTCCATCCCAGAGTTGTATAATGCTATAAATGACGTGAAAAAACATCTTTCTGATAAAAATGACACCATTTGTAACAACATCAAAACAAACAACCTGAGTCTGTGCCAAATTAATGAAACACTTATGTGTTTTGAAAACGTTTTGAGAACAATTAAAAATTCCAATAATGATAATTCTTCTAACAATAAAATAAATGAACAATCTGCCATTATTAAAGAATTAACAGATAAATATTCTAAATTCAATATTGATGACATAATTGAAACAAGAATTAAACAAGCCATAAATATTATCAAGACAGATAACAAGAAAGTCCTTGATGACATTTCAAATTCATTTACTGAAGTAAAGACATATACCATTGCCTTGAAAAAGTGTTTTGATGCTTCACAAGAAGAAGTATCAAAATTATCAATGAAATTGAATCAAGTCACTGCTGATAATACAAGACAGACAGAGTTATGGCAAGAACTTACACATAAAGAAGACATGTATAAAATTGAAGTAATAAATTTAATACAAAGCTTCCAACATGAATACAGAAATTCCCAAAGGTGTAGCAACAGTAAAATGAATGACATTGAACAATTACTGAACACCTTACCAAGAATGTCTACACCTCTAAATCAAAATGAGGGCACAAGAATTTCAAATCCACAAGTATTGGATCCTGATAATTCACAATTAAAAAATGAATTATCCACTTCTTTTCATAACTTGGAACCATCAATGGGCCAAGCACTCTTGAAAGAAGTTCCAAAACTTAAAGAATGGCCTCACTTCAGTGGTGAAGGAGAGTATGACCATATGGAATTCATTAGAGGTATTGACATGATCAAAGAGGATTTTGAATTACCAGACAGATTGGTAACAGCCAGGTTTAACACCTTGTTTACCAGATCAGCTCACAGATGGTACATCAAAATAAGACAAGCACATGGACACCAGAGTTGGACTTGGTGGAAAACCCAAATCATCAACAAATGGGCAAATGATGCTTGGAGGTTTAAAGTTGAAACAGCCTTTGAATCTGCCAAATTTAATGCTGATAAAGACAAAGCTTTACCATGGTTTTGCCAACAAAAGGACAGATTAACAGCATTATATCCTGACATGTCAGAATTTATGATCCATAGAAAAATTCTGAGACAATGTGGAGGTGACTTAGAGCATGCTGTCAAAAGCAGGACTACTGAACAATCTTCAGCAGAGGATATTATCAATATACTAGAAGAAGTAACCACCAGAACCAAAATTGGTTCTAGTAGGGTGAATCTTAAAACAAGGTTTAATACACCTTGGAAAGATTCTGTGGACAAAAACCCCAAAGAAAATTCTAGTAATATTAAATATAAATCTGCAGATACAGTCAGAAAATGCCATATTTGCCAAAGCACCACCCATTTAGCCAATACATGTCCAAAAAGGGGGAAAATCAATGAAATTGACATTGAAAAAGAACCAGATGTTGAAAAAGAAGACATAATTGAAGACAATTCAGATGATAAGTCATCCATATTCTCTGAATCTTCAAAAGATATAGAAAATATCAATGCCACTTTTGACATCATGGAATCTTATTCCCACTTACCACAATTGAGCAATGGTCAAGTTGATTTATCAAAAGTTCAAGATGCACAACTTATGAAGACAAAACCAAACAGAGGAAAAGGTTATACAGCTGGTAACTCCTGTATAACAGAAGTGGTGATTGACAACAAACCCACCAAACTTTTGCTTGACCCAGGAGCCTTCTGCTCTTGTGTTGGAAAATCTTTTCTTAAGACTTGTGTACCAAATTTTGAAGACCAATTGTTACCAATTGATGGTATAAAATTCAACAGTGCAAGTAACCCAATGAAAGCATTAGGAATCTTTGAGACCAATGTCATATTCCCACACATAAATGGGAATTTAAGGATCACAGTTGAATTTGTTGTTATGGAAAATTGCTCTAGTACCCATTTTATATTGGGAAATGACTATTTAATCATGTATGGGATAGATTTACATAATAACAAAGACAGATACTTTACAATTGGAGACAATAAGCGCCAGAAATTTGCCTTTTTACCCTTTAAAAGACAAATTACAGTAAACAAAGTATCACCAGTCAACTTAGAGTTAGAGAAATTCAAGTCTGAACAGTTAAATGAGGCTGAAATAAGCCTTCATCTGACTGATAAGCAAGAAAATGAACTTTCTTCCCTTTTGTATGACCACAGAGGAGCATTTGCTACAGACAAAGAACCCCTGGGAGCAATTATTGGTCATGAAGTTGACATCATTCTTAACATTGAGAGACCTTATCCACCACTCTTAAGAAGACCTGCTTATCCAGCAAGTCCAAAATCAAGAGAAGCTCTAGAAATTCATATCAAAGAACTTCTAGACCTTGGTGTAATAAGAAAAGTAGGCCACAATGAGGAAGTAGAAATAACTACACCAGTCATAGTGGCGTGGCATAATGGAAAATCCAGAATGGTTGGGGACTTTAGAGCTCTGAACACTTACACTGTTCCAGACAGATACCCAATACCAAAAATCCAAATTGCCCTTACTCAAATATCTCAAGCAGTGTATATAACCACTATGGATGCCCTTAAAGGATTCCATCAAAATTTAGTAACACCAAGAGCAAGAAAATACTTGAGAATTATTGTTCATTGTGGAGTGTATGAATACTTAAGGATGCCCTTTCGTATCAAAAATGCACCTTCACACTTCCAAAGAATGATGAATGAAATCTTCCCTGAAGAACTCTCAGAGGGATGGTTAATCATTTACATTGATGACATTATTATCTGTTCAAAGACTTGGGAGGAGCACATGTACAGATTATCAAGAGTTTTGACAAAAATCCAATCAGTAAACATGAAAATTTCCTTGAAGAAATGTCATTTTGGATTTAAAGAACTTAAGGCACTAGGACATGTTGTATCTGGTTTGTCCCTTGGAATTGATAAAAACAAAGTTGCAGCAGTATTGTTAAAACCCATGCCTCAGAATAAGAAGGAAATTCAGTCATTCTTAGGTTTTGCAGGATATTACAGGCAACACATTAAAGACTTTGCATCCATAGCAAGACCACTTTATAAGTTGTGTGACAAAGACACAGTATTTGAGATGACTGTTGACAGAGTCAAAGCTTTTGAGTCTCTAAGAGAAGCATTGACCACTGCTCCACTCTTACTGATGCCAGACTTTAAATTGCCTTTCAAACTGTATATTGATGCATCAGGGGATGGACTAGGTGCTGCACTTCACCAAGTTCAGATCATAAATGACAAACCTGTAGAAGGACCAATATGTTTCATATCCAGGCAAATCAAACCAACTGAAGCCAGATATGGAGCAAGTCAAATGGAATGCCTATGCCTTGTCTGGGCCTTAGAGAAATTGAACTATTTCTTAGAGGGATGTGTTTTTGAAGTAATAACAGATTGTACAGCTGTGAAATCACTTTTGAACATGAAAACACCTAACAGACACATGCTCAGATGGCAAATAGCCATACAAGAATACAGAGGCAATATGACTATTGTTCATAAGGATGGGAATATTCATAAGAATGCAGATGGACTAAGCAGATGGCCATTACCAAATAAAATTGATAATCCTGCTTATGTGCCAGAAAAAGCTTCACCACAAATTCCAATAGAAGGAATAAGTGTTACAGACTTGAACACCACCTTCTTTGAAGAAGTCAGAAGCAGCTACACTCAAGATAAGAATTGTAGCATCTTATGCCAATTACTTAACAAAGACTGTAAAGACAACTCTCTAATACATGCCTTGGATGAAGTATGGAGAAAATCTTATAATGAAGGGAGATTTCACCTACTGGATGGTATAATTTACCACAGAACCAAGCACACATGTGTCATGACAGTTGTAGACAGGTCATTAATCAATCTTGTACTGAAAGAATGCCATGATAGTCCCTTTTCAGGACATCTTTCTGAGGACAGAACAAGAGAGAAAGTAAAGACCTGCATATGGTGGCCAATGTGGCAAAAAGATGTTGCAGAATATTGCAAAACCTGTGACAGATGCCAAAAGGCAAATAAATCCACTGGCAAAAGACTTGGAAATATGATGAAAATCCAAGAACCAAACAGACCTTGGGAAATTGTCCATATGGATTGGGTAACTGGCCTACCACCAGGAGGTGACAAGAGCTATAATGCTTGCCTAGTAATTGTGGACAGATTCAGTAAAACTCCAATCTTTTTACCATGTCACAAAGATGATACAGCCATGGATACAGCTCTTCTGATATGGAATAGAGTAGTGTCATGGACTGGGATATTTACAAATATCATCAGTGATAGAGATCCCAAATTCACTTCAGCACTATGGACAAATCTTCACCAATTATTTGGCACTAAACTGTCTTTCTCTACAGCCTACCACCCACAAACTGATGGCCTGGCTGAAAGAATGATCCAAACCTTAGAGGACATGGTGAGAAGATTTTGTGCATATGGCCTTGAATTCAAAGATTGTGATGGATTTACCCATGATTGGTGTACTCTGTTACCAGCACTGGAATTAGCATATAAAACATCAATCCATTCCAGTACCAATCAGACTCCTGCTATTCTAGAAAAAGGATGGAACCCCAAGTTACCCCAAGATTCCTTGAGGAAAGACTTAATTGAAATACATCCCACAGCTGCTAGCTTCAAAGGAATGCTAGACAAAGCTAGAAAGCATGCAGTGAGATGCATGGAGGACTCTTTTGCATATGCTAAAGACAAATGGGATAAATCTCATGCAACTTCAGATTTCAAAGTGGGGGACCTAGTTCTTGTATCCACCACTAACTTCAATAACATAAAAGGATGTAAAAAGTTAAAAGACTCCTTTGCAGGACCTTTTGTGATTAAGGCCCTCCATGGAGAAAATGCTGTTGAAGTAGAGTTATCTGAAGAACTTAGCAATAAGCACCCTACATTTCCAGTAAGCTTGATAAAGCCATACAAATCTAGTGATGCTGAGAAATTTCCCTTGAGGAATAAGATTCCCCAAGTTATACCTCCTATTGAGACATCTGGTACTAAGAAAATAACCAAAGTTCTTAAAGAAAGGAAATTAAGAACCAAGAAAGTAAGGGAATACCTTGTTAGGTACAGTGACCCAACTTGTGAAGATGAATGGTTAGAAGAGAAAGATATACCAGAAGCCACCAAACTCCTGAGGAGATTCAGACACACTAGAAACACCAATATTACAAAGTAATATTCTTTTTTAGGGGGAGGGAATGTGAGCCTTAGAGGTAATTTCATATACCCAAAAGACCACAAATATAAAAAATAACATATTAATATAAATAAAATAAATTTATTTATATTATTAAAATAAAAATAAAAAATATAAATATAAAATTATATTAAAAATAAAAAATTAATTATAATTTAAAAATAAAATTACTTTAAATTTTGTAAATATAAAATTACATTTATACTTGAAAAATTTAAGTAAAAATGAAATTTTAACAAAATTTTGAAAAAATAAATAAATTTGGGAAAAAGTTAAATGAAATTTATTATAACTTTTTATCCAATAAATAAACATATAAATTTTATTTCACCATTGGATTCCTCATAAAAAATCAGGTGGGGTCACCTCTGAGTGAAATTTTTGTAACTCAACTCTAAATAAGCTTAAATTAAGTTTTTAGTATTTTCAATACAAAAGTTGAAAATCCTCAAAACCTTAATTTGATTCACACCACATGTGGTGTTAACCATCAATTTTTGTGTTAAAATTGAGGTGTTGTGTTTAGTTTAGAAGTTATGAGGAATTGAAGTATTTTCAATTGAATTCAATTGAAATGTCAAAATGTGCGCGTGTATTACATAAGTGAACTTTGATTTACATATGAGGTGTCAATTATTACTGTATTGTACTGTACAATTGAATTGAATTACATATGTAAATTATAAGTATAATACATGATGAGGAATTAAAGGAAAAATAAATTGGAAAGATTAAATTTGGGGGGGAAAAGGAACTCCAGCTCTAAGGGGGAGCTAGACCCCCAAAATCCTTGCTGACAGGCGTGGGATGTCAAAATTCACGCAAAAGTTCATCACTTTTGGCCTGGAATTGAGTTACAGGGTCTGTGAACTCAATTGATGATGAGGTTTTGATAGGAACTGGGGTAGTTTTAGCTGTTGCCAAGAGGGTAAAACTACCCTTAAGATAAAACAATCATAGTAAAAACAGTTTTAACTGGTTTCTACGCCTCTGACACACATTCTGACGTGTTTTGAAGGCTCTAGGCCTGGTATTGCTATAGTAATGGCTGATTTAAGGGTCTAAAATGGCTAAAAATGGCTAAAAATGGCTTAAACCAGCCCTTTTTTGGTCTAAACCAGGGTTCAATGATGCCATAATTGGCTTTTCTGTTGTCAGACTGTTTTTCACGACTGACAAGAGTAAATTTTACTTTTGGAGTAAGAGAATTGATGGCTATAAAAGAATGTCTTCTTTGTCCCACTTTTCTCTTCATGTTAGAATCTTTTCCTTTTATTAATTAGTTTAAAACTGTTAAACCAATCAATCAAAGATTCCAACCACCACTTTTAAATCATTTTAATCCTTTTAACCACGTGAAAAAATCATTATAATCATTGTTTGTAACTCTTATAATCATTTTTACCCCTGAACCACCCCAAAAGTGAATTAAAGCATCTTTCATCACTGTTAACTTTGTCACTTTGTTTCCAAATTCACTCTGGTCACTTTTGGGCGTGTTTTCTCTTTAATATTCTTTTTAAAGACTTTGTTCTTTAATTAATTGCTTGCAGTTCTTTGCTCAATTAATTCCAATTGAAATTGCTCTTGAAGAAATTTCTTTTGTAGCCTTAAAATATCTCTTGTAGAGTATTTTTTGGATAAATCTTTATTGTTGGTAAAACAATAAATTTTTATATTATTGTTTTATACTAATAAAGTTATAAACAATAAAATTGGCGTGGTTTCTCTTAAAAATAATATTTCATACTATTTTTAACTGAATTTTACCTTATACAAATTTTGAGGACAGGAAAAGTACTTGATTTCTAATCAAAGTTTCATATCCACACCTTACACTTCAAGGATCCCAACCACCTGTATCTGCAGGAGTTGGGTTGGCACAATTCATTCAGGATTATTCAAGGGAAATTCTCAAGAGGTATTACATCATTTCAATCAGCTGTCAAGGCATCAAGTATTCAATACTCCTTTGGACAACTCAATTCATCCGTACAGGCCTCATTCAATCAACCTGTATGGTCTTGGCCCAATTGGGCCATTTCATATTCCACTGTGGGAATTCCATCACACAGTTCAACTTTCAAGATGGCCAGAACTGTATTTCCCGATCCGGACAATACAGCCATTGATTCACCTTCCAGGATCAATCTTTCAGTTTTCACATATACCGGCTACCTTTCATCACCTGGGGACTTTTTCCCCAGTTAATTAATATATTGGATTTATTATTATCCTTATTTTCTTTTATCTTATTAAAGTTAATACTGATAATCTTAAGTCAGTCATTAGCACCCTTTCACTTTTCTTTCCTTGCCTGTGAGTGGATATTGGTGGTCATATCCTTTGCTAATTCCATTGTTCTTTCTGGCAGGTTGAAACAGTGAATTGAGGATTCACTTGGTTGGCTTCTTGGCCTTTGGCTTTCTTTCATCTTTGGCCTCTGGCTTCACTCTTACTATTCTTTGTTATCTTTGGAATATTTTTCCTCTCTCTTATTCCTGCTTAAGAAATATATTCCGTAGTATTTCTTATCATCTTTGGAGCCCTCCAAGTGAGTTCTTGATTCCTGAGTGCCAGGCCCTCTTGCTTCCATAAGAGCCCCTGTGACATTATATTAATTAACTCATAATTTCTCTTCATTACATTAATTCATTCTTCATAATTTTATTCATTCATTATTCATCAATTTCATTCATTCATTCATCAAAATTATGACTCTTTACACTTATGAAAATTAATGATTCTTTGTCACCTCTCAATTTTCTCTCATTCATTTCTTCATTCTGAAAATTGAAAGCTGACCCAAATTTTATTTCTGTTATCTTTTTCAATCTTAATCTCAACCAATAATCAATCTCATTTATATCCTTCATTCAGGCGTATTATCATTTTCATTCTCAGATTATTCATCAAATTGTTCAGACAGGTTCTTCATATCAGGATTCATTTTGATTTTATTCCTCAAGAATTTTGATTTTCAGGGAAAAATCACTTGTTAATTGATTTGATTGACTGATTTGACATAATTGATATTGACTTCAAGATAATTGATTGACCTGAAGAATTCTCATTGATTTTGCTGAATTTCACATCAAGACTTGGACATAAATTGATTTTGACTCAAGATTTCTTTGACTGATTGATTTTCACTGCAAGATTTGATTTCATTGATTTTGATTGATTGATTTTATTGACTTCAAGATTTTTCATTGATATTAATTTTGACTTCAAGACTCATTTGATTTTGATTGATTGACGTACCTGAAGACCTTAATTGATTCATTGATTTTTTCCCCTCAAGATTTGATTGATTTGACCCTCAAGACAATTTTGGTTTTGTCTCAAGTTTTAATTCAAGTTTTGATCATATTCATTTAAATTTTCTTTTTATTCGTATCCAATCATGCCACTCCAACACTCACCTCCTGCAAGACAGACCAGATCTCAGGCTCGAGCTCAAGCTGTTCTTACTCCTACTCCAAGAGTTCCTCTTGATGGCACCCCAGCAGTTCCTCAACTGAGGGCCCAGAATGGAAGGAAGGAAGAGTGCCAAGAAGATCAAATTCTTTTTCAGGAGTAGTTGGTGGTTTTCCAGGCATGTCAAGGACAAGTTTCAAAGGTCCGGGTGAAGATGGTGAAGAGGAGGAGGAGAATTCTGTGGAAGGCAAAGAGTCTGAAGGTAGTGAAGGTGTCCCTGCTCCGGTGGAAACATCCCAAGGTACTGGAAGACCAACTCTAGCCCAGTCTGATCAGCCCATCTCTCACCAATCTGAACCATCTTTATTGGCCATTATGCAGCAAATGACTCAGAATATGGCCAATCTTCAAGCAGTTTCTTCTTCTGATTCATCAAGACCACCAGCCTTCAAGACTCCATCTATGAAGGCACCAGAATGCTTTGATGGGACTCAGCCCTTAAAAGTCAGAAGCTTTATTCAGTCATGCCAGCTTATCTTTCATATTGATCCGGCAAACTTCTCTCAAGACAGGAAGAAGGCTCTCTATGCCACTTCATTTCTCATTGGCAGGGCTGCAAAATGGATTGAGCCTTATCTTTCTAATCTCACCAATCAAGACTCAAGCTATCTTCTCAATTCTTGGCCATTGTTTGAATCCCAACTCTTCACTTTATTTGGGGACCCAAATGAAGTTAGAAAAGCTGAAGCAGAGTTGGATGGCCTTAGAACGAAAGAAGGTGGCTATGTTTCACTATACATGGCCGATTTCAGGAGTTTGGTTTCAAGAATCGGGGATTGGGGAGAAAGAGCTCTCATCCATCATTTCAGGAAGGGATTTCCATCCAGGATTCTGGATCAATTGGCCTCCCATCCTTCAAATATTTATTCTCTTCAAGACTTAATGGACGTTACCCTGGAACTTGATACCAGGTACCATGAGAGGCAAAAGGAGAAGAAGCCTGAAGCCTCAAAGTCAAGTTCCTCTCATCATAAAAATTCTTCAAGCTCAAGTCACAAGAAGAAGAATTTTCATGCTCAAAAGCGGGACAAGCCCCACTCTTCCTTGTTGAATAAGGACTTCAAGTTGAAAGGTTCTGAAAAAGAAAGAAGAATCAAGGAGGGCTTGTGCACCTATTGTGGTGGGAAGCATAGTCTTGAGTCTTGTTTCAAAAGACCTCAAAACAAGCTTACCCAACCGTCAGGTCAATTTCCCAGCCAGGGAAAAGCCTGAGTGAAGACCATGTTGTGTTCAATGGTCTCCACAGTTTTCCTTCCAGAGCACAATTGTGCATTCTGAATACTGGTGTCAAAAATTCTCTTAAATTTTTTGTTTTTTCTTCTCTTTCTGATGTTTTTTACAGTATTCTCATTGATTCTGGTGCTACACACTCATTTATTGCAAAGCAGTTTGTTCACAAGTACTCATTGACTACGTCATAACTTCCAGAGAAGATTCCCCTTATCATTCTTGACTCCTCTGAGTCTCCTTCCTTATTTGTGACTCACCATACTAGATATATGGTTGAGCTCCCTTCCTTCCCAAGCTTTGAATGGGACTTTTTAGTCATTGATACTCCCAAGGGAGAAGACCTCATATTAAGCTTTGACTTTCTCAATAACTTTAATCCTTCTATTGATTGGAGGCAAGGGCTGATCACCTTTAATCCTGATCATTTGGACTATTCTGATCTTTCTAATTCTGTCCGTAATGACTTTTCTTCTGCCAAATCATGTGCAGCTCTGGTTGGTGATTCTAGAACACCATCATTTCCGTCTTCTGTCCATATTCCTTCCCTCAATTCCCCCCAGTCATTACTATCTCCTAAAGCTGGAGTCTTCAAAGAGATTCAAGATGTTGGAGAAGATAATTCTGTATCTTCACTTCACCTCTTATTTGGGAATATGGACCTTCCTTCTTCATCTTATCATGACTCCCTGGAGGAGTTGTGGGATGAAGAGGAAGAGCCAGAAGAAGTAGAAACCGTGATGAAGTTTGTTCCTTCTGTCTATCACCAATACTTGGATGTATTCTCCAAGGTGAAAGCAGAGAAACTTCCTCCTCACTGCGCCTGTGATCATCATATCGAGCTGGAGGGGTCTCTACCTCCAGTTGGGGTGATCTACTCTTTATCCAAACAACAGTCAGATACACTCAGGGCCTACACTTTAGAGAATGTAGAGAAAGGTTTCATCCGGCCAGGCTCCTCTTCAACAGGAGCACCTGTCTTCTTTGTCAAAAAGAAAGATGGTGGCCTCCGTTTGTGTGTTGATTACCACAAACTCAATGCTGTTACTAGGAAGAACAAGTATCCTGTTCCTCCTATGAATTAGCTTCTCAATATCTTTAATGGTTCTTCTATCTTCTCCAAGATTGATTTGCATGGTGCATATAACCTGCTCAGAATCAAGGAGGGTGATGAACATTTGACTTGTTTTAGAACTAAATATGGAAGCTATGAGTACTTGGTTATGCCATTTGGGCTCACCAATGCTCCTGCTTCTTTTCAAAATCTTGTCAATGATATCTTTCAAGATCTTCTCGATGTTTATGTTGTGGTTTATTTGGATGACATTATGGTCTTTTCCAAATCTGAGGAAGAGCATGTCACTCATGTGTCCACTGTTCTTTCCAGACTCAGAGCCAATAAC
This sequence comes from Austropuccinia psidii, assembly GCA_023105745.1. Classification (NCBI taxonomy): domain Eukaryota; kingdom Fungi; phylum Basidiomycota; class Pucciniomycetes; order Pucciniales; family Sphaerophragmiaceae; genus Austropuccinia; species Austropuccinia psidii. The sequence goes on from JALGQZ010000001.1 coordinate 24,990,548, forward strand.
CCTTTTGCTAAGGCGTCCAAATGCCTGTTTCATGTTTCAAGCGTGGAATATCTTGGTTATGTAGTTTCTTCTGAAGGCCTCAAGATGGACCAAGAAAAAGTCCAGCAGATTCTAAATTGGCCGCCTCCAAGAAACCTCAAGGCTCTTCAATCCTTCCTTGGCTTTGCCAACTTCTACCGCCGTTTCATCAAGAATTATTCAAAGAAGATCAGTTCAATCACCAGTTTCCTCAAGAAAGATTCCTGTTTTCCCCTCAATGAGGAAGGTCTCAGTCAGTTTCACCAACTCAAAGAGGCTTTCACCACCCCTCCAATCCTTCTCTACCCACCATTGTGAGACTAATGCATCAGATTATGCCTTGGGTGCTGTACTGAGTCAGGTCTCTGATTCAGGAAAACATCCCATTGCATTCGGCAGCCGCAAGCTTATCCCAGCAGAGCTCAATTACAAAATTCATGACAAGAAACTCCTTGGTATCGTCTGGGCTCTCAAGCGCCGGAGGGCTTTTCTTCTTCCACTGTCTTCCCCTTTTGAAGTTCTCACCGATCACTCTTCCCTTCAATACTTCATGACCTCCAAAGTACTCACTCGCCGTCAAGCCCATTGGGCTGAATTCCTTTCTGAATTTCATTTCTAAATCACTTACCACCCTGGCCCCCTAGCTACTCTTCCGGATGCCTTATCACGTCAGGACGACGTTTATCCGGAGAGGGGGGAGGATTTCATCAGCAAGAATCCAATGAATTTTCAGCAAATCATTAAGCAAGATGAAGTTCAACCCTCAAAGTCTCTTGCAGTCAAGGTGGAATCTTTTTCAAATTTGATTGATTCCATCCAGAAGAAATTATGGCAAGATCCCCAGTACAGAAGTATCCTTGAAGATTTGGGTAAAGGTAAATCTGTCCAAGATTATTCTCTTGACTCCTCTTCCCAACTTCTTCTCTTCAAAGATTGGGTGGTAGTCCCAAATGACTGCACAATTCAACTTAGTATTATTCAAAAGCGTCACGATTCTCCTCTAGCTGGCCACCCTGGCCAAGAGAAGACTCTCAAACTTGTCAAGCGGGATTTCCACTGGTCCGGCATGACTCAATTTATCAAGGATTATGTTTCATCCTGTCAACAGTGCTCAAGAAACAAGAATATTCACCATAAGAAGTTTGGATTCCTCAAACCTCTTCCAATTCCAAATGGTCCTTGGATTTTTCTTTCAATGGACTCCATCACTCAACTGCCGCTGTCCAATTCCTTTAATTCAATCCTGGTCATAGTGGACAGATTCTCAAAAACGGCGGTTTTTATTCCAACAATGTCTTCAATCACTTTCCTGGATTTGGCCCATTCATTCATCAAGAATATCTTTTCAAAGTATGGCCTTCCGTTAAGCATTGTCAGTGATAGAGTTTCCCTCTTTGTTTCGTCTTTTTGGACCAATCTTTGTCAGCAGCTCAAGATTTCAAGAGAATTGTCAACTGCTTACCATCGAGAAACTGATGGACAGACAGAGAGGGTAAATCAGATACTAGAACAGTATCTTTGGATGTATGTCAGTTATAATCAAGATGATTGGAACACCTGGCTCCCTCTGGCTGAATTTGCCTACAATAATTCTGATCACTCTTCAACCAAGCAATTCCCGTTTTTCACTGTTTATGGAAGAGATCCACATTTTGATTCAGTTCATATCACTCAAGACACTCCTGCTGGAAAGTTATCAACAAAAATCCAATCTGTCAGGATGATACTATGATAAAGGTATAACTAGGCTAATTACAACTTTAACTGTGTATGTGACACGACAGAAAATGATTTAAAAAAGATTTATAAAGGTTATAATAAGATAAAAGGGTTCTACTATTGAGAAATAGTGGTGGTGAGCGCTATTGAGAACCCTGGGTGCAGGCTTTATCTGTTGAATTACAATAATAAAGTCTACAATAATTAAAGATTATAATTATACCTGATTATTTAACCAAGAGTAAAACTGTTTTTGACAGTTTACTACGTAGGTTATTCAAGAGCAGGATGAGAAGAGGATTTTGGCTGTGAAAAGCCCTCCTTTTATCCTGAAATTGGGGTGGAAAGGCTGCTAGACCTTTCCACGTAAAGGAAGTGAAGATTTTTCACTCTCTATGACAGGCTTGTGGTTTTCAAACAGCCTGTATACCCTGTATTGGGCTCAGATGTGGTTTTGAAACCACATCTGGGCAGTTTTCACCAATACAGGGTGAAAATTTTCATCTGGGGACCTCACAGCCTGATTCTGACGTGTATGACGCGTAGAATGCTGTACAGAAACTGTATGGGACCCCAGTATTGACTGACATATGAGGTATTGAAGTAAAAACATGCTTCTTTGTCTATTTGACAACTCATATTCATGGTTATGGGATATTATCCCATGGTAAGGCTGTATCTGACAGCAGGTGGGATTTTGACCTTAAAATGGTCATAACTCTGTCAGCTTTTGAGATATCAAGCTCAAAGTTGGTTCATTGAATAGCTCTGTATGAGCTCTACACAATGGTACTCAACTTGACATGGTTATCATTAAATATGACAAAGTTATCCCATGTAAAAGTATTTTTGTACATTGGCGTGGTCTGGCCAAAAGCTGTATCAAGCTTGTTTGGCCAATAACTTCTGTTGTAGTTGAGCTATGAGGAAATGGATGGCACCATCAGATAGCCCTGATTGTGCTCTTTCCAAAAAGACCCCACTTCAGGTATCTCACACTAAAACTGTAAAAGTTAGATGAGAGGTGAATGTTTTGTTCACCCTTATTTGGTCTGAATTTGACCATAACTCAATTAATACTGGTGCTAGCTCAGTTTGGCTGGTACCATTGGATAGCCCTGGCTTAGAGCTTCATTTTGAGTACCCATTTGATGGGGTTAAGCCTCTCCTTCTAGATTTTAGATGAGAGGTGAAAATTAAGGTTTATGCTCAGCAATGACTTTGAGCAGGAATAACTTTGTTATTTCTTGTCCTATGGTGATGGGACTTATATTTTCAGGAAGAGGTGAGTTTCCTCTTTCTTTTGATACCTTTTGAGCTAATTTCGCTCAGTTCCATGTTTTGGTGGTATTTTGGCTATACCATTGGTTTATGGTATTTTGGCTGTCATGCTTGTGCTCTGGTTTTGAGTCACAGGCTGACATACCCTCCCTCTAAAAAAGGCTCATCATTGATGAGACTGTTCAGTCCTCCTAGAGGCTCTGAATCTCCTTAAATGGAGGTTCCCATCTGGTATGGCATCCTCTGCCAACCATTTGTCTTTGTCAGCTGTCTGGTTCTTGAATCTGACTAGATATTGTCTCTGGTCCTTCCCATTAAGTCTGATTTTTCTGGCCCTGATGATTTTACTCACAGGTCCAGGAGAGTCTTCTACTTCCACTATTTCTGGTGGAGTGGTGTTCTTCTTCCTGGAGGGGAATTTATCCTCCTCTGTTTGGAAGTATGGTTTGACCAGGCTTACTGGAAAGACTGGGTGTTTCCTAGAAAACTCCTCAGTGAGCTTGACCTCTACTGCATTCTTCCCTATCAACTTAATGATAGTGAAGGGCCCTACAAATGAGTCTCTCATTTTCTTGGGTCCTTTGAGATTGTTAAAGTTCAGTGTAGACACTAACACCTGGTCCCCTTCCTTGAAGTCAGGTTCCATATGTGATTTGTCCCACCTTTGCTTATTATACTCTTTGGCCTCAGCTATGCATTTGGAAGCAGTATCACAGGCTTTCTTCCACATATCATGGAAGTCTTTGGCTGTGGGGTGGATGGTCAGAAGATTTTTCTTCAAGTGATCCACAGGTAACAGGGGATTCCACCCTTTCTCTACCAGTGCAGGTGTTTTTCCTGTGGTAGAGTGCTGGCTTGTATTATAAGCCAGTTGGACTGCTGGTAAGAGGGTGACCCAATCATGGGTATATCCCTCATGGTCCTTGTATTCCATGCCATAGGCACAGAACCTCCTGAGGATGTCCTCCATTGTTTGGATCATCCTCTCAGCTAGGCCATCTGTTTGTGGATGGTAAGCTGTGGAAAAAGCAAGCTTGGTGCCTAGCATGTCATATAAATTGGCCCAAAATTCAGATGTGAATTTTGGGTCCCTGTCACTAATTATGATCTTAGGGACTCCACAGGTGGATATGATGTTATTCCAAAATAACAGAGCAGTGTCCATGGCTGTGTCCTCTTTATGGCATGGTAGACATCTCATGCTCTTGCTGAACCTATCAGCTATGATTAGGCAGGCATTGTAGTTTTCTTTGCCTCCTGGGACAAGTCCTGTGACCCAGTCCATGTTGATGGTTTCCCATGGGTGTTTGGGTTCTTCTATGTGTTGAAGCAACCCATATTTTTTCCCATGTTTTCTATTTGCCTTTTGACATATTTCACAAGTGTTGATGTATCCACTCAACTCTTGCTCCCACTTGGGCCACCAAGCTGTGCTTGCTACCCTCTCTTTAGTCCTGTCCTCACTCATGTGTCCCATGTAGGGGCAGTCATGGCATTCCTGCAGGATTAAAGAGATGTGGTCTCTGTCTATCACTGTGAGTGCACTGGTGTGCTTTTCTCTGTGATAAATCAGGCCATCTATAAGGAAGAATTTATTGTCCTTATAGGCCCTCAACCAGGGTTCCTCCAGCTGGGTTTCCAATTCTGGGCTCCTGTATTTTTGTTGAAGGAGTTGGAGTAGTATGCTACACTGTTTGTGTTTAGCATAAGATTTCAGTACTGCATTGAAAAATTCATTGTGCAATTCTGAGGAGCTTATTCCCAGTATGGGGGTTTATGTCCCTTCTGAATCAGCGTTTCCACTGTCAAGGGTACCACTCCCTGGTGCCCATTCAGAGAATCTGAAGTTCTTTTTCCTATTTATTTCCATAAAATGGATAGGAATTTTTGCAGCAACTTCAGGGTCATAAGCTGGATTGCTTTTGACATTGTCCAGTGGCCATCTGCTAAGGCCATCTGCATTGGTATGGCTTTTACCTTCCTTGTATATGATGGTCATGTTCCCTCTATACTCCTGGATGGCTATTTGCCATCTCAGCATGTGTCTATTAGTAGTCTTCATGTTTAGTAAAGACTTCAAGGCTGTGCAGTCTGTGTAGACTTCAAAGACTGCACCCTCCAAATAATAATGGAGTTTTTCTAGAGCCCAGACTAGACATAGACATTCTGTCTGGGTGGCCCCATACCTGGCTTCTGAATATCTCAGCTGCCTGGAGATGTAACATATTACACCTTCTCTTGGTTCACCATCCACAATTTGTCTTTGGTGAAGGGCTGCTCCCAAGCCTTGGCTGCATGCTGCATCTATATATAACTTGAATGGTAGTTCAAAGTCAGGCAAGATGAGCACAGGTGCATTTGTTAGTTCATATTTGATCCTCTCATATGCATCCCTCCTTTCCTTGGTTATTTCAAAAACTACATCCTTTGAGCATAACTTGTATAAACTACTAGTTATGTGTGCAAAGTTTTTGATGTGGTTTCTATAGTAGCTAGCAAATCCAAGGAAAGATTGCATCTCTTTGATGTTCTTTGGTACTGGCTTTTGCAGTACTGCTGCTACTTTGTTCTGGTCAATTGCCAGACTAAGGCCTGAGACTTTGTGTCCTAGAGCTAGTAGCTCTTGTTGGCCAAAATTACACTTTTTAAGTGCAATTTTCAGATTGATGGGTGTACATTTACTTAGCACTCTGTCTATGTATTGTACATGGTCTTCCCATGTCTCTGAGTATATAATGATATCATCAATATACACTACCATCCAGCCTTCCATTATTTCTCCTTGAAATATGGTGTCCATCATCCTTTGGAAGTGGGCTGGTGCATTCTTGATGCCAAATGGCATCCTGGTGTACTCATATATGCCCATATGGCATATTATTCTGAGCAACTTCATGGAGTTTGGTTTAACTCCATTTTGGTGGAAGCCTTTCATACAATCCATCTTGGTTATGTATTTGGCTTTGGCTAGCTTATCCAAGGCATGAGGTATCCTTGGTATAGGGTACCTGTCTTGTTTTGTGTAGTTATTCAGGGCTCTGAAATCTCCACACAATCTAGACTTGCCATCATGCCAGGTGATCAGGACAGGAGTGATGATTTCCACTATTTCATTATGTCCAATCTTCCTAATGACATCCATGTCCAGGAGTTTATTGATATGTTTCTCAATCTCTTTCCTGGTCTCCAGACTTGCTGGGTAAGGAGGTCTCCTTCACATGGGTGGATAAGGCCTTTCTACATCCAGATATAGTTCTATATCATGGCCTTTGATCTTGCCTAATGGTTCTTCACCAATGGCAAATGCTGGTCTATTCTTCCTCAGCATCTTCAGTAAACTTAGATTTTGTTTACTGGTGAGGGTAGTGCTAAACTGTCCCTCTCTGAATTATTTCAGAAGTTCTTCCAGTGGGTCCTGAGAAGATATCTGGTATATATCAAGAGAAAATTTCTTTTCCTTGTTAGTACCAATAGTAATATGCCTATTTTTACTCTTGTAAATATCTATGCCATACATCCTCTGGTAATCTGTTCCCAGTAAAAACCCTTGGATGTGGGCATCTTCAAGCACTACAAACTCTGGGTTGAGTCTGATATTACCTTTTCTGTGGGGTATAATTATCTCTTTGATAATTGTCCCAATAGAGGTCATCTTTCCAGATGCACTCTTAACGTTCTTTGCCCTGGTGGGCAAGAGTTCTTTTTCCCAGTTTGGGAAGTGGTTATCCAGATAATTTCTGGCCACTATGGAGCAGTGTGCTCCACTGTCAATGATCAGTGGGTGCTGAGCATTGTCAATACATACAGTCATTTTTGTGGCTGTTCTATGTATATATGCCATTCCTTTGGTTGGTGTAACCAGGAATGTTTGTGCATCTTGTGTATGCTTACACAAGTTCTTGTTGGCAGTGTCTTGTGGCATGCCTGCTTCCAACTGTATATCCTGGTTTTCTAGTGGGGTTTCCTCCTGGTATTCCACTAGAAATTCCTCTCTTGGGTCTTGATCCTCATCAGATGGTTCTCTAATGGCATCACCCATAGAATCTGATTCAGAATCCTCTGTTGGAGGTTCTTCTTCAGGGACTTTTTCTATAGCATAGACTTTCTTCTTTGCTTTTGGACAGTTGTTGGCATAGTGGTCTGTTGAACCACAATTGTGACAAGAATTCTTCTTCTTTGCCACTTCTGCCACTCTTTCTCTGGGTTTGTCTTTAAACTCTACCCTGAAAGGTTTTTTCTCTTTGAAACTATTGCTCCTATATGGGGTGAATTTCCCTATATTAGTCCTTTTCCTTATGTCTTGCAGGGTATTGGCTATATCATCTAGAGTGCAGTTTTGGTTGCATCTGCACTTTACTGCATGCTCTAGTTCTCCTGGCAGTTGTGTCAGAAGTTTATGATTCCTCATTTGAATGTTCATTTGAGGATCAATGGCTTTAAGTCTTTTAGACTGTCTAAGACACCACTCATATGGATCTTTGTCCACAGAGTATTTGTCATTTTCAAATGACATGGTCTTTTGCCATATCCAAGTTCCATTACTGTACTTTTGGATTATTTAACTCTTCCACCATGGCCAATTTCTTCTGCCATGGCTTTCTTTCATTTCAGTGTACCATATAATTGCATGACCTTTAAATGCAGTATTCAGTATAGCAGTAATCCAGTAATCTGGTATGCTTGGTACATCAATGAAGAGTCCATCAATATAATCTATGAGTTCCATATGATCATATTCTCCTGATCCAGAGAATTTGGGCCAGTTTGAGGCCTCAGGAAGCTGTTTCAAGGCTTCCTTCTCTGAATAAGACATGCCATCTCCATCCTGGTATTGTGATGGAGATCTTGCCTTATTCAACAACATGGCATCTGGTTTGATGTCATCTGGTTGATATGGATTCTCCATAGCTTGGCCTTGGGGTTGGGGCTTTAAGCTATGGTAGGCATCAAACAATTTGTTGATGTCTTGGTTCAGACACTCCCTGTCCCTGCTGCTATGGTGTTTTTCTTCAGAGACTTGATTAAGTCTCTTGTTGGTTTCTTCAGAGGCTTTGCTCAGTGGAGCATATCCTTCCTGAAGGTTTTTAACTATCTGCTCCAATGAGGCTTGAGTTTTTCTCATCCTCTCTTGGGCAGCTGCAAATTCTGCAGCCTGCTTGGCAGATTGCTCAGCATATTGGGACATTTGCAACCACAGTGTGTCACTGTTGATGTTGCTCTCAGATGGGATAATGTTATTTTCAGTCTGAGTGGGGGTAATGTTTCTATTACTAGGACTACTGATTCTAGAGTGGTTTACAACTACTTCTGGTTCTTGTGTACTTCTTTTACCAAATCTAACAGCTTCTGGATCATGGGGTCTGACTCTTTCCTCCTCTGGTTGAAGGAGGCTTTGTTCTTGCCCTTGTTGCCTTGTCTTCTCCTGGAAACTTCCTGGAATTGTGAAGAATGGTGACTCTTGGCCACTGATCTGCTGGTTTCTGAATGGTGTGAAGCCACTGGAGAGCTGATTTGGCTTGCTCCTTGTGAGCCTGAAGGAATCTGAGTAGGCCCTGTCTGGGTTAACTGTTCTTCTATAGCTTGGATAGTGGCTTGGTTCTCCCTTATCATCTGTGCCCTTGCCTCCAGGAGTCTGTGCTGCCTGGTAGGATTCCAACCCTTGGTGATTACCATAAGGTCCTTGAAGTCTATCTCTTTGAGACAGATCTTCTGGCAACTTGATCCCAGTTCTGCCCAGTGAGTTGCTAGGCTGAACCTCTTGTTGTCCATGCTCCATTGAAACAAATCTTTGAGGAGTTGGTGGATTTGAAGAGCTTGATCCATATCCTTCCAGTCCTCTGGTTTGAGGTTTCTGTTGAATTGGAGTGTGAATGGCAAGGTTGATATTATCTCCCTCATTGTTTTGCCATCCACCACTGTGTCCAATGTGTCTTCTTTCAGGTCTTCTGGTTCTAGACATTCCTGCTCTATCCTCTGGCTGGTTCCTTTGGAAGCCAAGGTCTCTGAGGTAGCAGGGGACATATCAGTGTTTGCAAGCAGTCAAAAACTTTATGTTCTTAGGGTATTTACCTTTGACTGTGCCTTGTACAAATTTGTTATCTGCTGATTTGGGCAGTTTGCCTTTGGAGGTTACAACTGGGTTAATAATTGTAATCTTCCCTGTACAAGTGGTTAAGGTTGGTTTACCTTGTATTGAAGCAGAGTTTCGTGGTTTTTTACTCCTCTGAGTGGCTATTGGTGTCCACTTCTTGGCTGTAATGAGGCCTTCACTAAGCCTTTTTCCTTTACCCTTGCTGCCCTCTGGTTCTGAGGGTGTCACTGGTGTGTTGGCCTGTGACTGGGTTTCAAGTGGGATGTAGTTTTCTTCCACTGAATCAAAACAGGAAAAAGAGGGCTTATGTCAGTTAAGACTTCTTAAAAGGCTGGTTTTGCACGTCTAAGAATGGCCTCTGGGTTTGTATATTATCACAATATGCCCTTGTATAATGACAGTGTAATTGAATTAACAATTTCATGTCAAAAAATACAGCTTATGGTGTCCTGTCACACTGTTTGTGTGTCAGTATCCCTCAGATACACTTAAGGTTTGCAAGTGTATTCTGTAAAAGTGGTTTGTATACAAGTGCTATTGAATTAACAATACACTTGACCACGCCTCAACTGATGGTTTTTAAGTCAAGAATACAGGACTTTATTAGTGGCTTATGTGTTTTTATATGCAAAACACGCCAAAAATAATAAATTACTGTGGGTGTTAACCACATAAAAAATACTCTTATCTTATGAGTATATAAAAAAAAGTAAAAATATATAAAAATACATATATTTAAATAGAAATTACGCCTAAAAAGGATAAAACAATGTGTTAATAAGTCATAAAAAAGAGAGAAGACTTACTTGTAAGGTCCAAAAAAAGTCAAAAACACGGCCAGGCCCCCAGAATGTCAGGATGATACTATGATAAAGGTATAACTAGGCTAATTACAGCTTTAACTGTGTATGTGAAACGACAGAAAATGACTTAAAAAAGATTTATAAAGGTTATAATAAGATAAAAGGGTTCTACTATTGAGAAATAGTGGTGGTGAGCGCTATTGAGAACCCTGGGTGCAGGCTTTATCTGTTGGATTACAATAATAAAGTCTACAATAATTAAAGATTAGAATTATACCTGATTATTTAACCAAGAGTAAAACTGTTTTTGACAGTTTACTACGTAGGTTATTCAAGAGCAGGATGAGAAGAGGATTTTGGCTGTGAAAAGCCCTCCTTTTATCCTGAAATTGGGGTGGAAAGGCTGCTAGACCTTTCCACGTAAAGGAAGTGAAGATTTTTCACTCTCTATGACAGGCTTGTGGTTTGCAAACAGCCGATATACCCTGTATTGGGCTCAGTTGTGGTTTTTGAAACCACATCTGGGCAGTTTTCACCAATACGGGGTGAAAATTTTCATCTGGGGACCTCACAGCCTGATTCTGACCTGTATGACTTGTAGAATGCTGTACAGAAACTGTATGGGACCCCAGTATTGACTGACATATGAGGTATTGAAGTAAAAACATGCTTCTTCGTCTATTTGACAACTCATATTCATGGCTATGGGATATTATCCCATGGTAAGGCTGTATCTGACAGCAGGTGGGATTTTGACCTTAAAATGGTCATAACTCTGTCAGTTTTTGAGATATCAAGCTCAACGTTGGTTCATTGAATAGCTCTGTATGAGCTCTACACAATGGTACCCAACTTGACATGGTTATCATTAAATATGACAAAGTTATCCCATGTACAAGTATTTTTGTACATTTGCATGGTCTGGCCAAAAGCTGTATTAAGCTTGTTTGGCCAATAACTTCTGTTGTAGTTGAGTTATGAGGAAATGGATGGCACCATCAGATAGCCCTGATTGTGCTCTTTCCAAAAAGGCCTCACTTCAGGTATCTCACACTAAAACTGTAAAAGTTAGATGAGAGGTGAATGTTTTGTTCACCCTTATTTGGTCTGAATTTGACCATAACTCAAGTAATACTGGTGCTAGCTCAGTTTGGCTGGTACCATTTGATAGCCCTGGCTTAGAGCTTCATTTTGAGTACCCATTTGATATTGTCAAAGATTTCCATTCTTTGTATCCTGACAAGCCAGGACCCAATTCTTCAAAAGCTTGATTTTTCATGGTGCTTGGTGGGGAGAGGAATTACCAAAAAGTAAGTCCCACTCCTGGTATGCACCTTTAGGGGTATTCTACTCCTCTTTGTTGTAAGAATCACCTTGGCCACTCTGTGAGAACTTTGCAATTTGGACACAAATTCGTTGGCCTGGCTTTCAACATCAATTCCAAAATCATGGCCATTTTTCACTTGGGCAAATGGACCATTCACATTCATTTTCCTTTCAAGTTTTCCATTTCAAGACATTCCTTCATCAAATTTATATTCTTATTTATGGCACTTGCGGGATTGGCAACTTCTAAAAGTAAGTTCCTCTCCTGGTGTGCACTTCCCTGAGGGGTCTACAATCTTTTCAAAACATCACCTTGGCCACTCTGTGAGCACCTGGCATAAAAGTCTTTTATTCCAGGTCCTTGGCCACCTTCAAATCAACCGTCAAAATCTGTGATGAAGATTTGGATCCCCCTTCGAAATTTTTCTTCTTTATTTTCCTTTTCTGTTTCTTTATCTTTACTTTTCTTCAAATTTCTTTTATCTTAATCTCTATGCCAAAATTCTACGTCAAATTCAATCCTTCAACATTTTCAAAGCCAAATGTCAAGAGGAGACTACGTCAACCTCAATTCATATGCCAACATTATTATCATTTCAAAATACCTCTGGAACCCCTCTGTCCAATCCGTCTCAACAGCCTCAACAGGCTTCTACCTTATCTTGGTGCTCAGGAGCTCAGCATTCAAGGTAGGGGGGTACTGTCACAACCATGAGTTTGACCCTCCTCCTTGATGGTTGCGGAAATCCAACCTGGAGCCAAGTTGGGGCGAATTGGCCACGTCATATCTTTTATGGCCAATTGGCCCCCTTGGGTGTTCTATGGCATCCATGCCATAACACCTTCCCATGGCCATTTTATTGTCTCAACAATCTTTTATGGCCTCAGGACATATCCTGCCGTCATTGGCCTTCTTGGCCAATTCTCACTTCATCAACCGCCAGGCCTTCATCTTTGATTTTGGGCCTGTAGGGTCATTTTGTCTTCTAGGGGCCTCCAGGTCCCCTAGCCATCATCTTTGGATTCAGGGCCACCCCTTTCATTAATTGGGTTTTGGCCTAAATGGCCTTTTTGGGCCATTTAGGCCCCCTACAGCTCCTACGGCCTGTGGGCCGTGATTCACGGTCCACGGTCCATAGGCCATTTAGGCCCCTTTTGGCCTAATCCAATGAGGCCAAAGGGGCCAGCCACCTAGGCCCCAAACCACAATTGGGCCCACCTGAGCCATTTGTGCCACCACCTCCTTGGACCCAAAAATGACCAAAACCCTCATGGACACCTTTTTGGCCATAAATCCCGTAGGACCCATTTTTGGCCATGGACCAATAGTTCAGCCATGGCCTCTGGCAGCCACCAGAGGCCATCAGACCAGCTCAGCCCATCTTTCCCCTCAACTCCAGGGGATTTCTTCCTTTCCTTCATACCATCCGTACTCAAGGTTGCAGGCATGGTGTATATATGGTATTATATACCATTATGCACCATTTTTGCTCAGCAATCCAATGGTGACGTTTTTAGGATCCAATTCCACCTTCCCAACTCAATGTCTCAAATCCCAATGCCCATTTTGAAGGAGGATTAATCAGCTCATTGGTCTGACAAGTTGTGGCGGCAATCAGGAGACTCTTCAAGGATCCCAACCACCTGTATCTGCAGGAGTTGGGTTGGCACAATTCATTCAGGATTATTCAAGGGCAATTCTCAAGAGGTATTACATCATTTCAATCAGCTTTCAAGGCATCAAGTATTCAATACTCCTTTGGACAACTCAATTCATCTGTACAGGCCTCATTCAATCAACCTGTATGGTCTTGGCCCAATTGGGTCATTTCATATTCCACTGTGGGAATTCCATCACACAGTTCAAATTTCAAGATGGCCAGAACTGTATTTCCTGATCCAGACGATACAGCCATTGATTCACCTTCCAGGATCAATCTTTCAGTTCTCACATATACCGGCTACCTTTCATCACCTGGGGACTTTTTCCCCAGTTAATTAATATATTGGATTTATTATTATCCTTATTTTCTTTTATATTATTAAAGCTAATACTGATAATCTTAAGTCAGTCATTAGCACCCTTTCTCTTTTCTTTCCTCGCCTGTCAGTGGATATTGGTCGTCATATCCTTTGCTAATTCCATTTTTCTTTCTGGCAGGTTGAAACAGTGAATTGAGGATTCACTTGGTTGGCTTCTTGGCCTTTGGCTTTCTTTTATCTTTGGCCTCTGGCTTCACTCTTACTATTCTTTGTTATCTTTGGCATATTTGTCCTCTCTCTTATTCCTGCTCAAGAAATATATTCCATAGTATTTCGTATCATCTTTGGAGCCCTCCAAGTGAGCTCTTGATTCCTGAGTGCCCGGCCCTCTTGCTTCCATAAGAGCCCCTGTGACACTTCCCTTCCTCCTGCATCACCAAATTGTTCCCACACAAGGCCTGCCAGGATTCCAGCAGTAAGACCATCCCCCATTCAGCAGTCCAGAGCTTCACCTATAGTCACCTCTCAACAGCTCCAGTAGAAGAAGAGAAGAGATTTCACCTTTGCTGTTTCCTGACACCCAAGTATTTCAGCAAAGGGATTTTTGACCTATCTAAGCTACCAGAGAAGGTCCAAATATGGCGAGTGAAGATCAAGATGCTGTGGCCAGGTTGTTTAGACAAGTTGATAGGAATAGTAGGGAGGTGATTATGTATGCTAATGATAGAACTATTCCTGATACTGCTTCTGAAGAGACAGCTGCAAAATTTTCCTGGTATGAAGATGAATCAATAAATCATTTCCAGAGAACTTTTGATCATATGGGTAGAGAGAGCTAGTTCCCTTTTCCTTGTTTGTGTTTGCTTTAACTTCTATCCCCACCCTGATAAATACTAAAATAAAAATAAAAAATAAATGGAACCTCCCAATACATGATATGGGAGGGGATGATGCTGCTTTAAAGGTTAAAAAAAATGAAATATAAAAGTAAAGAAAAGAAAGAAAAGGAGAGAAAAAGAGATTAAAGAAAAGAAATAGAGAAATTCCTGAGGTTTTTCCTTCTTGTTTTGAATTGCTTGATTTTGGCCAAAAATTGTCTGAAATATGGAAACCAAGCATTTGATGCTCACAGAGTGGCCAAGGTGATGTTTTACAAGAAGTAGAACCCTCAGGGATGCATACCAGGAGATGGAACTTGCTTTCATAACTCCCAATCCCCACCAAGCACCATAAAGCAGATAACTTTGCCATTATTGACTTTAAAGTAAGCAATGTCTTGAATAATGATGATTGGCATAAATTGGAAAAGAATGAAATGAAAAGAAAAAAGGAATTTGGCCATACTGTGATGAAAGGTCCAAATTCGAGGGTATTGATGGTGCAAGGCCTTCTAGATATGTCCAAAGAATTGACAAGTGCTCACAAAGTGGCCAAGGTGATGTTTACAACAACATTTGGGTAGAATACCCCCATTAAAGGTGCATGCAAGGAGAGGAACTTACTTTCATAAAATCCAATCCCCACCAAGCACCATAAAACCAAACTCTTGAGGTAATTGGGCCAGGCATGTTTGAATACAATGAATTAAAATCCTTGAGAAGGTCTGGTGAGTTGGTAAGGTTGGAAGCTGGTTCCCAGGTTGTTCTTTCTGGGTCTTCACTGAATCCTTTCCACTATACAAGCTACCATAATTTACCTCTTTTGAATTTTGAGTCCAGAGCCTGAGCCACTTCCCATTCTTCTTGCTCTTCCACAATGACTTGTGGTAGTGGCAATTGATATCAATTTGGGATAGTTGATTGCTTCACTGGTTCTAATAGGGACGCATGAAAGACAGGGTCAACTGACTTCCATTGTTGAGGCAACTTGAGGTAATATGCATGACTTCCAATCTTCTTAAGAACTTCAAAGGGTCCCAGCCATCTTTCTGGAAGTTTCTTGGGGGGGTCTTGTAGTCTTGATGTTCTTGGAAGATAGCCATACCTTATCCCCAGGTTGGAAATCAGGTGGAATTGTCCTATTTCTATCTGTGTACTTCTTAAATCTCCTTATTTCTGACTCTAATTCCTCTTTGACAGCTTTCTGTACTTATTGGAGTTTTGTTGATACCTTTCCAGCAGGTGAGTCTTGAGAAATATGGATTGAGTCAAAGCTGTTATTTCTTCCATAAATGGTGAAAAAAGGTGACTGCTTTGTTGATTAGTGTTCTGCATTATTACAGGAAAATGCACCCAGAGGGAGCCAGGTGTGCCAGTCATCTTGATGGTAACTGAAATAAATCCAAAGATACTGTTCTAGAATATGATTAACCCTCTCTGTCTGTCTATCTGTTTCAGGATGAAAGGCGGTTGAAAGATCTCTTGATATCTTGAGCTGCCAACATAATTGAGCCCAAAATAATGAAACAAATAAAGAAACTATATCACTAACAATAATGGCTGGAAGGCCATGTTTGGAAAAGACATGGTTGATGAAAATTTGAGCTAAGTCCAGGGCAATAATTGTTCTGTAGGTTGGAATGAAGATTTCCATTTTTGAGAACCTTTCCACAACTGCTAAAATTGAATTGAAGTTTTTTGACAAGGGAAATTGAGTGATAAAATCCATTGATAATGAATTCCAAGGACCAGATGGAATTTGAAGAGGCTTGAGTAATCCAAACTTCTTACAATTAATGTTCTTCTTTCTTGAACATTGCTTACATGAGGACACATAGTCCTTAATGAATTGATTCATGCCAGCCCAATAAAAATCCCTCTTGATGAGCTTGAGGGTCTTCTCCTGGCCAGGATGGCCAACCAACAGTGAGTCATGAGGCTTTTGAAGAATATTCAGTTGGATTCCTTCATTGCTTGGGACTACCACTCTATCTTTGAATAGCAATAATTTGGCTTGAGGTTAAAGAGAATAATGTGAAACTGATTCAACGCTTTCTATTTTCTTAAGTATTTCTTTATAGTCTTTGTCTTTTCATACTTCTTTTTGGATCCGGTAAACTAAGTCTGAGAATATTTAAGCCTTTATTGAGAAGAATCTTTCCCCTTGAATTCCATCTTGCTTGATTACTTGATGAACAATCTGAGAATTCTTGCTGATGAAGTCCACCCCCCTCTCTGGGTACACAATGTTCCAACGTGGCAAGGAATCAGGTAAAGTGGCCAGCCTTCCTGGGCGGTAACTAATAGTGAAATGAAACTCAGCCCAATGGGCCTGAAGGCGAGTAAGAACTTTGGAAGACATGAAATACTGAAGGGAAGAGTGGTCTGTAAGTACCTCAAAAGATTGGAAAGAGAAAGGAGAAATGCTCTCCTTTTGAGAGCCCAAACTATGCCAAGAAGTTCCTTGTAATGAATTTCAAAGTTAAGCTCAGCTGCAAGAAGCTTGCGACTATCATTGAAATGGGATGCTTTCCTGAGTCATTCACCTGACTCAGTACAGCACCCAAGGAATAATCAGAAGCATCAGTCTCTACAATAGTTGGTAGAGAAGAATTGAAACGAGAGAGGATAGGAGCAGTGGTGAATGCTTCTTTGAGTATTTGAAACTGACAAAGAACTTCCTCATTGAAGATAAAAGGTGTAAGGTGTGGATATGAAACTTTGATTAAAAATCAAGTACTTTTCCTGTCCTCAAAATTTGTATAAGGTAAAAATCAATTAAAAATAGTAAGAAATATTATTTTTAAGAGAAAACACGCCAATTTTATTTTTTATAACTTTATTAGTATAAAACAATAATATTATAAAGATTTATTGCTTTCACCAACAATAAAGATTTATCCCAAAAATACTCTACAAGAGATATTTAAGGCTACAAAACTAATTTCTTCAAGATAAATTTCAATTGGAATTAATTGAGCAAAGAACTGCAAGCAATTAATTAAAGAACAAAGTCTTTAAAAAGAATATTAAAGAGAAAACATGCCCAAAAGTGACCAGAGTGCATTTGGAAACAAAGTGACAAAGCTAACAGTGATGAAAGATGATTTAATTTACTTTTGGGGTGGTTCAGGGGTAAAAATAATTACAAGAGTTACAAAAAATGATTATAATGATTTTTTTGCGTGGTTAAAAGGTTTAAAATGATTTAAAAAAGGTGGTTGGAATCTTTTATTGATTGGTTTAACAGTGTTTAAACTAATTATAAAAGGAAAAGATTCTAACATGAAGAGAAAAGTGGGGCAAAGAAGACATTATTTTATAGCCATCAATTTTCTTACTCAAAAGGTAAAATTTACTCTTTTCAGTCATGGAAAAAAATCTGACAACAGAAAAGCCAATTATGGCATCATTGAACCCTGGTTTAGACCAAAAAAGGGCCGGTTTAAGCCATTTTAGACCCTTAAATCAGCCATTACTATAGCAATACCTGGTTTAGAGCCTTCAAAACACGTCAGAATGTGTGTAAGAGGAGTAAAAACCAGTTAAAGCTGTTTTTACTAACATTTTTTTAACTTAAGGGTAGTTTTACCCTCATGGCAGCAGTTAAAACCACTGTGGCTGGTATCAAAACCTCATCATCAATTGAGTCACAGACCCTGTGACTCAATTCCAGGCCAAAAGTAATGAACTTTCGCGTGGATTTTGAAATCACACGCCAGTCAGCAAGGAGTTTGGGGGTCTGGCTCCCCCTTAGAGCTAGAGTTCCTTTTCCCCCCCAATTTTAATCTTTCCAATTTATTTTTTTCTTTAATTCCTCATCATGTATTATACTTGCAATTTACATATGTAATTCAATTGATATGTACAGGATAATACAGTAATAATTGATACCTCATATGTAAATCAAAGTTCACTTATGTAATACACGCGCAAAGTTTGACATTTCAATTGAACTCAACTGAAAATACTTCAATTCCTCATAACTTCTAAGCTAAACACAACACCTCAATTTTAACACAAAAATTGATGGTTAAAACCACATGTGGTGTGAATTAAACTAAAGTTTTTAGGATTTTCAATTTTTGTATTGAAAATACTAAAAAATTAATTTCAGCTTATGTAGAGTTGAGTTACAGAAATTTCATCCAGAGGTGATCTCACTTTCTTTTTTATGAGGAATCCAATGGTGTGATAATTTATTTATGTTTATTTATTGGAGAAAAAGCTATAATATATTTTATATAACTTTTTAACAAAAATATTTTAATTTCACAATTTTTATTAAAAATTCATTTTTACTTAATTTTTACAAGTAAAGATATAATTTCATAATTTTAAATTTTATTGTAACTTTATTTTTAAATTATAATTAAATTTTGATTTTTAAATAGAAATTTGTATTTATATTTCAATCTTTATTTTTGTAATTTAAATAAATTTATTTTATTTATATTTTTGTCTTAATTTATCTTTTGTGGTCTTTTGGGTATATGAAAATACCTCTAAGGCTCACAAAAGGAGAGTCTTTTTTGAGAAGGGAAGTGAGAGCAGTGATTTTTTTTAGAGTGATTTCTTACAAAACAACAATAGAAATTGGAAAAGCCCAGAAAATATTGAAGAGCTTTGATTTTCTTGGGCTGAGGCCAATTGAGAATTTTCTGAACATTTGAAGAATCCATCTTGAGGCCATCACTTGAAAAAATGTAGACCAAGTATTCCACACTTGACGCATGGAATACACACTTTGAGGCTTTGGAAAACAAATTATTGTCCCTCAGTGTTTGCAGGACAGAGGCCACATGTTTGACATGTTCCTCCTCAGAGCTGGAAAAGACCATAATATCATCTAAATAAACTACAAAACTAATATCCAAGAAATCTGCAAATATATCATCCACAAGATTCTGGAAAGGAGCAGGAGCATTGGTGAGCCCAAATGGCATAACCAAATACTCATTACCACCATATTTGGCTCTAAATGCAGTTAAGTGCTCATCCCCCTGTTTGATTCTCAGGAGATTATATGCACCACACAGATATATCTTAGAGAAGATAGTGTCACCATTCAATACAGTAAGAAGCTGGTTCATAGGAGGAACAGAATACCTATTCTTCCTAGTGACAGCATTGAGTTTGCAGTAGTCAACACACAAACAAAGACCTTCATCCTTTGTCTTTACCAAAAGGACAGGTGCTCCTGTTGAAGAGGGGCTTGGCCTGATGAAACCTTTCTTTACATTCTCTGAAATGTAGGCCCACAGTGTTTCTGACTCTTGATTTGATAGTGAGTAGATAAAACCATCTGGAGGTAGCAGACCCTCCAGTTCAATATTATTATAACAGGCATGGCGTGGAGAATGTTTCTCTGATTTTACCCTGTAGAATACATCCAAATATTGGTGATAAGAAGGAGGGACTACCTTCAGCACAGTTCCAATTTCTTCTGGCTCTTTCTCCTCATCCCACTGCTCCTCCAGGGAGGCATGAAAACATAAAGGAGGAAGGTCCATATCCCCTTGGAAGAGATGAAGTGAGGATATAGCAGCATCTTCTCCAACATCCTTTATCTCTTTGAAGACCTCATCTCTTGATTGAAGTAATGACTGAGATGGCATGATGGAAGGGATATGGATAGAAGAAGGAAGGGAAGGTGTCTTAAGTTCACCAACCAGAGCAACACTGTTGACAGAAGTGGCCAAGGCATTACTAGCAGAAGATTTAATACCACTAGAACCCTTATGACTAGAATAATAGGTGATAAATACATCTTTCCAATCAATAATAGGATTAAAATGGTAGAGGAAATCATAACCCAATATGAGGTCTTCTTCCTTGGGTAAATCTATGACAAAAGAAGTCACATTCAAAGCTTGGCAAGGAAGGCAATTAAGCTACCCATTTGGTATAATGGGTGATGAACAAGGTAGGGGATTCATTTGAATCCAGAATGAGAAGAGGAATCTTTTCAAGGAGCTCTGACATAGTCAATGAGTACTTTAGAACAAAATTCGTTGCAATAAAGGAGTTTTTAGCACCAAAATCAATGAGAATACTATAAAAAATATCAGAGACAGAAGAGAAAAGAAGAAACTATAAAAATTTCTTCACACTAGTATTCAGAGTGTACAATTGTGCTCTTAAAGGAAATAAGTGAGAACCATTGAGCACATCAGGATCTCCACTCAAGCTTTTCCCTGCTTTCTCGGGAAGCCTCTTGATTCCCAGGCTTGTTCTGAGTTCTCTGGAAGAATTTGTCAATTGGGTGCTTTCTACCACAATAAGTACATAACCCCTCTTTGATCCTCCTCTCCTTTTCAGAACAAATTAATTTATTGTCCTTATTAAGCAAAGCAGAATGGGGCTTGTCCTTTGAAGCTTGTAATTGCTTGGCCTTCTTGTTCTTCTTATGGTGAGGCCTTTTTGAAGATGAGTCTTGAGGAGGCCTTGAGAAATTGGATCCAGTAACAGGAGGCTTCTTTTCTTGATGAATGCCCTTCTTCTTCTGTCTCTCATGGTATCTAATTCCAGAGTAATGTCCATAAGCTCTTGAAGAGTATCAAAGTTACCAGGGTAGGAAGCCAACTGGTGCAAAGGTCTTGAGGCCAATCCTCTTCTATAAACATGAATGTATGCCCTTTCCCCCCAATCTCCAATTCTTGACATTAAAATTCCAAAATCAGAAATTTATAAGGTTACATGACCACTTTACTTCATCCTCAAATTGTCCAACTCCTGTTCAGCTTTCCTAACTTCATTGGATCACCAAACAGAATGAATAATTGGGTTTCAAATAACTTCCAATTATTTAGGAGGTAGGAAGGATCTTCTGTCAGCCTATGACTCAACAACATAGCACAAGCATGACAGATGTCACAACCATGAATAATCACCCCTCTCAATGGGTGTTGCGGCAATTTCAACTTGAACCCAAGTCATGGTTAATTGGCCATATAATATGTTTTATGACCAGTTGTACTCTTTTGGTTCTCTATGTCCTCTTGGCCATAACACCTTGCCACTTTGCGTGGATTTTGACATCTCACACTTGTCAGAAAGGGTTTTGGGGGTCTGGTTCCCCTTAGAGCTAGAGTTCCTTTCCCCCCCTAAATTAATTTTTCCAATTTATTATTCCTTTAATTCCTCATCATGTATTATACTTGTAATTTACATATGTCATTCAATTGACTTTTACAATACCTTTACTGTTATAATTTACACCTCAAATGTAAATTAAAGCTCACTTATGTAATACATGTGCACATTTTGACATTTTAATTGAAAATACTGCAATTCCTCATAACTTCTAAACTACACACAAAACCTCAATGTTAACACAAAAATTAATAGTTAACACTGCATTTGATGTGAGTTTAAGTAAGGTTTCAAGGATCTTCTACTTTTGTACAGAAAATACTAAAAGCTTAATTTAAGCTTATTTAAAGTTGAGCTGCAGAAAGATTACCCAGAGGTGACCCCATGTTATCTTTTATGAGGAGTCCAATGGTGAAAAATTTCTCATAAGTTTATTTGTAGGATAAAAAGCTATTATAATTTTTATTTAAATTTTTTCCAAAAATATTTTAATTTTGGTATTTTTGTTGAAAATTCATTTTTGCTTAATTTTTTCAAGTAAAAATGTGTTTTCACAAATGTAAAATTAAACGTAATTCTATTTTTAAATTATAATTGAATTTTTATTTTTATATATAAATTTATATTTATATTTTATTTTAATTTTCATAATATAAATAAATTTATTCATATTTATATTTATATCTTCTTTTATTATTTGTAGTCTTTTGGGTATATGGAAATACCTCTAACGCTCACAGAAATGAGCAATTAACACAGCTATGTGTGATGACAGTGAAGTAATTACCTGATTAGTGATAAGATTTCTCAAAACATAGTGTTCCAAACTACACCTGACCCCTCTGACACTGATTGGTAAGGAGAACATACTCAATAATAATACCAGTGTATCAAATCAACACACAATTACCTGTGACACTCCTCCTAAGTGTTTTTGTCAAAAGTTTTAAAGACTTAGGTAGTTAGAGACAATTTTCAAATAACCTCTGAGCTGTGATAGAGAGGACAGAAGTTCCTTGTTTCCTACTTGTTGTTTCCGGTATCACTTGGTTTTATCATTGATAGCCATCCCTGGCCTTGTTGAGAGGAGTTGAATAATAGAAGACAGTAGGAGAGAGAGATGGTAGAATTATATTATCCAGGAGAAGGGGAAACTACAAGGGAGGCAAGGAGGAAAAGGGAGCAAAAAGTAATTAAACCTATTCCCTGTTCAGGGTGACACCCCGAACTATTCTAACAAGCAAGTGGTAAGTTCATTTTTGGATCAACTATTTATCATGCATAATTCACAAGATATAACCCAAAAGCCATGAATATATGTGCTGATCATGAAAGTGCATATATTCAGGTCTCCTCAGTGAGTATTTACTTTACTGATATGAAATAAAAAGTTCATGTGTAGTTTTTGATTGGGAATACAATTGTGCTAATTAATTTAACATTTTTATGCATCTGTGTCTGGGATAATCAAGACTTTTTGCCTTTTTATGGAATGTTTACTTATTTAAAGATAATAATTTCAATTCTTATCATTAAAATAATTATTTGAGAGTTGCTTTGTGACCATTTTGGATATGTGGTCATATCTTGAAAGCTCACAAAAATGGATTTTTTGACTAAGGTGGTCCAGAAGTGAATGGATTAGCAACCACACCATACCAGATAAGATACAAATTTTTGATTCTTGTACCAAATAAAATTAAAAATATTGGTTTAAGGTATTTATTTATTCAGAGGACTTAGTAATAATTAGTATCAAAAATAGAAACCAATAGAAGGACAAAAACATGTCCATGCATGCTTCTAGAAATATACAGAGTGCTAATGATACATCATTGCTTGAGTGAATATGTACATTGTAGTCCTTTGAGATATGACCACATATCTAAAAAGGCCATGAAACAACTTCAAAAAATTTGCTTGAATAGTAAGAATTAAAATTATTATCTCAAAATAAATAAAAATGCCATAAAGAGGCATAAATTCTTGATTAACCCTGAAGCTAATGAATAGAAATTTGAAATGAACTTCACCATTAGATTCACCAGGTTAAAATCTGAATATAACCTTTTTATTTCATATCTGTAATGACAATACTTACTGAGAAATAAGTAAAATGCCATAAAAAAGCATAAATCCTTGATTACATCAGAAACTAATTATCAACATGTGAAATAAATTGCACCATTTGATTCCCCATGAAATGCTACACATATGAATTTTTCTTTCATATCTGTGAAATAAATACTTAAGGAAACAACCTGAATATATGCACTTTTATGATCAGTACATATATTCATGGGCTTTAACTCATATCTCTTGAAGTATACATGATAGAGAGTTGAGAAAAAGAATTTGAAACATAATTACTTTGAGAATACAGATATAAGCTGTATATTACAGGTTATAAGAAAGGCTACAACTTCTAAGGGTTTTTTGCACAAATTTGATATAGCTGTTGACCACTTTGTTATGAAATTGGTCCAAACTTAAAACAAAGTGAATATTCAGGCTCTACTAGCTCATACATGAAGAATCATGTAATTCTTATAATTCTATTAAATGTATAAGGCCTTGAAATCAAGGCTCAAAATTTAAAATAGTAAATTTTGACAGAGAAGATGAGCTACAAGAAAAATAATCAAAATAGAGTTTTGATGATGTAATGAAATTCTCTTAAAAGTTCCATGATTAAATTCCAAGATATAAGGATCCAATCTCTGAATGGCTTTAGTGTGTATAGCTCAAAGGGTATTCATGATTAAAGTTTAAGCTTAAAATTGATCATTTATGATCACTCACTGTAATCTTAATTTACATTTAACAGTCATATAAGTGATGAAAGTGGTTAATAATAGTTTATTATGATTAAAAGTAATAAAATACACAAATTTTAGTCTTCTTCCAAGCCTATGATGTCAGCAAACTTAGAGTTGAAGTGATAACTCTAAAGAATCATTTAATAATGAGATAAGATGGCTTAATTATGATTTAATCATCACTAAACCTTAAACTAATTCTCAATCACAGTGGATAACATTGGGAAATGCTTACTAGAAGCCTTCTGGACTCTAATAGGGAGTAATTTACTATATATAGAGCTCTTTTTACCTCTATTCCCCCCTCAGACACATCACAAACATTAAAACATTAAAACACAAGGTAATTTCTTTATTCTTTATATGTAGATCTATTATATCATTAAAGACCAAAGATAATCTTCATTTTCATCATCAATTTTGACGTTATAAAATCAATTTTTCAAGTTTCTTGTTAAATTTTTCTCTATAAACTCTCTAATTCCAATTAAAAACAAGAACACTTGTAATTTCTTCTACTTTTTAATTGTAAATAAAATTTGAATGAGTTTTATTCACATTTTTTAGGCATAGATTAATCAAAAATTATTATATCAAGTGTCAAAAGTAGGTGTCACAGCCAAGGAGGCAGGGGCATTACCAATCATATTCTACAATCATTACTTCATTGATACCCCTCAAAACCCAACCAGCAAGGGGGTTTCATTCAACAGTCTCCAAATACAGTTTTCAGACCTCAATACAGTTTCATACAGGCAAGACCCAAATACAGGATTCACCAAATACAGTCCTGTAATCAATACAGGCGCAAATACCTGTATTGACTGTATAACCTGTATTGGATTCACCAATACAGGATTCAATCCCACATCCAACTTCTTCCAGCATACAGGCAAGTATCTCAACACTCAAACTCCAAGGCTGGTATTTCTCACATATACCAGCCCCTCTTCACCCACCTGGGGGTTTTTCCCCCAGTTAATTAAAATATTGGATTTATTATTTAATATTATTTTATTTCTCATTAAGAAATATTATTTTATTATTTATTAATTTAGTCTTTGCCTTCCCTCACCTGTTCAGTAGAGTCCTGGTGGCCATATCCTTTATTAATCCTTTTCTCTTTTCTGAACAGGTTGAAACAGTGGTACAGGATTATTTGTGGTTGGCTCTTTATTATTGCTTTTGTTTTCCTCTCATATATTTTAACTGTTATTATTTTATGACTAGGAAATTATTATCTTATTTCATTACTCTTATCATTTGAGTATTTCTTCTGAGCCCTCCATAAATAAGTCTGTTCACTGAGTGCCAGGCCCTCTTCATTTTAGAAGAGCCCCTGTGAAATTATTTTAATTAACTCATAATTGCTTCTTTTTCTTTCATTCATTTTATTCATTTCTCTCATTCTTCAATTATGATCTTTTCATGATTTTATGATTTTTATGATTTTTATGATTTTTCTCTCTCATCAATTTTCATCTCATTCATTTCATTCAAAATGAAAATTAATTCTCTTTCTAAATTCAAAAATTCTGCTGACCATTTCTCTTTATTCTTTATCATTCACATTTCTTTTTTTGTCTGAATTCAGGTTTTCATCAGGTTATTTGAGTGGAATTATTTGGGTTAATTGATTCATCATTCAGGGATTTTTATTGATTTGGGGTATTCAGTGATTTTGGTTTTGAAATTTCTCAAATTTATTGATTGATTCCTCAAGACATTGATTTCACCTCAAGACTTTGATTTGACTTTGATTGATTGACTTTATTTGATTCCTCAAGATAGCTGATTTATCCTCAAGATTTGATTTAAATTTGAATCCTCAAGAAAATTGAATTGATTTTGGAAGATATTGATTGAATTCCTCAAGACTTAATTGATTTGATTTTGAATCGACTTGATTTACTTGATTTGACTTATTGATTGAAATTGATTATTCATAAGAATTTGACTTTGTCATCTTCACTCTTCAAGATTTATTCATATTGATTCACTTCAAGACTATTGATTGATCTCTCAAGTTCCCCAAGATTCTCATTTGATTGTTTTGGTCATGCCTTATTTTATTTAAAGTATCATCAAGTTTTCATTCATTCTTCTTTCATGATGCCAGTTCAGCATAGCCCACCAGCCAAGAATACAAGATCCCAGAGACATCAAGCTGTTCTCACTCCTACACCAAGGGCTCCTCTTGACTGCACACCATCAGTTCATCAACTGAGTGCAAATCTGGACAGAGGACCACCAATGGAAGGAGCAGAACCCTCCAGAAGAGGAGGTGTGAAGTCTAGAAGATCAAGATCATTCTCTGGACTATTGGGTGGTTATCCTGGTGTTTCTCAAGGGCCTAGAAGTAGATTGGGGGAAGCTAAAGATGAGGAGGGGGAGGAGTCTGTGGAAGAGGAGGAATCTGAGGAGACTGAAGTGGCAGCTTCCTTGGCAGGTTCTCCTGAAGCTCCTGAGGCTCCAAATCTAGCCCTTTCTAATCAACCTTCTGTCTCTCAAGCTGAACCAAATTTCCTCAAGATGATGGAGCAAATGACTCAGTTTATGGGACAACTCACTCAAGCAGTTGCCCCAAGGGACACTTCAAAAGTCCCTGCATTAAAGACTCCATCAATGAAGGCACCTGATTCTTTTGATGGTACTAAAGCTCATAAATTGAGAGGATTCATTCAATCCTGTCAATTAATCTTTCATAATGACCCAGAAAACTTCTTCTCTGACAGGAAGAAGGTGCTTTACTCAACTTCTTTTCTTACTGGTAGAGCTGGCAAATGGATTGAACCTTACCTCGTAAATATCTCCAATGAAGACCCATCTTATCTCCTCAATAACTGGCAGTTGTTTGAAACCCAGTTATTCACTCTGTTTGGTGATCCCAATGAAGTCAGAAAAGCTGAACAAGACTTGGACAATTTGAGGATGAGGGAAAGTGGTCAAGTTTCCTTGTACATAGCTGATTTCAGAATTTTGATGTCAAGAATTGGAGACTGGGGGGAAAGGGCCTATATTCATGTGTATAGAAGAGGCTTGGAATCAAGATTGTTGGACCAATTGGCTTCTCACCCTGGAACTTTTGATAGTCTTCAAGAACTCATGGAAATCACCTTGGAATTAGATACCAGGTACCATGAGAGGCAGAAGGAAAAGGGCAGTCATAAAGAGAAGAAGCCTCCAATCAGTGGATCCAACTCCTCCAAGCCTCCTCAAAGTTCATCATCAAAGAAGCCTTATCACAAGAAGGATAAGAAGGGGAAGAATTTTCAAGTGTCCAAAGAAAAGCCTCATGCTGCTCTCCTCAATAAGGACAACAAATTAATTGGTTCTGAAAAGGAGAGGAGGATTAAAGAAGGCTTGTGCAATTATTGTGGTGGAAAGCACCCATTTGAAAAATGCTTCAAGAGGCCTGAAAATAGGCAAGGGTCATCAAAAGGCTTCCCTAGTAAGCAGGGAAAAGCCTGAGGGGGAATCATGATGTGTTCAATGGTTCTCACTTATTTCCTTCAAGAGCACAATTGTGCACTCTGAATACTAGTGTCAAGAAATCTTTAAAATTTCTTATTTTTTCTTCAATCTCTGATATTTTTTATAGTATTCTCATTGATTCTGGTGCTACAAACTCCTTTATTGAAAAGAATTTTGTTCTCAAGTACTCATTGACCATGTCAGAGCTCCCTGAAAAGATTCCTCTTTTCATTCTGGATTCTAATGAATCCACTTCCCTGTTCATCACCCATTATACCAAGTGGGTTGTTGATTTACCTTCCTTCCCAAGCTTTGAATGGGATTTCTTTATCATAGATTCACCCAAGGGAGAAGACCTAATATTGGGCTATGATTTTCTTTACCATTTCAATCCCATTATTGATTGGAAAAATGGATTGATCACCTATGATTCTAGTCATAAGGATTCTAGTGGTATTATTTCTTTGACTAGTAATGACCTTTCCACTGCTGTCAACAGTGTTGCTCTGGTTGGTGAACTTAAGACACCTTCCCTTCCTCCTTCTGTCCATAACCCCTCCATTTTTCCCTCTCAGTCATTACTTCCATTAAGAGATGAAGTCTTCAAAGAGATAAAAGATGTTGGAGAAGATGTTGCTATATCTTCACTTCATCTCTTTCAAGGGGATATGGACCTTCCTCCTTTATCTTTTCATGCCTCCCTGGAGGAGCAGTGGGATGAGGAGGAAGAGCCAGAAGAGATTGAAACTGTGCTGAAGGTAGTCCCTCCTGTTTATCACAAATATTTGGATGTATTCTCCAAAGTGAAAGCAGAGAAACTCCCTCCACACCTTGCCTGTGATCATCATATCGAACTGGAGGGTCTTCTACCTCCAGTTGGTGTTATCTACTCTTTATCAAAGAATGACTCAGAAACACTGCGGGCCTACATTTCAGAGAATGTAGAGAAGGGTTTCATCAGACCAAGCTCCTCCTCAACAGGAGCACCTGTCCTTTTTGTTAAGAAAAAGGATGGTGGTCTTCGTTTGTGTGTTGACTACCGCAAACTTAATGCTGTCACTAGAAAGAACAGGTATCCTGTTCCTCCAATGAATCAGCTTCTTACCGTCTTTAACGGTGCTACTATCTTCTCCAAGATAGATCTGCGTGGTGCTTATAATCTCCTGAGAATTAAAGAGGGGGATGAGCATTTAACTGCCTTTAGAACCAAATATGGCAGTTATGAGTATTTGGTTATGCCATTTGGCGTAACCAATGCTCCAGCTTCATTCCAAAATCTTGGCAATGATATCTTTTCAGATTATTTGGATATTTTTGTTGTATTGTAGTTAGATGATATTATGGTCTTCTTTAGCTCTTTGGATGAACATGTTAAACATGTGGCCTATGTTCTCCAAAGACTGAGAGACAATAATTTGTTTGCTAAAGCCTCCAAGTGTGTATTCCATGCCTCAAGTGTGGAATACTTGGGCTATGTTGTTTCAAGTGATGGCCTCAAGATGGATTCTTCAAAAGTTCAACAAATCCTCAATTGGCCTCAGCCCAAGAACATCAAGGCCCTCCAATCTTTTCTTGGCTTTGCCAACTTTTATCGTTGTTTCATTAAAAATTATTCCAAAAAAATCTCTGCTCTCACTTCCCTCCTTAAAAAAGATTCTCCCTTTATCTTCAATGAGGAAGCTCTTAGTCAGTTTCAAATACTCAAAGAAGCTTTCACCACTGCTCCTATTCTCTCTCATTTTAATCCTTCTCTACCAACTATTGTAGAGACTGATGCTTCTGATTATGCCTTGGGTGCTGTACTGAGTCAGGTGAATGACTCAGGAAAGCATCCCATTGCATTTGATAGTTGCAAGCTCTTACCAGCTGAACTCAACTATGAAATTCATGACAAGGAACTCCTTGGCATAGTTTGGGCTCTCAAGCGCTGGAGAGCTTTTCTCCTTTCTCTTTATGATTCCTTTGAGGTCTTGACAGACCATTGTTCCCTTCAGTATTTTATGTCCTCTAAACTCCTTACTCGTCGTGAAGCCCGTTGGGCAGAATTTCTATCTGAATTCCACTTCATCATCACTTACCGCCCAGGCAGGCTGGCCACTTTACCAGATGCCTTGTCACGTTGGGACGACATGTACCCAGAGAGGGGGGTGGATTTCATCAGCAAGAATCCTCAAAATTTTCATCAAGTTCTCAAGCAAAATGAAATTCAAGAGTCAATATTCTTTTCAATTAAAGTTGATGTTTTTTCAGATGTAGTTGATCAAATTCAAAGACAAGTATGGCAAGACAAAGATTATAAGGAAATCCTCAAGAAATTAGCAAGAGGAGAATCAGTCCCAGACTATTCTCTTGAACCTCAAGTAAAATTATCATTGTTCAAAGATAGAGTAGTCATTCCAAGCAATCATGAAATTCAATTGGACATTTTTCAAAAGCGTCATGACTCACCGTTGGCTGGCCATCCTGGCCAGGAGAAGACCCTCAAGCTCATCTAGAGGGATTTTTATTGGGCTGGCATGAATCAAATCATCAAGGACTATGTGTCCTCATGTCAGCAATGTTCAAGAAACAAGAACATCCACCATAAGAAGTTTGGATTACTGAAGCCTCTTCAAATTCCATCTGGTCCTTGGAATTCTTTATCAATGGACTTTCTAACTCAATTGCCCTTGTCAAGCAACTTTGATTCAATTTTAGTAGTTGTAGACAGATTTTCAAAATGGCAATATTTATTCCAACTTATTCAACAATCACTGCTTTGGACTTAGCTCAAATATTCATTAATCATGTCTTTTCCAAACATGGTCTTCCAATCAGTATTGTTAGTGATAGAGGTTCATTATTTGTTTCATCATTTTGGACTCAATTGTGTCAGCAGCTCAAGATATCAAGAGATCTTTCAACTGCCTTTCACCCTGAAACAGATGGACAGACAGAGAGGGTAAATCAAATTCTAGAACAGTATCTTCGGATGTATGTCAGTTAGCATCAAGATGACTGGCACGCCTAGCTCCCTCTTGCTGAATTTGCCTATAATAATGCAGAACATTCATCAACAAAACAGTCTCCATTTTTCACTATTTATGGAAGAAATCCCAGCTTTGATTCAATTCACATTTCTCAAGATACACCTGCTGGAAAGTTATCATCAAAACTCCAATCAGTACAGCAAGTTGTCAAAGAAGAATTAGAGTCAGCAATAAAGCGTTTTAAGAAGTATGCAGATAGAAATAGAGCAATTCCACCTGACTTCCAACCTGGGGACAAAGTATGGCTAGCTTCCAAGAACATCAAGACAGCAAGACCCACCAAAAAGCTTTCAGAAAGATGGTTGGGACCCTTTGAAGCTCTCAAGAAGATTGGCAGCCATGCATATCACCTCAAGTTGCCTCAACAATGGAAGTCAGTTCACCCTGTTTTCCATGTGTCCTTGTTAGAACCAGTAAAGGAATCAACTATCCCAAATCGACACCAATTGCCACCACCACCAGTAATAGTGGAAGAGCAAGAAGAATGGGAAGTGGCTCAGTTTCTGGACTCAAAACTCAAGAGAGGTTCATTATGGTATTTAGTGGAGTGGAAAGGATTCAATGAAGACCCAGAAAGAACAACTTGGGAACCAGCTTCCAACCTTACCAACTCCCCAGACCTTGTCAAGGATTTTCACACTTTGTATCCAGACAAGCCTGGCCCAAATGCCTCAAGAGTTTGATTTATGGTGCTTGGTGGGGATTGGAGTTTATGATAGTAAGTCCCTCTCCTGGCATGCACCTTTAAGGGGGTATTCTACCCAAATTTGTTGTAAGCATCACCTTGGCCACTTTGTGAGCACTTGTCAATTCTTTGGACAGGTTCAGAAGGCCTTGCAACATCATACCCTCAAGATTTGTACCTTTCATCAAGATATGGCCCAATCTTTCTCTTATTTTCTTTTCTTTCTTTAATCATGCCATAAATTATCTTTCAAGACATTCATTACCACAATTCATTTTATGGCATAATTTCTTTTTCATTTATGGTGCTTGGTGGGGAGTGGAAGTTATGAAAGTAAGTTCCATCTCCTGGTATGCATCCCTGAGGGGTCTACTTCTTGTAAAACATTACCTTGGCCATGCTGTGAGCATCAAATGCTTGATTTTATCTTTCAGAACATTTTGGCCAAAATCAAGCAACTCATCACAAGAAGGAAAACCCTCAGGCATTTCTTATTTCTTTCTTTACTCTCTTTTTCTCTCAATTCTTTTTCATTTTTATTTTTTATTTCCATTTCTTTTACTTGTATGATTTATTTTTCATTTCTTGTTTCAAAAGCAGCAATCATAACTCCCATATCTTGTTTGGGGAGTCAATTTATTTAATAATCAAGAGCAAACACTAGTAATGGTAAAGACCAGCTACAGATAATCCTGATCAAAATTTCTTCAAGGCTTCTCTAAACTTAGCAACCATGGCATCTTCATAAGCAACTGCCTCCCTGGCCAAAGCAGCAGTGGGCTGCCCTGGAATAGCACTCTTCATAGCCTTATCAACAAACACCTCAGTCAAAGCATCAACTTCAGCAAATAGAGTGGTGACCACCTTCTTGTTCACCCTTTTCTGATCAGTGAAGTTGCCAGTAATATTCCAGCGGCAACGGTTTTCAAAGATTGATTCAGGCTCTGGAGACATTGGGTCTCTAGAAGTGCTGGCCACTGGTGGTTGGATATTGGTAGAGGTGGAGGCAAGTGTGGAGGGCCTGGTTGGGGATCTAATTGGAAGCTGAGGTGGTTGGGGGGACCTGATCACTTCATTATTGGTGGTACTGGCTTGGACTGGGGATTGTGAGGTGGATTGGATTCTTCTTTTCTGGATTGGGGTAGTCATTTCAAGATCTTCTCCATCAATCTCATCACTGCCTTCAGCATCAGTATCAATTTCATCTTGAACCACCAAATTTCTCTTCAATTTTCCAAGTCTTCCATCCTTTCTGGTAACCAAAATGGGAACCTCTGGGGCCACTCCAATGGGATTTCCTTGGGGGTGAATTGATCCTCCAATGGCTGCCCAGGAACCACTGGTATTATTCCATTGTTGGACACCTCTCATTCTAGATCCAGTCACTGAAGAAGAAGAAAAGAAAACATAGAAGTCAGTAACCCATCAATTTTATGGCCAATCAACTCACAATTGGAGTGAACAGAGGTGGCATCAGAGGTGGGAGGTTCATCAACAGGAGCTTCCAATCCAAATCTTCCACCCTTCTTGATGCTGCTCCATAATGTTCTGGCATCTTCAGGAAAGCTATAGTGGGCTTGAGAACAATTTCTTTTTCCAAGATTGCAAAATTGACACCTGGTGGACCTAGCAGTAGCAGATTCCACACAACGAATCCCTTTCCTCTTACAATTGGTGCAGGGTGGTTCAATAACTCTGAAAGATTTGAAACCATTATAGGTTTTCTTGATGTCCCAAATCTCTGTAGGGGCCATACTCTCTTCAGAAAGCTCCCTCAAGTTATCAAAAACACCAGGACCATAAAGTACAGAAGGTGGGGAATCAGAGTGATTGGAATCACAAAGGGAAGTCAGCCTTGAACACATCTTCAAGTCAAAATTTCAAATTCAAGACCAGGAGAATTATGGACAATTGCAAGTCAGCAAGGCATTTATGGCAATTGACCAGTCAAGGAGGGGATAAGAAGGAAGACATTCAAGAAGAAATCAAGATCAAAAGAAGAAAAACTGCTTCAAATGGCCCAATTGGCCGATTTCATGAATTTATGCACTTTGGCACAAATGGCCATATCAGACCTCAAAACTTCAAAATAGCCCATTTTTATCATTTTTCATCAAAATATGCTTAATTATGCATATTGGCAAATTTGCAAATTTTGTGCATTTTTGCGCAAAAGGCCTCTTTATCTTGTCAAAAGGCTTCAAAAGGCCTTTTTGGCCCATTTCATCATAATTGCTCATTTGCGCATTTTGCGCAAAAATGCGCAAAATGGCCAGGATACTCTATAAGGCCAATTTTTCATCATCAATCAAGTTCTTTCAATTTTTTCACCATTATATGCCATTATGGCATATATGCGCATTTGCGCATTTTGAGCATTTTTGCGCAAATTGGCTAAAATCCCCTTTAATCACAAAATCAAGGATTTTGGCCAGGACAACTGAAATGGTCCAAAACCTCAAGTATTGGCCACTTTATGCCAACACTCTCAAGATGAAAATTATGATGATATCAGGTGTTCTTGGGACATAAACCCAGGTCACCCACTTTTCAAAAGCCATGAGGACTCAAGAAAGGTTTTGGTGAAGACACTCAAGACAAGAATGAAGAAATTTTAAGAAGAATGAAAGTATTTTGAAGTAAAAGAGGGAATTCAGAATCAAGATCAAGGGGAAAATACCTACAAGTGATCAAGTGAAGATTTGTTTGAGTATTGTTTGAAGAAGAAAGTTTAATGGGATAAATTTAAGGAATTGGGGGAAAGAACTGTATGGATTGTTTTCAAGCTCATCAAGACTCACTGTACTTATGGGGCTCAGAGCTCACCATTTTCAAGAGGGGGATAATGTCACAGCCAAGGAGGCAGGGGCATTACCAATCATATTCTACAATCATTACTTCATTGATACCCCTCAAAACCCAATCAGCAAGGGGGTTTCATTCAACAGTCTCCAAATACAGTTTTCAGACCTCAATACAGTTTCATACAGGCAAGATCCAAATACAGGATTCACCAAATACAGTCCTGTAATCAATACAGGCGCAAATACCTTTATTGACTGTATAACCTGTATTGGATTCACCAATACAGGATTCAATCCCACATCCAACTTCTTCCAGCATACAGGCAAGTATCTCAACACTCAAACTCCAAGGCTGGTATTTCTCACATATACCAGCCCCTCTTCACCCACCTGGGGGTTTTTGTGAGCCTTTGAGATATGACCACATATCCAATAAGGTCACAAAAAAGATTAATAATAATTATACCTTTAATATAATTATATTAAAATTAATTAGAATAATTATACACTAAAAATAATTACTCAAATATACAAAAAATACCATAAATTGGTACTAAAATTGGTTTAACTTAAAAACCAATGAATGAACATGTGAAATAAATTATACCATTGGATTCCCCATAGAAACATACACATATACCACTTTTATGGCATATCTGTAAAGTCAATATTTAAGGAATTATAAGGTATAATACCTTATAAAAATCATAAAACCTTATTTATCTCAGAAACTAATGAAACAACATGTGAAATAAATTGTACCAGTGGATTCCCCACAAAAATCCACATATAAAACAATTAATAAGCTAATTCCCAAAATCAATACTTAAGGAATTATCCTGAATATATTCACTTTTTTGGTCAACGCATATATTCAGTGATCATAGCTAATATCTTCTAAACTATACATGCTAGAATGATGAACCAAAAATAAAGTTACCACGTAATTACTGTAAGAACACAGATATGAACTTTATTTTGCAAATTATAAACAAGGTTAAGACTTATGAGGAAATATTGATAAAAATCAACAGAGCTGTTGACCACTTTGTTGTGAAAGTAGTCCAAACTTAAAAAAAAGTACACAGTTAGATTCTCCTAGTTCATTCGTGAAGAATGATGTAATTTTTATTATTAAATTCAGGGTATAACCCCCTGAAATCAAGGTTTGAAGTTTAAAATATTGAATTTCGACAGAAAAGATGAGTTACAAGAAAAATCATCAAAATTAGAGTTTTGATGATGTAATGAAAGGCTCTTGGCAGAATAATAAGGTTATGTCAGGCTATCAGAATTCACCCTCTGAATTGCTGTAGCGTGAAAACCTTAAAAGTTATTGAGGATCAAAGTTTGAGCTTAAATTGAGCTGTTATGATCACATACTGTAACCTTAAATTAAGTTTAACAGTCTTAAGAGTGATAAAATTGGTGAATACTATTAGTTTATGATTAAAACTAATAAAATCCACGAAATTTGGGGTTCTGCCAAGCCTCTGATGTCATCACACTTAGAGTTATAGTGATAACTCTAAATAATGGTGTAATAATGATGTAATATGGTTTGATCATGATGTAATCACCCTCAAACCTTAAAATATTGATCGATTCCAGTGGATATGATCAGTACACGTCTACTAGAAGCCTGTTGGACTCTAGGAGGGAGGTATTTACTATAAATAGAGCTCTTTTTACTCTGTTTTCCCCTCAGACGCATCAAAAACATTAAATCAATTAAATCAAAGGTAATTTCTTTATTCTTTATATATAAAACTATTATATTATTAAAGACCAAAGACCACCTTGCTATAATCATCTATTTTGACGTGATTAAATCATTTATTTAATTGTTTTTGTTAAAAATCTCTCTAAAAACTCATTTCCACGTAAAATCAAGAAATTTAGTAATTTTCTTTATTTTTTATTGTAAATACAATTTGAAAAAGTTGTATTATATTCTTTTGGCGTAAAATATCTCAAAATTATTATTTTAAGTGTTAAAAGTAGGTTATTTCATCTCATTATAATAATTTCTCTCTTATTATTACTCTTAATAATTCTTAATTAATATAAATAGTATTTATATTAATATATAACTTTAATATTAGTAATATTATTGTTATTATTTGTTTTTTATTTATAAAAAACAATTTTTTACGCCTTTATTATTTGTTGGTAACAATAATAAAGAGCTTTATAACATATTAATTATTTTATATTAATATATTATTTATAATATTATAATTTCATATAATATTAATTATATTATTATATTTATTTAATAATATAATATTTTTACGCCATAATAATAATATTTCTTTATTATTATTATTATTTTAATCTTATTTATTTCAATTATAAGGACATTCAGAGTACAATAAGTAATAAATTAGTAATTTTTACTTATTGTTTCATAGTCAAACCTTACATTTGGGGGCCTGGCCGTGATATTTACTTAAAAGACCTTTAAAAAAGATTCTATTTGGGTTTATCCAATAATAAATTATATTTATAATCATAAAGTTATATCATAATTTTATATTTTATTGATTTTAAAAGCTATTGAGGCATTTGGAAAGCAATTGTACTGTCTTACACGTGGTTTTTCACATCCTTAGACTTGCAAGAACTTTCTTTGAGTGACTCTAGTGATTAAAAAATATAATTTATAAATTAAAAATAATTTTTATTATAATTTAATTTTATAAGAATCATATTCATTTTTTATTTTATTCTTTAAAAATAAAAATATACATAAAAAATATTAAAAAATATTAAAAACCAATAAAAAAGTTATTTTTATTCATTTTTATTCATTTCTTTATTTATTTCATTTTTTTAAGATATAAGAGCAATTTCTACGTGGAAAATTGCCATATCTTGCCAAAAATAACACTTCTTATAAAAAGACTTATATTTATTTGTCTTTTTTAGTGTTTGAAGATAACCCAACAGAAGACAACCAAGCTACTGTTGAGAGATTGGTGGAAGAAACTTGTCAAAGTTCTCCAACACCAGTTATCACCAAAAGAAAGAAAGCTAAGAAATTAGACTTTCCAGGGCCCACCATTCAAGACTCTGAAGGTGAGCACCTCTTTTTAAATTGCCATAAAAGAATTTTATTCTAAAATACTTTTATTTTTTCTTATTCTTTAATTATGACTACCAGAAGAGGTTCCCAATACTCCATCCAATCAGATGGAGCTGGACTCAGAAGTAGAATTGATCCCTCAAAAGGGAAAAGAAAGGGCAATATCCCCAGTGGAACAGAATCCACACAAGGAAGTGCCTTATCCCAAAGGCAAGTCCCAGAAATGCCCATGATATCTGAGCCTGAATTGGAACTAAGTATGAGTAACTCAAACAGGTACAAATCACATTCAGAGGGCTCAAATAGACATCTACATGAGCCAGTACAAGCAGTATTACACAGTATACAAGGACAAAGACTGGGAAATGCTGCCTCAAATACACCAAGGAGTGATGAACTCCTGGCACATCCTGAAAAAGTTCCTCAAAGAGGAGGAGATAGTGAAATACTCCAATGGATGGAATCCACTGTCATCCAAACCTCAAATCAAAAAAAACAAGGATTATCATGCCAAAAAGAGGGAGGCAACCAAGGAAGAAGCCCCAGTAGCTTCTACCAGCAAGCCTCAAGCCAACCCACTTCCCCAAGAAGGGAAGAAGAACAAGAAAAAGCATTGGAGGAAACCATATTCCCCAAGCTACAGAATCCCAAGAATCCAAAAGGATGCCATGGACAATGTTTTCAACATGGCCAGAACCTTGATGGAATTCAAGGACAAGGAAGAGCAAAGAATGAGACAACCTCATTTCCCAAAGAAATAACCTTGTCCAAAGATGTTGTAAATACTTTAACAGAAATTAAAAATAGTATATTACCTCTAAAAGAAATTAAAAACAGTTTATTATCACTACAAGAAATAAATAACAATTTATCTTCTTTAACAAAAATTGTTATACAAAACAAGAAAGAAATTGACAACATTAAGTTTATTGTTGAAAATAATAAACCAAAGAATTTAATTGACAATACTCAAAAATTAATACAAGGACAACAAGAATTGTATAAATACATAAAAGATATCAAAGACAAGACTTTGACAATCAATTATGATGTGAGTATTGATAACCTTACAGAAAAATTAAATAAATTAAGTATTTCTGTAGAAAAATTTGAAGAAAAGACTTCATCACACCAAAAATTACTTTTGGACCATGTGGAAAAAAGTGATGAAGCAAGAATGCATCTAAAAGATGATATTCAAAGTGAAATAAGGCTTATTACAGAAAAAATGAATAAAATTAATGAGGCTAATTTAAATATGCCAAAGTTATCAACACCATTTTCCCATATAAGAAGCCCTATAAAAACAAAAGAGGAATTGTCAAATCCTTTCATAACAGACTTGAGTCACCAAGACAATAACCAAGTCTTAATGAAGGAAGCACCTCAATTGAAGGAATGGCCAACATTCACAGGAGAAGGTGAATATGACCACATGTCATTTATTAAAACAATTGACATGTTACAAGAAGACTATGCCATACCAGATGAATTAATCACTGCAAGATTACATTCATTATTTGAAAAATCTGCAAAAAGATGGTATTATGGCATAAGACAGACAAATGGTAAAAATACCTGGTCTTGGTGGAAACAAGAAATAATCACCAAGTGGGCAAATGATGCCTGGAGGTATAAGATAGAAAATGCATTTGAAAACTGTTTCTTTGACCCAGAGAAAGATAAACCCTTAACTTGGTTCTTAAAACAAGTTGAAAGGCTTAATGCACTGTACCCAGAAATGTCACAGAAGATGGTGCACATGAAAATACTTAAAAAATGTGGAGGGGAACTAGAACATGCCCTAAGAAGCAGGTGTATAGAACCATGCTCCACAGAAGAGTATATAAATGCACTAGAAGATATAGTGACAAGAACAAAAATTGGCAGGACTTGGAAAAGATTGGACATTAAAAGCCCAAACAAGCCATTTATCAAGAAAGATAAATCAAAAGAATCCTTTAAACCCAATACATCCAACAATAATGAGCAAAGAAAATGCCATAAATGTGGAGGTATTGGACACTTAGCCAATAATTGCCTTAAAAAAGCAAAGATCAATGAAATTGTGGAAACAGAAAACCACAATGACAAAGAAGAGGAATCTGACTCTGAAAAAGAGACAGAAGAGTCAGAGAGCTCTGAAAGTGATGAAATCAATATAATTAATGCACAAATTAATAATATTGATATAATTTATGAAGTACTGGATGTTAACTCAAACTTGCCACAAGTTGGAACATCTGACACAAATCTGACAAACATACAAGATGCCAAAATGTATAGAACCAAACCTGCAAGAGGAATGGGATATACAGCTGGAAAATCAAGTATTAGTATTGTTATGGTTGATAACCAAGAAGGAAAGGTTAACTTGGATACAGGAGCATATTGCACTAGTGTTGGCAAAAGTTATTTAAAAACCATTGTCCCAGACTGGCAAGAAAAACTTATGCCAATACAAGGTGTCAAATTTAGTAGTGCAAGTGAGAGCATGAAGCCCCTTGGAATAATTGATTTAACACTAATTTTCCCTCATCCCTCACAATGTGTCAGAATCAAAGTAGAGTTTGTAGTAATGGACAACTGTACTAGTAATCATTTCATACTTGGAAATGACTACTTATCAATCTATGGTATAGATATCTCCAACCAAAAGGATAGATATTTTACCATAGGAGATAATAAAAGACAAAAGTTTGGATTCTTAAATAACAAAAAACAAATCACAGTTATTAAGAATGAGGAAAAAATTCCAGAAAAAGAACTTTTTATATCTGAACAACTCAAAGAGGCAGAATTCAACCAAGAATTAACAGAAAAAATGAGAGAAAAATTTATTGATCTCTTATTTAAGTATAAAAATGCCTTTGCAACTGACAAAGAACCACTAGGTGCCATAATTGGACATGAAGTGGATATAATTCTTAATGTAGAAAAACCTTACCCACCTTTATTAAGAAGACCTGCTTATCCAGCCAGTCCAAGAGCTAGAGAAGCCCTAGAGGTGCACATTAAAGAATTAATGGACCTTGGAGTATTAAGAAAGGTTGGACATAATGAACAAGTAGAAGTTACTACACCTGTCATTATAACTTGGCATAATGGAAAATCAAGGATGGTAGGAGACTTCAGAGCCCTGAATACCTATACCATTCCAGACAGATATC
Source organism: Austropuccinia psidii (assembly GCA_023105745.1). Taxonomy (NCBI): domain Eukaryota; kingdom Fungi; phylum Basidiomycota; class Pucciniomycetes; order Pucciniales; family Sphaerophragmiaceae; genus Austropuccinia; species Austropuccinia psidii. The sequence continues at coordinate 25,030,811 of JALGQZ010000001.1, forward strand.
CAATACCCAGAATCCATGAGACATTGACCCAATTGTCACAAGCTAAGTTCATCACAGCTATGGATGCTCTTAAGGGTTTTCATCAAAATGTCTTAACAGACAATGCCAAGAAACTACTAAGAATAATAGTCCATTGTGGAATTTTTGAATACTTAAGAATTCCATTTGGGATAAAAAATGCACCTTCCCATTATCAAAGAATGATGAATACCATATCCCCTGAAGAATTATCAGAAGGATGGTTAATAATCTACATTGATGATATCATAGTTTGCTCAGAAACTTGGGAAAATCACCTGACAAGACTAGAAAGGGTACTACAGAAAATAGTCCAAGTAAATATGAAAATTTCATTGAAAAAATGTCATTTTGCATATAGTGAATTAAAAGCCCTAGGACATGTAGTATCTGGCCTTAGTCTAGGCATAGACAAAAATAAAGTAGCAGCAGTACTACTTAAACCAATGCCTCAAACCAAAAAAGAAATGCAATCATTTCTAGGATTTGCTGGTTACTATAGACAGCATATAAAGGACTTTGCAAAGATTGCTAAATCCTTGTATAAGCTATGTGACCAACAAACAGTCTATGAGATGACAGAAGAAAGAGTCAAGGCATATGAAGAATTGAAAATTTCCTTAACAAATGCCCCATTTCTTCTAATGCCAGATTGGAAACTACCCTTCAAACTGTACATTGATGCTTGTGGAGAAGGACTAGGTGCTGCACTTCACCAAACACAAATTATCAATGATAAACCAGTGGAAGGACCAATTTGTTTCATTTCAAGGCAAATAAAGCCAACAGAAGCAAGGTATGGAGCAAGCCAAATGGAATGCTTATGCTTAGTGTGGGCTTTGGAAAAACTGCATTATTATTTGGATGGCACAGTATTTGATGTAATCACAGACTGTAATGCTTTGAAATCACTATTAAATATGAAGACTCCAAATAGACATATGCTGAGATGGCAAATTACTATCCAAGAATATAGAGGAAATATGACTATTGTTTATAAATCTGGAAATATCCATAAAAATGCAGATGGTCTTAGCAGATGGGCTCTAGCAAATACCCCTGACAATCCAGCATGGGTACCACAAGAAGAGCACCATATAGAAGGAATATGTGTTACAGACATTGGCACAGAATTCTTTCACCAAGTTAAAGAAAGCTATAAGACAGACAAAAATTGCCATATCTTAAGCCAACTTCTAATGAAAGACTGCAAAGATCCATCACTTTCATCAAAACTAGATGAAATATGGAAAAAGGCATATGATGAAGGAAGATTTCACCTCCTTGATGGAATCCTTTACCATAGAACAAAACACACATGTGTTATGGCCTTAACAGATAGAACAATAATAAACACTATTTTACATGAGTGTCATGATAGTGTTGCATCTGGACATCTCTCAGAAGATAGGACACTAGAGAGGGTGAAAACCTGCTCTTGGTGGCCAAATTGGAAGAAAGATGTTGCAGAGTACTGCCAAACCTGTGACAGATGTCAAAAAGCCAACAGAGCCACAGGAAAGAAATTTGGAATGATGATCCAAATCCAAGAACCAAAATCCCCATGGGAAATAGTTCATATGGATTGGGTAACAGCCTTACCTCCAGGAGGAGACAGGAGTTATAATGCATGTCTAGTGTTAGTTGACAGGTACAGTAAAACTCCCATGTTCTTACCATGTCATAAAGATGACACAGCTATGGATACAGCCATAATGATATGGAATAAAGTCATTAGCCACACAGGCTTATTCCAAAATATTATAAGTGACAGAGACCCAAAGTTCACTTCAGCATTATGGACAAACCTCCATAACTTGTTTGGGACAAAGTTATCATTCTCAACAGCTTATCATCCTCAAACTGATGGTCTAGCAGAAAGAATGATACAAACCCTAGAGGATATGATCAGAAGATTCTGTGCTTATGGGCTAGAATTCAAAGATTCTGATGGTTTTACCCATGATTGGTGTACACTAATACCAGCACTTGAACTGGCATATAAGACATCAATCCATTCTTCTACTGGCAAAACACCAGCAATGCTAGAGAAAGGTTGGAATCCAAGACTTCCTTATGATACCCTCAAAAAGGACTTAGTGGATATACATCCAACAGCAAGCAGTTTCAAGATAATGCTTGACAAAGCAAGACACCATGCAAACAGATGCATGCAAGATTCTTTTAAATATGCAAAAGAAAGATGGGATAAAAGTCATAAACCACCTGACTTCAAAATAGGGGACTTGGTTTTAGTATCAACCCTTAATTTCAATAACATAAAAGGCCCAAAGAAACTGAAAGATTCTTTTGCAGGACCATTTATGATAAAAGCACTTCATGGACCCAATGCTGTGCAATTAGAACTCACAGGTGAACTAATGAACAAACACCCAACTTTCCCTGTAAGTCTGATAAAACCTTACAGTTCAAGTGACAAGGAGTTATTTCCACTAAGAAATAAACCCCCACTTGAAATTCCCCCCTTAGAGGAAGGAGAGGAAAAGAAAATAGTAAAAGTCCTTAAAGAAAGAAGGACAAGAAACAAAAAAGAAAGGGAATACCTTGTAAGGTATAGAAATTCAACTCAAGAAGATGAATGGCTACTTGAGAAAGATATAACAAATGCTGATAAATTACTAAGAAGGTTCAGAGATGAAAGAAAACCTGAAAAATAAAAAGTTAAGCATTATTGAGCTTCAAGACTAACAAAAGTCTATTGAAGAGGTAGGACAGTGGATGATACCCTAATCACATATATCAGATTGTGGTACAATCTTTTTTGGTGGTAGGGAATGTGAGCCTTTGAGATATGACCACATATCCAATAAGTTCACAAAAAAGATTAATAATAATTATACCTTTAATATAATTATATTAAAATTAATTAGAATAATTATACACTAAAAATAATTACTCAAATATACAAAAAATACCATAAATTGGTACTAAAATTGGTTTAACTTAAAAACCAATGAATGAACATGGGAAATAAATTATACCATTGGATTCCCCATGGAAAAATACACATATACCACTTTTATGGCATATCTGTAAAGTCAATATTTAAGGAATTATAAGGTATAATACCTTATAAAAATCATAAAACCTTATTTATCTCAGAAACTAATGAAACAACATGTGAAATAAACTGTACCAGTGGATTCCCCACAAAAATCCACATATAAAACAATTAATAAGCTAATTCCCAAAATCAATACTTAAGGAATTATCCTGAATATATGCACTTTTTTGGTCAACGCATATATTCAGTGATCATAGCTAATATCTTCTAAACTATACATGCTAGAATGATGAACCAAAAATAAAGTTACCACGTAATTACTGTAAAAACACAGATATGAACTTTATTTTGCAAATTATAAACAAGGTTAAGACTTATGAGGAAATATTGATAAAAATCAACAGAGCTGTTGACCACTTTGTTGTGAAAGTAGTCCAAACTTAAAAAAAAGTACACAGTTAGATTCTCCTAGTTCATTCGTGAAGAATGATGTAATTTTTATTATTAAATTCAGGGTATAACCCCCTGAAATCAAGGTTTGAAGTTTAAAATATTGAATTTCGACAGAAAAGATGAGTTACAAGAAAAATCATCAAAATTAGAGTTTTGATGATGTAATGAAAAGCTCTTGGCAGAATAATAAGGTTATGTCAGGCTATCAGAATTCACCCTCTGAATTGCTGTAGCGTGAAAACCTTAAAAGTTATTGAGGATCAAAGTTTGAGCTTAAATTGAGCTGTTATGATCACATACTGTAACCTTAAATTAAGTTTAACAGTCTTAAGAGTGATAAAATTGGTGAATACTATTAGTTTATGATTAAAACTAATAAAATCCACGAAATTTGGGGTTCTGCCAAGCCTCTGATGTCATCACACTTAGAGTTATAGTGATAACTCTAAATAATGGTGTAATAATGATGTAATATGGTTTGATCATGATGTAATCACCCTCAAACCTTAAAATATTGATTGATTCCAGTGGATATGATCAGTACACGTCTACTAGAAGCCTGTTGGACTCTAGGAGGGAGGTATTTACTATAAATAGAGCTCTTTTTACTCTGTTTTCCCCTCAGACGCATCAAAAACATTAAATCAATTAAATCAAAGGTAATTTCTTTATTCTTTATATATAAAACTATTATATTATTAAAGACCAAAGACCACCTTGCTATAATCATCTATTTTGACGTGATTAAATCATTTATTTAACTGTTTTTGTTAAAAATCTCTCTAAAAACTCATTTCCACGTAAAATCAAGAAATTTAGTAATTTTCTTTATTTTTTATTGTAAATACAATTTGAAAAAGTTGTATTATATTCTTTTGGCGTAAAATATCTCAAAATTATTATTTTAAGTGTTAAAAGTAGGTTATTTCATCTTATTATAATAATTTCTCTCTTATTATTACTCTTAATAATTCTTAATTAATATAAATAGTATTTATATTAATATATAACTTTAATATTAGTAATATTATTGTTATTAATTGTTTTTTATTTATAAAAAACAATTTTTTACGCCTTTATTATTTGTTGGTAACAATAATAAAGAGCTTTATAATATATTAATTATTTTATAATAATATATTATTTATAATATTATAATTTCATATAATATTAATTATATTATTATATTTATTTAATAATATAATATTTTTACGCCATAATAATAATATTTCTTTATTATTATTATTATTTTAATCTTATTTATTTCAATTATAAGGACATTCAGAGTACAATAAGTAATAAATTAGTAATTTTTACTTATTGTTTCATAGTCAAACCTTACAGTTTTTCCCCCAGTTAATTAAAATATTGGATTTATTATTTAATGTTATTTTATTTCTCATTAAGAAATATTATTTCATTATTTATTAAGTTAGTCTTTGCCTTCCCTCACCTGTTCAGTAGAGTCCTGGTGGCCATATCCTTTATTAATCCTTTTCTCTTTTCTGAACAGGTTGAAACAGTGGTACAGGATTATTTGTGGTTGGCTCTTTATTTTTGCTTTTGTTTTCCTCTCATATATTTTAACTGTTATTATTTTATGACTAGGAAATTATTATCTTATTTCATTACTCTTATCATTTGAGTATTTCTTCTGAGCCCTCCATAAATAAGTCTGTTCACTGAGTGCCAGGCCCTCTTCATTTTAGAAGAGCCCCTGTGACAGTAGGTTATTTTTTTCCTTTATAATAATTTTCTCTTTATTATTATTTTTAATAATTATTTTATTAATATGAATAGTATTCATATTAATATATAAATTTATAATGGGTAATATTATTTTTATGAATTTGTTTTTATTATTAAATAACATTTTGTTACACCTTTATTTTTTTTGTGACAATAATGAGGTACCATAAAGATAGTAATTATTATATATTAATATATTTATTTTTAGTATATTGATTTTTTGATATAATTTATATTTCTATATTTATTTAATAATATAAATATTTTATGCCATAAGTGTAATTTTTCTTTATCTTATTCTTCAATTTAATAAGGTCATTCATAGTACAATAAATAAAATATTGGTCATATTTACTTATTATTTCATAGTCAAACCTTATAGTCACATAACCATACCATTCTATACAATTCATTGTAGACTCATATCAGATACTATAGCCAAAAATGATACAAAATCCTTGAGAAAAATTACTTTATTAGTTTATCCATTCATGGAGAACAATTTCTTGAATTAGATAGGATTATCATGAAAAATTCTATAAAAGTTGCTAGTCTAAGACAAAGAATGATAGCTATAAATGAAACTACTTATTTCCACTTTCTTAATCCTTTCCTAAAACAGAAATAGCACCAATTGGTTAACTACTTTATTTTGCATCAACTCTTATCATTATTTGTCTTTGCCACACCTATCAGTTCGTGAATCAAAACAAAGTACCAGCATGAAATCCACATACCATAAATAATTCTATAGAAAGTACTGAGCAAAGACAGTTAATACATCTATTAATACAAACAGGCATGTTACCCAATTAATAATATTGAACTCTCATGAAAATTGGATAGGAATTGGCACAGAAATAGCCACTTGCGGCTTGTATTAAGACAAAATAAGCAAAAAACCTATTTTCACCTCTTATCTAACTTATCAATATTTAGTTCATACTAAATTCAATTTTTGTTATTCTTATATATTTTATCAAGAGCAATCTAATGGTATGGTGCCATCCATTTCCAAGTAGCACTCCTACTTCAATAAATACCATATTCACCCCTTAAAAGTCTAAGAGGCCTTGTATAAAACTGTACAAAGCTATGACCAAATTAAAAATCTAAATGGGAGTTTTAAATCAAGATATGTTAGACAGATTTATAACCAAAATTGGCTAAGAGATCTGGTTTCAAAGGTTTTTTTTAAGACAATACAGGTTTCCTGAAAATAGGAATATAAAGAAACCTATGTATCTTTTCCATATATTCTGTGATCCTTGAGGTATATTCTTGTAAGGTTTGACTATGAAACAATAAGTAAAAATTACTAATATTTTACTTATTTTACTCTGAATGTCCTCATAAATAGAGTAAATAAGATAAGAATAATTATTATAATCAAGGTTTAAAAATAATTATATTATTGAATAAATAAAATAATATAATTTATATTATAAAACAATAGTATAATAAATAAATATATTAGTATATAATAATTTAATATATTTGAAGGCACTTTAATATTGTTATCAACAAATAATAAAGGCATATAAAAATTTTCTTATTAATAAAAAACAATTAATAACAATAATATTAAGAATATTCAAGTTATAAATTAATATAAATACTATTTATATTAATTAAAGAATTATTAAAAGAAAAAATAAAGAGAAATTATTATAATAAGAGAAAATAACCTACTTTTAACACTTACTATAATAATATTGAGAAATTTTACACCAAATAATAGAAATACAACTTATGTAAATTGTATTTACAATTAAAAATAAGAGAAATTACAATCTTTCTTCATTTTACATGGATTTGAGATTTTTAAGAGAATTATAAGAAAACAGCAGAAAAATTGAATTAATCACATCAAAAAAAAATGATCATTATAATAAAAATTATCTTTGGTCTATGATAATATAAAAGATTTATATATTTAGAATAAAGATTTTACCTTTGATTTAATTGATTTAATGTTTTTGATATTTCTGAGGGGAAAATAGAGTAAAAAGAGCTCTATTTATAGTAAATACCTCCCTTCTAGAGTCCAGTATGCTTCTAGTAGACGTGTACTGACGGTATACACTGGAAATGATCAGTATTTTAAGGTTTAGTGATGATTATGTCATGATCAAACCATCTTATCTCATTATTACACCATTATTTAGAGTTATCACTATAACTCTAAGTTTGATGACATCATAGGCTTGGCAGAAGCCTAAGCTTTGTTGATTTTATTAGTATTAATCATAATCTAATAATGGTCAGAAGTTTCATCACTTATATGACTGTTAAACTTACAATAAGATTACAGTGAGTGATCATAAATGATCAACTTTAAGCTTAAGCTTTGATAATTTGTAGCATTTAAGTTTTAAATGCTGCAGCTATTCTGCGAGTGGATTCTGATAGCTTGGCATGTCCCTATTGCACTTCCAAGAGCATTTTATTACATCATCAAAACTCTATTTTTGATGATTTTCCTTCTAACTCATCTTTTCTGTTGAAATTTAATATTTTAAACTTCAAACCATGATTTCAAGGGGTTATACTTTGAATATTATAATAAACATTACATTTTTGTTCACTTATTAACTAGTAGAATCTGACAGTCTACTGTTTTTAAGTTTGGACCACTTTCACAACAAAGTGGTCAACAGCTCCATTGATTTTATTCAATAATCCATTACAAGTTTTAACCTTGTTTATAGATTGTGAAATAAACTTCATATCTTTGTTTCTACAGTAATTAAATGATGACCTTATTTTTGGTATATCTCTCTATATTGTATCTTCCAAGAGATATTAGCTAAAAACCATGAATATATGCATTGACCAAAAAAGTGCATATATTCAGCTTAATTATTTAAGTATTGACTTTAGAGAATATCTTTATAATTGTTTTATATGTGGATTTTCATGGCAAATCTAATGGCACAATTTATTTCACATTTTTTTTCATTGGTTTCTGAGTTAAATAAGGCTTTATACCATTTAAGGTATTATTACTTATAATTCAGGAATTATTTACTTTCAGCTATTCCATAAAAATTACATATGTGTATTTTACCATGAGGAATCTAACTTTGTAATTTATTTCACATGTTTACCCATCAGATTCTGAGTTAATTCAGATTTTGTACTTATTTATGGTATTTTTACTAGTCTTTGAGACAATTATTATAAGTATAATTATTACAGAAATTTTTCTGTGACCTTTTTGAATATGTTGTCATATGTCAAAGGCTCACATTCCCTACCACCAAAAAAGATTGTACCACAATCTGAAATAGTTAATTAGGGTATCTTCCACTGTCCTACCTCTTCAATAGACTTTGTTAGTCTTGAAGCTCAATAATGCTTGATTTTTCTATTCTTTAGGCTTTCTTTTATGTCTGAACCTTCTTAATAGTTTCTCAGCATTTGTTATATCCTTCTCAAGTAGGCATTCAGCTTCTTGATCTGGATTTCTATACCTTACAAGGTATTCTCTTTCTTTTTTGTTTCTTTTCCTTCTTTCTTTAAGGACTTTTACAATTTTCTCTTCTTCTCCTTCCTCTAAAGGGGGTATTTCAAGTGGGGGTTTATCTCTTAGTGGAAATAATTCCTTGTCACTTGAGCTGTAAGGTTTTATCAGACTTACAGGGAAATTTGGGTGTTTGTTCATTAGTTCACCTGTGAGCTCTAATTGCACAGCATTAGGTCCATATAGTGCTTTTATCATAAATGGTCCTGCAAAGGAATCTTTCAATTTCTTTGGACCTTTTAAATTATTGAAATTTAGAGTTGACACTAGGACCAAGTCTCCTATTTTGAAGTCAGTTGGTTTATGACTTTTATCCCATCTTTCTTTTCCATACTTGAAAGAATATTGCATACATCTTTTTGCATGGTGTCTTGCTTTGTCAAGCATTATCTTGAAGCTACTTGCTGTTGGGTGTATATCCACTAAGTCCTTTTTGAGGGTAGAATAAGGGAGTCTTGGATTCCAGTCTTTTTCTAGCATTGCAGGTGTTTTTCCAATTGAAGAATGGATTGATGTTTTATATGCCAGTTCAAGAGCTGGTATTAATGTACACCAATCATGGGTAAAACCATCAGAATCTTAAAGTTCTAGTCCATAAGAACAGAATCTTCTGATCATGTCTTCTAATGTCTGTATTGTTCTTTCTGCTAGACCATCAGTTTGGGGGTGGTAAGCTGTTGAGAATGATAGTTTTGTTCCAAACAGGTTATGGAGGTTTGTCCATAATGCTGAAGTGAATTTTGGGTCTCTATCACTTATGATGTTTTGGAATAAGCCTGTGTGGCTAATAACTTTATTCCATATCATTATGGCTGTATCCATAGCTGTGTCATCCTTGTGACATGGTAAAGAAATTGGGGTTTTGCTATATCTGTCAACTAATACTAGGCAAGAATTGTAACTTCTGTCTCCTCCTGGAGGTAATGCTGTTACCCAATCCATATGAACTCTTTCCCAAAGGTATTTTGGCTCTTAGATTTGGATCATCAGTCCAAATTTCTTTCCTGTGGCTATGTTTTCTTCTTGGAATCTGTCACAGGTTTGGCAGTATTCTGCAACATCTTTCATCCAATTTGGCTACCAAGAGCAGGTTTTTACCCTCTCTAGTGTTCTGTCTTCTGAGAGATTTCCAGCTGCAACACTATCATGACATTCATGTAGCATGTTGTTTATTAGAGTTCTATCTGTTAAAGCCATAACACATGTATGTTTACTTCTATTGTAAAGTATTCCCTCAAGGAGGTGGAATCTTCCTTCATCATATGCTTTTCTCTATGTTTTGTCTATTTTTGATGAAAGTGATGGGTCCTTACTGTCTTTCATTAGAAGTTGGCATAAGATATGGCATTTTTTATCCATTTTATAGCTTTATTTAACTTGGTTAAAGAATTCTGTGCCTATATCTGTTACACATATTCCTTCTATATGGTTCTCTTCCTATGGTAGCCATGCTGGACTTTCAGGTGTATTTGCCAGAGCCCATCTGCTAATACCATCTGCAATTTTATGAATATTACCAGATTTATGAACCATAGTCATATTTACTCTATATTCTTGAATGGCAATTTGCCATCTTAACATATGTCTATTTGGGGTGTTCATGTTAAGTAAAGATTTTACAGCATTGCAATCTTTAATTACATCAAACACTGTCCCATCTAAATAATAGTGGAATTTTTCCAAAGTCCACATTAAGAAGAGGCATTCCGTTTGGCTTGCTCCATACCTTTCTTCTGTTGGCTTTATTTGTCTTGAAATGAAGCAAATTGGTCCTTCAACAAGTTTTTCATTGATGATTTGTATCTGGTGTAGTGCAGCACCTAGTCCTTCTCCACAAGCATCAATGTATAGCTTGAAGGGTAGCTTCCAATCTGTAATTAGAAGAAATGGGGCATTTGTTAAGGAATTTTTCAATTCTTCATATGCCTTAACTCTTTCTTAAGTAATTTAATAGACTGTCTGTTGGTCACAGAGCTTAGACAATGACTTAGAAATTCTTGCAAAATCTTTTATGTGTTGTCTGTAATAAACAGAAAGTCCTAGAAATGATTGCATTTCTTTCTTTGTTTGAGGTGTTGGTTTGAATAGTAATGCTGCTACTTTGTTTTTGTCTATGCCTAAACTTAGTCCAGATACAGCATGTCCTAGTGCTTTCAGTTCACTATGCAAAATGACACTTTTTCAGAGAGATTTTCATGTTTACTTGGACTCTTTTTTGCAAGAATCTTCCTAATCTTTATAGGTGACTGTCCCAAGTCTCTGAGCAAATTATGATATCATCAATATAAATACTCAGCCATCCTTCTGATAGTTCTTCAGGAAATATTGTATTCATCATACTTTGGTAATGGGATGGTGCATTTTTCATACCAAATGGCATTCTGAGATACTCAAAGATTCCAAAGTGGACTACTATCCTTAGTAGTTTCTTGGCATTGTCTGTTAAGACATTTTGATGAAAACCCTTTAGAGCATCTATGTCTGTGATGAACCTATCCTGAGATAATGGTGTTAATTTCTCATGGATTCTGGGTATTGGATATCTGTCAGGGATAGTATAGGTGTTTAGAGCTCTAAAGTCCCCTACCATCCTTGATTTTCCATTATTCCATGTTATAATGACAGATGTGGTGACTTCTACCTGTTCATTATGTCCTACTTTCCTTAATACTCCAAGGTCCATTAGTTCTTTAATGTGCACCTCTAAAGCTTCTCTAGCTCTTGGGGTGGCTGGATAAGCTGGTCTTCTTAAGAGAGGTGGATAAGGTTTTTCTACATTAAGGATTATGTCTACCTCATGTCCAATTATGGCACCTAGTGGTTGCTTGTTGGTTGCAAAGGCATTTGTATATTCAAATAAGAGTTCAATCAATTTTTCTTTTATTTTTACAGTCAATTCATGATTGAATTCTGCCTCTTTTAGCTGTTCAGTTATGAAAAAATGAATTTCTGGGATTTTTTATTCATTCTTGACAACTGTAATCTGTCTTTTGTTATTGAGAAAGCCAAATTTTTGTCTTTTATTGTCTCCTATGGTAAGATATATATCTTTTTGGTTAGAGATATCTATGCCATAAATTGATAAGTAGTCATTTCCAAGTACAAAATGGTTACTAGTTCATTTGTCCATTACTACAAATTCTACTTTCAATCTGATACATTGTGAAGGATGAGTAAAAATGAGTGTTATGTCAATTATTCCAAGGGGCTTCATTCTTTCACTTGCACTACTCAATTTGACTACTTGTATTGGTATACATTTTTCTTCTCAATCTGGTACAATTGTTTTCAAATAACCTTTACCAACAATGGTACAATATGCTCCTGTATCTAAGTTCACTTTTTCCTCTTGGTTTCCCACCATAAAAATACTTATACTTGATTTGCCAGCTGTATATACCATCCCCTTTCCTGGTTTAGTTCTATGAAATTTAGCATCTTGTATATTTGTGAGGTTTGTATCAGATGTTCCAACTTGTGGTAAGTTCTAATTGACATCCAGTACTTCATATATTAGATCAATATTATTAAATTGTGCATTAATTATATTAATTTAATAACTTTTGGAAGTTTCTGATTCTTCAGTGTCCTTTTCAGAATCAGATTCTTCTTCTTTATCATTGTGGTCCTCTGTTTCCACAATTTCATTGATTTTTGCTTTGTTAAGGCAATTATTTGCTAAGTTTCCAATACCTCCACATTTGTGGCATTTTGTTTGCTCATTACTGTTGGATGTATTGGTCTTGAAAGCTTCTTTTGGTTTATCTTTTTTTGATAAATAGCTTATTTGGAGTTTTGATGTCCAATTTCTTCCAAGTTCTACCAATTTTTGTCCTTTTCACTATGTTTTTTAGTGCATTGATATACTCTTCTGTAGATCATGGCTCTATACACCTTCTTCTCAGGGAATGTTCCAATTCTCCTCCACATTTCTTAATTATTTTCATGTGTACAATTTTTTGTGACTTTTCTGGGTATAGTGCTTTTAATATTTCAACTTGTTTTAAGAACCAAGTAAGAGGTTTATCTCTGTCTGGGTCAAAGAAGGAGTTTTCAAATGAATTTTCTATTTTGTACCTCCGGGCATCATTAGCCGACTTGATTATTATTTCTTTTTTCCACCAAGACCAGGTATTTTTGCCATTTGTTTGCCTTATGCCATAATACCATCTTTTTTCAGATTTCTCAAATAGTGAGTGTAATCTGGAAGTGATCAATTCACCTGGTATGGCATAATCTTCTTGTAATATGTCAATTGTTTTAATAAATGACATATGGTGATAATCACCTTCTCCTGTGAATGTTGGCCATTCTTTTAATTGGGGTACCTCCTTCATTAAGATTTGGTTATTGTCTTGGTGACTCAAGTCTGTTATGAATGGATTTGTTAATTACTCTTTTGGCTTAACAGGGCTTCTTATGTGAGAAAATGGGGTTGATAACTTTGGCATATTTGAGTTAGCCTCATTAATTTTATCCATTTTTTCAGTAATAATCCTTATTTCATTTTGAATATCATCTTTCAGATGCATTCTTGCTTTATCACTTTTTTCCACATGGTCTAAAAGTAATTTTTGGTGTGATGAAGTCTTTTTTTTCCAAATGTTTCTACAGAGATACTTAATTTGTTCAATTTTTCTGTAATATTATCAACCCTCACGTCATAATTGATTTTCAAAGCTTTATCTTTGATATCTTTTATGTATTTATAAAATTCTTGTTGTCCCTATATTAATTTTTGAGTATTGTCAATTAAAATTTTTGGTTTGTCATTTTCAACAGTAAATTTAATGCTGTCAATTTCTTTTCTGTTTTGTACAACAATTTTTATTAGAGTAGATAAATTATTGTTTATTTCTTGTAATGATAATAAACTATTTTAAATTTTTTTTAGAGGTAATATACTATTTTTAATTTCTGTTAAAGTATTTACAACATCTGGGGACAAGGTTATTTATTTGGGAAATGAGGTTGTCTCATTCTTTGCTCTTCCTTGTACTTGAATTCCATCAAGGTTCTGGCCATGTTGAAGACATTGTCAGTGGCATCTTTTTGGATTTTTGGAATCCAGTAACTTGGGGAATATGGTTTTCTCCTGTTTTTTTCCTTGTTCTTCTTCCCTTCTTCGGGAAGTGGGTTGGCTTGGGGCTTGTTGGTAGAAGCTACTGGGGCATCTTCCTTGATTGCCACCTTCTTTTTGGCATGGTACTCCTTGATCTTTTTGATTTGAGGTTTGGATGATAGTGGATTCCATCCATTGTAGTATCTCACTATTTCCTCCTCTTTGAGGAACCCTTTGAGGATGTGCCAGGAGTTCATCACTCCTTGGTGTAGTTGTGGCAACATTTCCCAGACCTTGTCCTTGTACACTGTGTAGTATTGCTTGTACTGGCTCATGTAAGTGTCTATCTGAGCCCTCTCAATGTGATTTGTAGCTGTTTCAGTTACTCATACTTAGTTCTAACTCTGCTTCAGATATCATGGGCATTTCTTGGAATTACCTTTGGGATAAGGCACTTCCTTGTGTGGATTCTGTTCCACTGGGGATATTGGCCTTTCTTTTCCCTTCTGAGGGATCAATTCTACCTCTGAGTCCAGCTTCATCTGATTGGATGGAGAATTGGGAGCCTCTTCTGGTAGTCATAACTTGAGAAACAAGAAATAAGAAGATTTCAGGACAAGAATTCTTCTTATGGCAATTTATAAAGGAGGTACTCACCTTCAGAGTCCTGAATAGTGGGTCCTGGAAAGTCTAATTTCTTAGCTTTCTTTTTATTAGTTTCAATTGGTGTTGGAGAACTTGGGTAAGTTTCTTCCACCAATCTTTCAACAGTGGCTTGATTGTCCTCTGTTGGATTATCTTCAAACACTAAAAAAGAAAAATAAACATAAGTCTTTTATGAGAAGTGTTATTTTTGATAGGATATAGCAGTTTTCCACATAAAAATTTCTTTTACATCTTTGAATAAATGAAATGAATAAAGAAATGAATAAAAATAACTTTTTTTTATTGGTTTTTTATTATTTTTATGTTTTTATTTTTAAAGAATGAAATAAAAGTGAATATGATTCTATTATTAATTTATGATATAAAATTATTTTTAATTTATAAAATATCTCTTTTAATCACTAGAGTTACTCAAAGAAAGTTCTTGCAAGTCTAAGGATGTGCAAACCCATGTGTAAGACAGTACTATTGCTTTCCAAATGCCTCAATAGCTTTTACAATCAATAAATATAAGATTATTATATAATTTTATGATTATAATTATAATTTATTATTGGATAACCCCAATTAAAATATTTTTAAAGGTCTTTAAAGTAAATATCACAGCCAGGCCCCCAAATTTAAGGTTTGACTATGAAACAATAAGTAAAAATTACTGATATTTTACTTATTGTACTACAAACTTTGTTATGAATAAAATAAATAAGATAAAGAATAATTATAATTATGCCGTAAAAATGATTATATTATTGAATAAAAATAATATAATGAATAAATATATTAATATAAGATAATTGATATATTCAAAAGCACATTATCATTGCTACCAACAAATGATAAAGGCATAAAAAATGGTTTTTTGTTAATAAAAAACAATTAATAACAATAATATTACTAATATGAAAGCTATAAATTAATATAAATACTATCTATATTAATTAAAGAATTATTGAAAGCAATAATAAAGAGAAATTATTATAATAACAGAAAATAACCTACTTTTAGCACTTAGTATAATAATATTACATAATTGTATGCCAAATAATATAAATACGACTTATTTAAATTGTATTTTCAATAAAAAATAAGAGAAATTACAAATTTTCTTCATTTTACATGGATTTGAGATTTTTAAGAGAAATATAACAAAACAGCAGAAAAATTGAAGTAATCAGGTCAAAAATGATGATTATAATGTAGATTATCTTTTTTCTATGATAATTTAAAAGATTTATATATATAGAATAAAGATTTTACCTTTGATTTGATTGTTTTAATGTTCTTGATACGTCTGAGGGGAAAATAGAGTAAAAACCTCCCCTCTACAGTTTAGTAGGCTTCTAGTAGATCTTTACTGATGGTATCCACTGGAAATGATCAGTATTTTAAGGTTCAGTGATGATTATGTCATGAGCAAACCATCTTATCTCATTATTACACCATTATTTATAGTTATCACTATACCTCTAAGTTTGACGACATCATAGGCTTAGAAGAAGCCTAAACTTCGTGGAATTTATTAGTGTTAATCATACTATAATAGTAGTCAGCAGTGGTATCACTTATATGACTGTTAAACCTAAAATAAGATTGCAGTGAGTGATCATAAATGATCAAATGTAAGCTTAAGCTTTGATCATTCATAACGTTTGAGTTTTATACACTAAAGCTATTCTGAGAGTGGATTCCTCTAGCTTGGCAGGTCCGAATTAAACTTCCCAGAGCATTTAATTAAATCATAAAAACTCTATTTTTGATGATTTTTCTTGTAACTCATCTTTTCTGTTGAAATTTAATATTTTAAACTTCAAGCCATGATATCAAGGGGTTATACCTTGAATATTATAATAAACATTAAATAATTCTTCACGTTGGAGCCAGTATAATCTGACTGTCTCCTTTTTTTAAGTTGGGACCACTTTCACAACAAAGTGGTCAACAGGTCCATTGATTTTATTCAATAATCCATTAAACGTTTTAACCTTGTTTATAACTTTTGAAATAAAGTTAATATCTGTGTTCTTGAAGTAATTAAATGGTGACTTTATTTCTGGTTCATCTCTCTATCTTTTATCTTTCAAGAGATATTAGCTAAAAACCATGAATGTATACATTGACCAAAAAATTGCATATATTCAGCTTAATTTTTTAAGTATTGACTTTAGAGAATAGCGTTATAATTGTTTGATATGTGGATTTTTATGGATAATCCAATGATATAATTTATTTCACATTTTTTTTCATTGGCTTCTGAGTTAATTAAGGTTTTATACCTTTTTAAGGTATTATTAAATATACTTCAGTAGTTGTTGACTTTTCAGATATGCCATAAAAATGAAATATGTGTATTTTACCATGAGTAATCTAATGGTGTAATTCATTTCACATGTTTACCCATTAGATTCTGGGTTAATTCAGATTTTGAACTTATTTCTGGTATCTTTACAAGTCTTTGAGATAATTATTATAAGTATAATTATTACAGAACTTTTGCTGTGAACTTTTTGGATATGTGGTCATATCTCAAAGGATCACAATTTTATATACCCAAATAGGCCACAATTTCTTTGGAAAGAAATTCTGAACTTTGCATAACCCATAAGCCATGCATATATTCAAAATTCATCTTTTTTGATTTCACAAAAGATGAATAACTTTTTATTGAGTAATTAAATTCATGGATTTAAGGCAACATTTGGATTCTACACAAAACTTCACCTAGGGTGGCTCCATAGAGTGAATAAGCTCAAATCAACTCTTTGAGGTGGTAATATGGAAAATACTTCAATACCACATCATCAATACCACATAAAAGATCCGTGAAAATTTTTGTTTTTCTCGATTTCACGCCAAAATAATGGGAATGTGAGAAATCCCATGTTACGTATACACAAATAATAGTGTTATGCATGTTTGTGGCACTTAATATTATGGTATTCTTACATGCACTTTTGGTACACTCATAGTGGCTATCTCACTTTAAGCCTGAATTTCTATTTTTGACATAAAAAATAGTCAAGGGGGACAAAAGACATCAAAGAGAGCCAGCGTACCCAACTTCTGAGGCCTCTGAGGCATGGACAGCTCCAAAGCTTATGTTTATGGCTGATCTTGGCCCAATTAGTAAACTAAAACCTTTTTGGAACTTGGTTACCAAGTTAAAGCTTCATTATATCATAAGAAAATAGCAAATAAGCTGCTATTTTGACATGCCAAGGAGGTAAAGAGCAACTTAGACTCCTGTAACCATGTCAATTCTCAATGAATTTCCATGGATAAGCCCCAAAAGAGTAATTAAAAACCTTTTTTGGACTAGTATCCATTGATTTAACTCATAGCAACCAGCCATATACTGCTATTTGCAATTCTATGTAGAAATGAGGTAAAAACTTCAAAAACTCATTAAAAATACAATTCTTAATGAATCTTTCTCAAACTTTAAGGATCAATTGAAACTGTATAATTCATATGAAAACCAAAAATAATTATACCTTTATAAGTAAAATTAAAAGTTTTACATACAGTCCATTTTTGATGATTCCATGTAAAATGCTGAATCTTTAAAAATTCTCAGAAAATACACTCTGTGATGAAATTTCCAATAGCATTGATAACTTTGGGAAATAAATGATTATTTTGGAATAAAAGAAGATTTACAGTTGTTAATCTTTCTATTCTCAACCATAAATGGGTTGCTAGTCATGTAAAAGCACCAATTAAGTAATTATGATAATGTTACATGAAAACAGATGATGCAATCAATAATACAAAAAGGTTTATTGTTTTCTCACTCACTTGTTTTTTGGTTTTCTCCATTGAATGCCTCTGTAAGCTGTTTTTAGACTTAAAAGAGGCCTCCCCTTGCTGTTTTTTCCAAATCAGCACTTTATCCCATTATACCTTTATTACCAACAAGTAAGTATTAGTTAAATCTTTTCTTAAGGGTTTCATTTGTTCAGAATCAATCAAAAAGGCGTGAAATCATAGAAATCAACTATATATTGTTGTAATACTGTTATCAATTCATTTTGATCCATTAAATACACAATTATCCATCAAATTTCTCTGCTATAATCTTTAATAAGTTCTTTGGAGTATTAGTGAGTGATTTTTCTTCATTCTTAATGTTTCTCTCTAGTAATTGCTTTCTTCAAGAATTCCATCTATAATTATTCTTGCAAAAGACAATTATATATTAAAATAATTTTGTTATTTTAATAAAAGAAGTTTTATTATTAAATATTTCTTCTAATTGATTCTAGTAGACAATTACTTCTTAGTGTTTTAATCACTAGTAGTGTAAAACAAGTAAAAGAAATAACTACTTAATTAATTATTTAATTGTGGTTATAATACTTTTAATTATATTTCATAAGAACAGTCATAGTACTGTTGATTAATAGTAATATTATCAACAGTTTCATAAACACATCTTACATATTCATACAGCTGTATTAAATGAAATATTGAAATTTATTTATCATCAAGCCCTGAGATTCTGTATCATTAAAACTCTGATATCCTCTAAATTTTAAAATATATCTGGCTTGGAAGTTTTTGAAGCTATATTTTGATATACAAAAATACATCAAAAATCTTCAAGCTCTCATACCTTCTGCTATTTTGAAGAAGGACAAAAATCAAGCCTACCAAATTGAAAATCTAAGGAAGTCCTCCAATTCAGTGCTCTTAGACTCATGATATCCAAAATCGTGACTGTGATATCTGGCTTGGAAGTTTTTTGACACATGCTGGTCTGTACCAAACCTTTACCATCCAGTAGTGGTTTAATACTTCAAATAAAGGTAGTTTAAAGCTTCAAACTACCCAGAATGACTAATTTTAGTCATAAAAACACTCTTGATGCATCATAACAGTGCTGTTGTGGCCTGGGATGAGTCTTCTTACCCTGTATTGAGCCATAATGATCATTTGTGGTTGCAAAACCCCAATTCTGACTATACCAACATCAGAATTGAGGGTATAGAACCAAAAATCAGCCTCTGGAGTGAAAATTTCACTCTGAATAGATGCCCCCAAAAGAGATAAAAGCAGGCCTTTTCTCACTTGAAAAGTACCTGATCATTCATTTGATTAGTATTCTTATGTGGTAAAACTATCTTATAACAGTAGTAACCTTAGAATAAGATTGATATAATGATAATCAATAATTATTGTAGAACATTTAATTGTTGATTGATATTTAACTACTGCAACCAGGGTTCTTATAGATTCATGAACACTATTTAATAATATTAGAACCCTTTTATTATAATTTTAAATCATTGTACTGTGTCACAGTAATAGTACTAGCTCGTATCTAATATTTTTAAGCTACTATATAGACTCACCCTGACAACACCTTTAGGGGTGTTGAACTCAGTCACTGTTGCTCTCTCTTGTCATTTAAAATATTTTCTTTTAGAAATGGGTAAGCACAATAATCCATCTAAGGATAAAAATCTAAACACAAGATTTACCAAGCTTTTCTAATAACAAGGTATACTTTTTAAAACTATAATATTCTAACTACTAATCACTTCACCATACTATTGCTAACAAGCGTATCGATAATCAATATAATGAACCGAATGACTAGATTCGATCACATTATTACCTCTATACTCCTCCGGAGTTACTGACAACGAGCATCAAAAGGTTTGAGCCGATCGCCTGAGAGGGTCGTAAGTAAGATGAAAATAATTACAAGGTGATTGAGTTATAAGAAAAAATTATAATCGAGTCTATTTTCCTTATTTTCTTCTCTTGATATTGTACGAAAGCGTTCTTCCTTTCATACACACAGACAATCCTTGTCTTTAGACGAGAAAACTTTTGTGACATAAAAAGGAGTAAAAACAAAGTAGGTGGTGGTAAAAACTAGCGGAGGAGAGGAAAGGTTGACTTCCTTCAGGAAGAAAGTCGTTCCCAGGTAACTCTTGGATATGCACTGCATATCCATCCCTGGTGATTCCAACAGAGGAAACTAAAAAGAATACAGAATAAAGAAGGACTTTGTGGGTTTTTTGAATCCACTTTTGAACCAAGGCAGACACTAGGTCTGTGGTACGCTCGGACATCCGCGCTATGGCGTATGCGTCAGAAGTTGGTTGTTCATTTGTCATCTGGAACCGGACCAAAAGCAATAAAAAACCTGGTTTTTGAAAAGTTGAAGTTTTCTATTTGGAGCAAATTTCATCAGTTCTTTGTTGTAAATTTTTGTGATTTAGAAAGAGAAATAGTATAAAGGGTGAGATTTTTCCTCACAGCTACTTTTTTTTAGGCATTGTGTGCATGCTGCAACATGGTAGTGAGAAATAAAGTCAGAGAAGACAGTTTAACGAAATATTTCAAGCTACAATATCTTACATTCTCGTATGTCATTCTGCTTATTGGCTTTGGAAGGGCATTCAATTTTATTATCACCGCTTGTACCATCACCTTTTGTCTTAGCCCTTCCGGGGCCTCCAGGCTTATTGGAGTATTTAGGTTGATCTGGGTGTTGATCCTGTCGGGGGTTTGGATGCCCATTTACAAATGGCAAAGTCTTTGTGTTGGGTCTGTGAGGAAAATCTTTATAATTGATAGCTAAACGAAACAAACATGCTAAATGTAAGATCACAAAATTTTTTGTGTAATGGTTTGCTTTTGAAACGCTTACCGCTATCTTTGCTTTCCTTGTCGACCTTGTAACTGTCTGCTGCTAGTTGCGGTGTAGTGCTAGCTGGATCTTGAAGTGGCTGACAGTCCTTAGCCAACAACTTGTCTTTGGTCGCTTTTTTTTTTCAAATGAAAATTTCAGGAAATATTGAATTGATGCTCATACAAGAAGCGTGCCGGAAGGATATGAAACTGACCCTTCGAATTCTGATTTCCCCCGCGGCAATTAGATACTTGACATTCATATTGATTTATACCGTCATCGCAAAGTACCTCTAGTGAAGGCAAGCAGTTAAAAAGAGTCTGATCAACAAAAGCTGTTTAATATTCTACGGCTCAACTTGATGAGAACTAACTGCTTTGATCAGCTGGAATGATCTTAAATTGAACTGTGCATTGGACGTCGAATTTTGCGGCGTCTGTGCTGGTTGAAGCTGCAAGAGTGTAAGTGAAAATAAGAGAAATTAACATGGTAAAAGTGAAAAGGGAAAAACGTTGTGAAAGCATATCGACAATTTTGAACAAGATGTTGGGAAAATTATTTTAGCAAAACTGATGATAAAATTTGCGAAAGGCCACAACCCGAAAAAAAATACAATGGGGGTTGTTAGTACCAAAACTCCAAAAGCTTTATTCTTTTTAAGTTTTCAGGTGGCCCAATTAATCAGTCAATTTGATATCTCTCACTATAGTCATGCTCTGAGGTTCCCAAGACACCCTTAACCCTTCAGTGCGATATCCTAGGGTAATTAACAAGCTTGTATGGAATAAGTTAAGGCCCTCGCAAAAATAATTTGCATGTTTTCTAGATGGTTTGAGGAAACTAGCCCTAGAATAAAATATAAGCGGACTACAGGGATTGATGTCAGCCTAGGTGAATAGAAACTACAAGGGTAAGGGGTTGAATCATCGGAGTCACAAGGAAAGATCACCTCTGCCATGTTGAAGACTTCAGTATTTAAATAAACTTGGAAATGGCCTGGAGATTATGATGATTGGTTTTACTTGCAAAAAATAACAAGACGTAAGTAAGTTAAATTGTCTGAAATGCAAAAGAATTTGAACCCTTTATACTCATAGGCATGGGTAAGGTCTGTTGGGCCAGTATCAGCTGTCACGAAAAGGCAATTTCAAACGAGTGAATGCTATTTTTGGAAGAAAGCAACACCCAATTTTTTACTCTATTACTTGGCTGAAGTGCACATATACTTTTCTATCACCCCGGACATGTTCAAGTCCTGTATGGCAAGGCTGGCTCCCGGGTTATTACCGTCGGTGGATAATAACCGACATAACCCAAAAAGGTAGTCCAGACCGGCTTACCGACGGACTGCCAAGTAGTGTGGCTGGCGGGGATGATTTGGCATGCCATCGATGCCCGCCAAATTCCGCACTATTTCCGTTTTTGTTTTTGGTTTAGGGTTTCGCATTTATCTACTCTGCTAATTTATCTGGACTATTTTGATGTGCTGCATCTATTGCACCTTCTTCCTCGCAGCTTATTTCTCGATCCCCCTTGTTTTAATTTATTATTTTTCATTCTTGTTTCATGTCATTGCTTTTTATGGCTTATTCACTTCACTCCGACTGTTGGTTTCAACATCGTCTCATTCCTCCCAAATATTTGCTTCCTCTGTTTTCTCGTGGTATGTTTTCATATGTGTGAATCTTCCTGTTTCTTCAATAAATCTTGCAATGTGGGGTAACGCAGCTGGTGAGTCAAATAGTGTTTCCATCTTTCTTTCATTATATCGGATCTTGCTCTCTTGTAGTTTTGTTTTTAATCTCTTTCTCTGTGCTGTATATCTCTAGCAATGTGTCATGAAATGGTTTACTGATTTAATCTGGTTACATTTCTTGCAAAATGGATTCCCTTGGATGTTGATTTGGTGAAGATACTTGTTTAGTATTGTGTGTTTTCTCCTGAACTGATTGATAAAAGATGTTTGGGCCATTTACATTGTGTTCATCACCTTTGCTATTACTTGAGGGTTTTTTGACTCTTACCCTTTCTTGCTCCTGTTTTTTCAAAGGTGGGTCCTTATTATTGCTTGTTATCTCTTGAAAAACCTTTGACAGACTGGTTCTCATTTGTATCCTGATTGATGGTGTTTTTGCTGCCTTTTTAGCTTATCTATCTGCAACCTCATTCCCCTCTACTCCCACAAGGCCTGGGCACCACCACAGTTGCAGTGGCATGATCTCCTGTAGTGCAACTAGTTTTCAATATGCATTTAGGTAGAGGTATTGGGCAACTGAGGGCTTGATGGGGTTTGCCATTTTGTTCAGCACTCCTCTATTGTCACTTAGTACATATATATTGCCTTTCTGATTCCTATTTCCTGTGGCAAAATTTCATCTGAATATTTCCCCTAGAATTCCCTCTATTCCCACTAATATCCAAATTATTTCCATTTTGTAATTAGAAACTCATACTTCTTTTTTGATGTATTGGGATGATATTTTCCCATTCAGGCGTAGCACTGCTGTTGTTCTCTTTCCTTTCTGAGGGATATCTGATCCATCAGTCAAGACTATTATGTCATCTGGCATTGTTCCTAAGATAGGATGCTCACTTTCTTTCTGTGCTTGATCTTTTCTTCCTGCAGAATATGGACTTTCAATGTTGTATACCATGGTTCAATTGCATAATTCTTAATTGTTTCTAGGTGAAGGTCAATTGTTTTTTTAAAATTATTCTTTCCTATTGTGTTCTTAATTTACAATGGATATATTTATTTGCCTTTTTTCAATTCTTGAAGTATTATATTCCTTACTGGGTTGGAGGCTTCTTTTGTGAGAAGTTTGGCCAATGTTTTGTGGCAGTGGATTATGTGTGAAAGCATTAGTGAGTTCAGACTGTCAAGATAAGATCATTTCAATGGGAATATCAGGGTTAGTATTCAGATACTACTGGAAATCATTTGCATATCAGTTACATTATTTGTAATTAGAAATGAAATCATTTGTTGTGAATAGCAATCTCCTTAAAAGTGTGTTGCTATGCCATACCATATTGGCTTGATAATTATTTTTTCAAGGAGCTAAAACAAGGAGTACCCTTTTAAGGCCTGGATATGAAAATTTGATAAAAAATGAAGTACTTTTCCTGCCCTCAAAATTTGTATAAGGTACAATTTAATTAAAAATAGTAGAATTTAAGATTTCTAAGAGAAAACATGCCAAACTTGATGTCTTTAAATTTTTTAGTATAAAAAAAATAATATTATAAAGATTTATTGTTTTACCAACAATACTCAACAAGAGATATTTGAGGATAAAAATCAGATTTCTTCAAGAGAAATTTCAATCAGAATTAATTAAGGAAACAACTGCAGGAAACTAATATAAGAGAAAAATCTTTCAAAAGAATATTAAAGAGAAAACATTCCCAAAAGTGACCAAAGTGAATTTGGAAACAAAGTAGCAAAGCTAATAGTGATGAAAGATGCTTTAATTCACTTATGGGCTGGTTCAAGGTAAAGGGGATCTGTAAGGTTTGACTATGAAACAATAAGTAAAAATTACTAATATTTTTCTTATTGTACTATGAGTGTCCTTATAAATGAAATAAATAAAAATAATTATAACAATTAAGAATTATTATAATTATGGCGTAAAATAACTATATTATTAAATAAATATAATAATGTAATTTATATTATATAAATAATATATAAAATAAATATATTAATATAAGATAGTTAATATATTTAAAAGCACTTTGTTACTGTTACCAACAAAGAACAAAGGCATAAAAAACAATTAATAACAATAATATTACTAATATTAAAATTATAAATTAATATAAATACTATTTATATTGAATATAGAATTATTAAAGTAATAATAGAGAAAAATTATTATAATAAGAGAAATAACCTACTTTTAATGCTTAATATAATAATTTTGAATAATTTTACACCTAGAAATGTAAATACAACTTATTTAAATTGTAGTTACAATAAAATTTAAGAGAAATTACAAATTTTCTTGATTTTACGTGGAATTGAGGTTTTTTAAGAGAAATTTAAACAAAACAATTAAATAATTGCAATAATCACGTCAAAGATGAAGAATATTATAAGATTAACTTTGGTCTTTAATAATATAAAAGCTTTATATATAAAGAATAAAGAAATTACCTTTTTATTTAATGATTTAATGTTTTGTAAGCATCTGAGGGGGAAATAGAGTAAAAAGGACTCTATTTATATTGAATTCCTTCCTCCTAGAGTCAAAAAGGCTTCTGGTAGACGCGCACCAATCATATCCACTGGAATTGATCAATATTTTAAGGTTTGGTGATGATTACATCATGATCAAACCATATTATCTCATTATTACGCTGTCACAGCCAAGGAGGCAGGGGCATTATCAATTATATTCAACAAGCATTACTTCATTGATACCCCTCAAAACCCAATCAGCAAGGGGGTTTCATTCAACATTCTCCAAATACAGTTTTCAGACCTCAATACAGTTTCATACAGGCAAGACCCAAATACAGGATTCACCAAATACAGGCCTGTCATCAATACAGGCGCAAATTCCTGTATTGACTGTATAACCTGTATTGGATTCACCAATACAGGATCCAATCCCACATCCATCTTCTTCCAGCATACAGACAAGTATCTCAACACTCAAACTCCAAGGCTGGTATTTCTCACATATACCAGCCCCTCTTCATCCACCTGGGGGTTTTTCCCCCAGTTAATTAAAATATTGAATTTATTATTTAATATTATTTTATTTCTCATTTGAGAAATATTATTTTATTATTTATTAATTTAGACTTTGCCTTCCCTCACCTGTTCAGTAGAGTCCTGGTGGCCATATCCTTTATTAATCCTTTTCTCTTTTCTGAACAGGTTGAAACAGTGGTACAGGATTATTTGTGGTTGGCTCTTTATTATTGCTTTTGTTTTCCTCTAATATCTTTTAATTCTTATTATTTTTATGACTAGGAAATTATTATCTTATCTCATTACTCTTATCTTTTGAGTATTCCTTTTGAGCCCTCCATAAGTAAGTCTGTTCACTGAGTGCCAGGCCCTCTTCATTTTAGAAGAGCCCCTGTGACATACGCCATTATTTAGAGTTATCACTATAACTCTAAGTTTGATGATGTCAAGGCTTGGCAGAACCCCAAAATTCGTGTATTTTCTTAGTTTCAATCATAAACTAACAGTATTCAACAATTTTATCACTCATATGACTGTTAAACTGAATTTAAGAATACAGTGAGTAATCATAAATGATCAAATTAAGCTCAAGATTTGATCCTTAATAACTTTTAAGCTTTAAACTCTACAGCAATTCAGAGAGTGAAATCTAATAGCTTGTAATAACCTTATCATGTGGCCAAGAGCATTCCATTAAATCATCCAAACTCTATTTTTGATGATTTTTCTTGTAACTTATCTTTTCTGTCGAAATTTAATAGTTTAAGCTTCAAACCATGATTTCAAGGGGCTATACCCTGAATTTTATAATAAAATTATGTCATTCTTCACGAATGAACTAGTAGAATCTGACTTTCTACTTATTTTTAAGTTTTGACCACTTTCACAACAAAGTGGTCAACAGCTCTATTGATTTTAATCAATGATCCCTTACAGGTTTTAACCTTGTTTATAGCCTGTAAAATGAAGCTCATTTCTTTATTCCTACAGAAATTACGTGATGACTTTATTTTTGGTTCATCACTCTATCATGCATATTTCAAAAGATATCAGCTAAAATCCTTGAATATATGTGTTGACCAAAAAAGTGCATATATTCAGCTTAACTCCTTAAGTATTGAGTTTGGAGATTAGCTCCTTGATTGTTTTATGTGTGGAAATTTATAGAAAATTCAATGGTACCATATATTTCACATTTTGTCCCATTGGTATTTGAAATAATTAAGGATTTATGTTTTTTATAAGGTATTATTACTTATAACTCATTAAATATTGACTTTACAGATATTCCATAAAAATGGTATATGTGTAGTTTAGCATGGGGAATCCAATGGTATAGCTTATTTCACATGTTTATTCATTGGCTTTTAAGTTAAACCAAGTTTTATGCCTATATATGGCATTTTTGTAGCTTTAAGGTAATTATTTTTAATGTATAATTATTTTAAATACTTCATGTGACCTTTTGGGGTATGTGGTCATATCTCAAAGGTTCACATTCCCTACCACCAAAAACAATTTGACCACAATCTGATATGTGTAATTAGGGTAGCATCCACTGTCCTACCTCTTCAATAGACTTTGTTAGTCTTGAAGCTCAATAATGCTTAACTTTTCTATTTTTCAGGTTTTCTTTCATGTCTGAACCTTCTTAGTAGTTTATCAGCATTTTATATATCTTTCTCAAGTATCCATTCATCTTCTTGAGTTGAATTTCTATACCTTACAAGGTATTCTCTTTCTTTTTTGTTTCTTGTCCTTCTTTCTTTAAGGACTTTTACAATTTTCTTTTCTTCTCCTTCTTCCAGGGGGGGAATTTCAAGTGGGGGTTTATTTCTTAGTGTAAATAACTCCTTGTCACTTGAGCTGTAAGGTTTTATCAGACTTACAGGGAAAGCTGGGTGTTTGTTCATTAATCCACCTGTGAGTTCCAATTGCACAGCATTGGGTCCATGAAGTGCTTTTATAATAAATGGTCCTGAAAAGAAATCTTTCAATTTCTTTGGACCTTTTATGTTATTGAAATTAAGGGTTGATACTAGGACCAAGTCTTCTATTTTGAAATCAGGTGGTTTATGACTTTTATCCCATCTTTCTTTTGCATATTTGAAAGAATCTTGCATACATCTTTTTGCATGGTGCCTTTCTTTGTCAAGACTTATCTTAAAACTGATTGCTGTTGGATGTATATCCACGAAGTACTTTTTGAGGTTATCATAAGGAAGTCTTGGATTCCAACCTTTTTCTAGCATTTCTGGTGTTTTGCCAGTAGAAGAATGGATTGATGTTTTATATGCCAGTTCAAGAGCTTTTATTAGTGTACACCAATCATGGGTAAAACCATCAGAGTCTTTGAATTCTAGTCCATAAGCACAGAATCTTCTGATCATTTCCTCCAAGGTTTGTATCATTCTTTCTGCTAAACCATCATTTTGAGGATGGTAAGCTGTTGAGAATGATAATTTTGTCCCAAACAAGGTCTGGAGATTTCTCCATAATTCTGAAGTGAATGTTGGGTCTCTGTCACTTATAATATTCTGGAATAAGCCTGTATGGCTAATGACTTTATTCCATATTGTGGGAACTCCTCTGCGTGTGGGATAAAATGAGGCAGTACCTGGAAGGGGAAATTACAAGAAAACAGTTTTGAATTGCTGTTTGAGACTTGTAACCCTTGCTCTGCTCATGTGCTAGAATAATCTAGACTGCCCTTCCTAATATGCTAAGTTATCTTTACTGAGTTCACCAAATCAATCTTATTATTGATAGTGGCTTGATCAGAAAATATTAGACTCAACAATCTCTAATCAGACTTTGCTCTACTCAAAACAATGGTTATTTAAAACCTTAACAAAGAAATTCTTTTTAAAACTTTCAGCAGGCTGAGTGGATTCCACCAGATGATAGTACAACAATATATCAAATAATATAATAACTAAAATAAATAAAAAATAAAAGGAAACACTATCTTCTAGTACAAAACCACAAAATATTCTTTTCTTGATAGTTCTTGGATAAATATAGAAACTAATAGCTAGGATAACAGCAATATTCAATTCTCTGAATGATAAACTTGAAAAGGATAAAAATATATTTCAAGCCCTTTTAATGTGATGGATAGGATAATACTCTAATAATTGCTAATAATTTAGTATAATATAGGTAGTTTAATGTTATGTTTTGTGTTTTGATTTAATAATAAATTATATGATCTCTTATGGTTCTTTTTTTTGATAATAATACTAGCTAACTGCTTTAGGTTTAATATTAATCTTAACTAAACACTAAAGTATTTAATTTTATTTTGTTGCTTGATGATAATTTATTAGGGATTACCCAATAAATACAAATCCACTTTTATTTTAAAAGTAGTAAGATTACTTTGGTTGTGCAGGTTTTGTTTTAAAAAAAGCAAAATTACTCTCTTTGAGGAAGTTTTCAACAAAAACTAGCCCAAAACTAATTATAATGGTTAGGTTTTATTTTAAAGCCTACAAAATTACTTTGGTTTGATGGTTTTATTTTAAAACTCTCTAAAAATTACTTTTAAGGATTTAAACACTAAGCTCCAGAGACGCCTTGCTCATGAGCTTCAAGCTTTAAGATCCTAATTAAATAAGGCACTAGTCTACCTGCTAGTAAGGGATGAATTAAAGTCTTTTCACACTATTGGTTCTCTTGATCTATGTCAACAACAAACCTCAGTTACTAGGCTTAATTTATCAAAATTTCTAGTATACCTCCTAGAAGAGGGATCAGAAAAAATAAATTCAATTTACAATTTCTAGATGGGGAAAAAGGAAAAAATGGGAGAGAGGGCCTCTATTTATAGCCGTGGGGCCCTCCATAGGAGTGCAAAAAAGAGGGGACTTTAGAAATTTTCAGCCTCTGGTGGCTGTGCAAAGCTGTGCAAACTATTCACATGACACGTTTGTGACATGTGGCTGTGAAATACGGTCAAACCTTAATTTCTGACCCTGGAACCCTTATCTCCATGTATTACTCAATTGATTACTAATCTGTCAGCTGATTTTACTGGATTATAGTTTTTGGGCCTTTGAGGGCTGACTTGTGGGTTAGGTTTCACCTTTTTATGAAAATTCACATAGGACTGATTACCTGTATTCCTTTTGGCCTGTATTACCTGTATTCTTCCTGAAAATTCCTAATTCTTCTCAAATCTTCCTAAATCTTCTTCAAACTTCCTAAAACTTCCTAAAACTTCTTAAAACTTCTTAAAACTTCTAGAAATTTCATTTTCCCAAAATTCCCAATTTTTAGAATGATGCCACTGTGACTTGAACCCATACACAACAGACAAAAGGGTGACGTTGCATATGCAACGTCACCCTGACGTTTTCAGATTGCATCCAACTTCAGGGTCTCACGGGTGCAACGACAGCCACATAAATGCAACGTCATTCACCCCACTGAAGACCACCACCAAGGTCACTTCCCCCATCCATCCCCACAAACTCATGTGTAACCATTCCGACTCACTCACCCTCTTTGATCCATTCATCATGCCGACTGTCACTAGTGCTCATCGCTTTCTCCAACATAAATCCACCATACCTTTTGCATTTTCCTCTAGAGCCCTATCCCCATCTTTGTTTTATTTTTTTCTCAAACGCCTTACATCTTCAAAAACATAAATTTCTGTTTTTCCATTTAATCTCCTTATTTTTTACCTTCTCTAGTTTTCTTGACACAATTAATGGACCCCCAACAGACTCCCAGTACAGATTCCAACCCCGCACCAGGAGCATTTGACATTCAAAATATGCTCATGGGAATTCTCAAAGCACAAGAGACCATTTCAACTACAATTAACACAATGAAAGGTGACGTCGACAAGTTGAAATCCCAATCAGAATTACAGTCCCCGATAAAGGGTGGATTAAAACTCTCTCAAAAGTCTCCAAAAAACAAGGTCAACCTGGAGAAGCTCCAACGTTCACAATCTGAACCACCAGCATTACTGAATTCAGCAAAGAAGTACCCCAAAATTAAATCTAAACAATCATCACCAAAAGCTGTACTATCCCCCAAAACCACACCTCGACGCGATCCACTTCAAATGCAGACACCTGACTTTCCACCTGACTTCAGAGGACTAAAGGTAAGTAAATCTCTTCTTTAACCCTTTCAATTACTATTCTGGAGATAACACTTTCATTTTGCTTTGGATTAGGATGCATTTTACAAATACATTAAGGTCCTTTGGAATATCCAGAAGCAGGATGCTATTCCACAGCCCCCAACTCAAGAAGTGCTTGTTCAATTTTATCGCAAGTTTTCAAACTCAACTGAAATAAATACAGCCCTGAAAAATTGTACAAATGTGCTGATGCTTGAGAATGAGGACGATGTTCAAGCATTTGCAGCCAAACAACTTCAACCCGTCAAGTTGGCCCAAGGTGTATCAAAGCTAGGTTCATCTTATGAGTCATACATTCAAGGTGCATTAGTTCGCTTAGGATTCACCATTTGGTCACCCAACCTTGCCCAGAAGAGTGATGACCTCTACAATGTGGCATGCCGAATTTTAGCAATAACTACGTTTCAGCAAATTGCAGCAGCAGGAGCCTACAACAACCACAACGTAAACCTCACTTACATCATGCAAACAAGCCTCTTGCAAAAGGCATACGATCACTTTGTTCACTACTTGATCAAGAAACAATACAATCAGGAATTGAGGGTTAAAGGCAGCTACCAAGCTGGGAAGGTTAGAGGTGTATGCAACAAGAACCGCTCTCGAGTAAGCTGTTCTTTCAAATTTCATCAAAAATCGGATTACTTATATTTTCTTGTGTCATTGTAGCTTCGAGATATTAGGCTGGAGTATTCCATTTTGCAAAAGTTCCCAAAAAGGTATCGCAGAATTGTTGAAGAGATAGGTGCCCATAGCGAAGA
The DNA here is from genome assembly GCA_023105745.1 of Austropuccinia psidii. Taxonomy (NCBI): domain Eukaryota; kingdom Fungi; phylum Basidiomycota; class Pucciniomycetes; order Pucciniales; family Sphaerophragmiaceae; genus Austropuccinia; species Austropuccinia psidii. The sequence continues at coordinate 25,062,577 of JALGQZ010000001.1, forward strand.
TGAGGGTCACGAAACCAAAACAAAGAAGGTTCATGTGATAAAGAGATTACCATACCGTTCCAAGAAAGCAAATATCTTCTTCCGCAAACTTGATGAATCAATGGCAGAATATTACAGGCATATGGCGATTGTCTCCCACATGCGTGTGCGTGTTCAACCAAGAGTACCTATCAATTCAACCAATGCAGCACCCCCAAGAGGTCTTCCTATTGACTTCTACAGCCCCAAATGGTTCAAAGGCTTAAGCCGCAATGAACAGCGTTCAATTGTGGATTCAGGAAGTGTGGCATTTTTACCTAATGCCAAAGACTCAGTCCAACCAAAGCCACATCCTGATGAAAAGCTCTCCGATAAACAATTCAACAAGAAGTACCATGAGGAGGTGCTCACAGAGTACGATATCCAAGAAAGTGAAGAAAGTCATTCTGATAGGGATGGCGATGAGGAAAATAGTATTGACTTGGAGGAAGAAAGTGCTGGGGAAGATGAAGACTCGGATGGGTTATTAGAGCCAGGGGAATATAACTATGAAGATGAAGAGTTTGATGAGAGTGAAGAAGAGGAGGAGGTAGGGAAAGATGGGAGCGAGAATGATGATGGTGAAGGGGGAGAAGATATGGAGGGTGTTGAGGAGTAAATTGTACGAATGTGAATTGAATGCAAGGTATCTTTTGCTTGTACCTACATTGACTCACAATACAAAGTGAAGATGCACGTGGACAAACTTGCCAATTATTGACATATTTAGCTGCATTCTAGTTACATTTGGACCCCTTAATGTGTCGTTAATGCAAAATTAAAAACTTTCTTATTTGCCTAATGCCTCATCAATGGCAAAGAAAAGCAAATAGTTTGCAAAAATCAGCAGATTTAATGATGCGTATTCATTACATGATGGGGGAATTCTCCTAACAAACATCATTTCAAAAAAAACCAGACAATTGACAATTTGAGGGACATAAGATGACCCCATGGTTTGATACTTGGAAAACCTCATTGTCAAACAGGCGGTAAGCAGCTAGTGATACAATCTCGGAAGGGGAAATCATTTGGAAATCATCCTGCTCAATAGTACCAATGGTAACTCCTAAGAGTTGCAAATAGTAGCCAATATGGCCAGGGGGATATCGAAGCTTAGGATACACATTGTGTATTTTTTGTACATAAACGCCAGTGAGCATCTTTTCGTGATTGTCGGAAAAATTGTAAATTCCTTTGATGAATCCGTATTCAAAGTGGCCCTTGATTTTGTAAATAACAAGGTTGTTTGTTGGCATTGAGGATGCCTTTGTTGTCTGGCAAATAATCATGGCCCTAACCAATATTGCAAAATCACTCAAAACCCTACTCCCTGGCGGATGTGGAAATTCTTCGACCCTACGAACACCCGCCTTTCCTGCAGTAACCATTTGGAACATTGCGTTGTAAATCTTCTTTCCAACCTGAATCCGATTGCCACGTTGACTGACAGGATCCTGATCTTCTTCAATTATGCCCATCAATTCCTTGTGCCCCCCTAGGAGGCGTTGTGCTTCTGCCGCTTTGTGCAACAACGTCCCATGGATTTGACCTACAGTTTCCAAAAGTGATTAGCAACATCCTCTCCAATTACCAAGAATCATCCCCCCTCCCACTTACTTATTTTTCCATTTGTTGGAATTTGTTGGAGTAGACCAATAGTTCTCTCCCCTGCAAATTCGGCCACCCCAAACAAAGGCCCCCAAATCTTTAGCTGCTCTGGAATGTGAAGTGCGTAGTGATGGTTTGGTTTAATTTTTGGATTGTTGAAAAGTTCCCTTGATGAAGTTGTATATCGATTGTAAGCATTGAAAAACCTCCCTGCATTGCCTTCTTGCACCACTTGCGCGGAAACTATTCTTGTGCACTGCACAAGATCACCTATATTTTGGAGGAATTTACCTCTGATTGACTTGCAGTCAATCATCCCCTTCGATTCAATGTATACTTCTGGAATGATGAGGGGGATTATCAGAGTAAAAAGAGACAGCCACTCCGTTGCTTTGAGTCTGCCATTCTTGGCGCATCCTAAATTGCAGGGCAATTTCGCAGCTCCGCTAGGCATCACCACTGTGCTCATGAGTTTGCGAAACAATTCAATGTCTCTATTTGACATGAATCCACCTCCCACTCCTCCACCAGTTCGCAAATCCCCCTCTTCACAACCACCCTCATCCTCATCACTTGCTTCTCGACTCCCTGTGTTGCCTGATTCACTTCGATTTGTCAGCTTTCTTCTTTTATTTTGTCTATCTGTACGTCCTTCACCATTTGCCCTTTTTCTTTCCTGACGTTCATCTTGAAAGCCCCATCGAAAACAAAAATGCTCCGCAAGCACACCCTCAAGCCAATTGTGCATGACTCCAAGGGCCACATGCATATTTGGGATTCGATAGGGGAGCCGATTGAGCTCTGACCACCGAATGCCAGTTTCCTTCCGAATATCTTCTTGTGCTTTCAGACTCTTCGCATTTTTCCAAGCTTTTGCAGCCTCCAGAATCTCATATCCTGTGCGTTTGGTGCCCACTTTCATCAACTGCAACTCATTGAGGTTTGCATCACACCATCCACAGAATTTCGATGCCGCTGGTGACCCAAATCCAACTGCTTTGTGAATTGCTAATAGATCACCACGTATAGGAAGTACCTGTAAGTATACCTGCCGTCCTTCTGGATTTTGAGCTGTCAGAACTGTGAAACCATCTTTCAACTCCATAAGCTCATCAACAAGTGACTGGAGACAGTTGGAAATTGTAACAACATCGGGTGAATTGGGGCCAGGTATGATGGAATATAAAAGCAAAAAGGCCGGTTTGTGGCGCAGCAATGGTGGAAGATTTAAGCAATTGAGAATTATTACACCCAAACTCTCTTGCTTACCAGAGATTTTGTTTCCCCAAGGATTAAACAAGTCTATAAAGATTGAAAACACCAGTTGTAAAGGTTTGATATCTTCAGCTTTGGTGGGTGTCCAAGCAAATGCCTTCCAGGCAAAGCTCTGCTGGATGTCGGTTGTGCCTTTGACTTGAGTTAGGTTGTTCTTCCAAGAATCCATTTGGTCCTCCATGGAGTCAAGTGCCAAAAGCCATTCGGTCCACTTCCTGAGACTATGAGTGTAATAAGTGCAAATTGGGGTGTTGATTACACCCAATTCATTTTGCTGGATTGTTGAAGATTGCCGTGGTGCTATGCCTTTATCACGTAGTGCACTAAAATTTGTGTTTTCTTTGAAAAGTTTGGAATTACGTATCTTGCCACCTCTAGTCTGATATGTGCAATTCATTGGAACATTGATGCCTTGGTACATTGTGAAACATGTAGGACAGCAGACAAATGTACTTAACTCAGGGAAAAGCTGTAGTGACTTCATCATTGTACGTAGATCTTTTTTGGGCTTGAGTCTTTCAAAACGACCATCCTTTGAAGCCAAAATGATTTCATGAAGAAATTTATAAACATGGCGGCAATTTTCAAAGCTTAGTGCACACATAAGGTGGAGCCAGCAAATAAAAACGGAGATAAGAACTAAAAAAAGATGTTTACATCAATTTCCAAAACAGATATTAATGCAATGGAAACTAACCTGGTAGGCTATGTTCAATGTTTTCAGATAGACCAACTTGCTCATTTTCAGAGTCACATGTGCTGTCGGTGTTGGTATCACTTTTAGAGTCATGTGAGCTGGAGGTAGATGATGATGGTATCCTTTTGTGAAGAGTGATTGAGGAATTTTCTTGTGATAGAATGAAATCATTTTGCTCATGTTTACGCTTGTTACGAATGGAGATATATTGACCAAATACTGGTCCATTTGGTTGAGTACTAGTGCATTTGTGTAATGCACAAGATTGGCAAGTACAAAGGACCCGCTGCATCTTCCTCAGGTGTATGAGGAGGTCTAGAAAAGTAACGGTAAAAAATAATTAACTAAATGGATGAAAGAAGTAAGAGCAAAGGAACAGAGCAGCTTGATGAAATAGAAAATTTCGTACTTGCAATAATGGTAGCAACCATGTAAAACCAGTTGGGTAAATGATTCTGATTAAGAAAACAATGAGCACTAGTGACAGTCGGCATGATGAATGGATCAAAGAGGGTGAGTGAGTCGGAATGGTTACACATGAGTTCGTGGGGATGGATGGGGGAAGTGACGTTGGTGGTGGTCTTCAGTGGGGTGAATGACGTTGCATTTATGTGTCTGTCATTGCACCCGTGAGACCCTGAAGTTGGATGCAATCTGAAAACGTCAGGGTGACGTTGCATATGCAACGTCACCCTTTTGTCTGTTGTGATAGAATTTCCAGATCTCAGCTTCAGAGATCATCCTTACCAACTCTGCCAGTTGGCCTTTTCTGAGATTCTCAAAATAGTGACCACATTCACATGTCCCATTCCTTTTCTCTTCAAAAATATTTTTCAAACTTACTAGCCTTGCATAATTTCCTTACAAGAGGAGCACTATGCAAGACTAATAGATAAAAATAAAATAAAAAAAACTGATACATACCATATCCCTTCCAACATCCAGTTCCACTCTTCATTTCTGCAGCTTCAATGAGAAATTTGGGGTTTACATTAACAGAAAAGTTGATGTAATATAGCCTTTCCAATTCAGCAATAAATTATTTCAGTCTTCAAAAATTAATCATTCAATTATCTAAAGGAACTCAATGATGCTTATCCCCTCTTTGAGTGGTTCATAACAGCAAAAATACATGAAATTTCCCAAAATTGATACTTCAAAAGTGTCTTGTTCCACACATTGAATCTTCTATGTCCCCTATGATGCCTACAACTCTGCTCTTTATTAATTGGCATCCTCATTGTGACTCTGATTATATTAATCACCCAATTGCTTATATTTAAGCATATTAGAAAAAAAATTAAAAAAGATTATTTACAGAGAAAATTGAAAAATGTCTTTGATTTGGGTACTGTCCATCACAATTATGTGTTGGATAGTGCAGTGGGGTGACACTGGAAGAGCAAACCTGTGGTCAATTTTCCTTAATGAATATATCATTTGTGTTATTCCATGTTTATTTTACTGTTACTTTTCCTCAAAGGTGATTTCATACTATTGATATCATCTTTTATATAAATAATTACCATAAAAATAAAAAATTTATTCAGCTGAACTGTCATGGTATACCACAATATCATTATGGCTGTGTCCATAGCTGTGTCATCTTTGTGACATGGTAGCAAAATGGGAGTTTTGCTATACCTGTCAACCAATACTAGGCATGCATTATAGCTTCTGTCTCCTCCTAGAGGTAATGCTGTTACCCAATCCATATGAACTATTTCCCAATGGGATTTTGGTTGTTAGATTTGGATCATCATTCCAAATTTCTTCCCTGTGGCTCTGTTGGCTTTTTGACATCTGTCACAGGTTTGGCAGTATTCTGCAACATCTTTCTTCCAATTTGGCCACCAAGAGCAGGTTTTCACCCTCTCTAGTGTTCTGTCATCTGAAAGGTGTCCAGCTGCAACACTATCATGACACCCATGTAAAATAGTGTTTATCAGGGTTCTATCTTTTAAGGCCATAACACATGTGTGTTTTGTTCTATGGTAAAGGATTCCATCAAGGAGGTGGAATCTTCCTTCATCATATGCCTTTTTCCATGTTTCATCTAATTTTGATGAAAGTGATGGATCTTTGCAGTCTTTCATTAGAAGTTGGCTAAAGATATGGCAATTCTTGTCTATCTTATAGCTTTCTTTAACTTGGTTAAAGAATTCTGTGCCAATGTCTGTAACACATATTCGTTCTATATGGTGCTCTTCCTGTGGTACCCATGCTGGATTGTCAGGGATATTTGCTAGAGCCCATCTGCTGAGACCATCTGCATTTTTATGAATATTACCAGATTTGTGAAAAATCGTCATATTTCCTCTATATTCTTGGATAGCAATTTTCCATCTCAGCATATGTCTATTTGGAGTTTTCATATTTAATAGAGATTTTACAGCATTAAAGTCTGTAATCACATCAAATACTGTTCCATCAAGTAATAATGTAATTTTTCTGGAGCCCAAACTAAACAGAGGCATTCCATTTGGCTTTATCTGTCTTGAAATAAAACAAATTGGTCCTTCCACTGGTTTATCATTGATAATTTGTGTCCGGTGTAGTGCAGCACCTAGTCCTTCTCCACAAGCATCACTTCACAGCTTGAAGGGTAATTTCCAATCTGGCATTAGAAGAAATGGGGCATTTGTTAAGGAATTTTTCAATTATTCATATGCCTTGACTCTTTCTTCTGTCATTTCATAGACTGTTTGTTGATCACATAGTTTATACAAGGATTTGGCAATTTTTGCAAAGTCCTTTATATTCTGTCTGTAGTAACCAGAAAATCCTAGAAATGATTGCATTTCTTTTTTGGTTTGAGGCATTGGTTTAAGTAGTACTGCTGCTACTTTATTCTTGTCTATGCCTAGACTAAGTTCAGATACAACATGTCCTAGTGCATTTAGTTCACTGTATGCAAAATGACACTTTTTGAAGGAAATTTTCATATTCACTTGCACTATCTTTTGTAGTACCCTTTCTAGTCTTGTAAGGTGATTTTCCCAAGTTTTTGAGCAAACTATGATATCATCAATATAGATAATTAACCATCCTTCTGATAGTTCTTCAGGAAATATGGTATTCATCATCCTTTGATAATGGGAAGGTGAATTTTTTATGCCAAATGGCATTCTTAAGTATTCAAAAATCCCACAGTGGACTATTATCCTCAGTAGCTTCTTGGCATTGTCTGTTAAGACATTTTGACGAAAAGCCTTTAAAGCATCCATTTCTGTAATGAACTTAGCTTGTGACCATTGTGTCAATGTCTCATGGATTCTGGGTATTGGATATCTGTCTGGAATGGTATAGGTGTTCAGGGCTCTGAAGTCTCCTACCATTCTTGATTTTCCATTATGCCAAGTTATAATGACAGGTGTAGTGACCTCTACCTGTTCATTATGTCCTACTTTTCTTAATACTCCAAGGTCCATTAATTCTTTAATGTGTGTTTCCAAGGCTTCTCTAGCCCTTGGACTAGCTGGGTAAGCAGGTCTCCTTAGTAAGGGTGGGTAAGGATTTTCTACATTAAGAATTATATCCACCTCATGCCCAATTATGGCACCTAGTGGTTCTTTGTCAGTTGCAAAGGCATTTTTGTACTTAAATAAGAGGTCAATCAATTTTTCTTTCATTTTTTCTGTTAATTCTTGATTGAATTCTGCTTCTTTGAGTTGTTCAGATATAAAAAGTTCCTTTTCTGGAATTTTCTCTTCATTCTTAATAACTGTGTTTTTTTTTGTTATTTAAGAAGCCAAAATTTTGTCTTTTGTTGTCTCCTACAGTAAAATATTTATCTTTTTGGTTAGAGATATCTATACCATAAATTGATTAGTCATTTCCAAGTATGAAGTGATTACTAGTACAGTTGTCCATTACTCCAAACTCTACTTTAATTCTGACACATTGTGAGGGGTGAGGAAAAATTAGTGTTAAATCAATTATTCCAAGGTGTAAGATGTGACTATGAAACTGATGGTAATATCACTATTAATCAACAGTACTGTGTCTGTTCTTATGAAATATAATAATAAAATATTATTATAACCACAATTAAATAATTAAAGAATTATTTCTTTCACGTGTTAAGCACTACTAGTGATTTTAACAGTGAGCAAGTAATTGTCTACTAGAATCAATTACAAGAAGATTTTAATAATAAAATTATTTTAATATATAATTATCTTTTGCAAGAATAATTATAATGATAATTCTTGAAGAAAACTAATTTTAGAGGAAACTTTAAGAATTAAAGATAAATCACTCACTAATATTCCAAAGAGCTTATTGAAAGATAAGATAGAGAGATTTGAAGTGGAATTGTGGATTTTAAGGATCAAAATAGATTTATAACAGTATTGCAACAATATATAGTTGGATTCTATAATTCCACGTCTTTCTGATTGATTCTGAAGAATTTAAAACACTTAAGAATAGTTGTAGCTAATACTTACTTGTTGGTAATAATGATTTAAAATGATAATGAGATGATGATGTGGAAAAAACAGCAAGGAGAGGCTTCTTTTAAGTCAACAACAGCTCACAGAGGCGTGCCATGGAGCAAACTGAAAAACCAGTGAGTGAGAAAACAATAAACCTTTTTGTATTATTGATTGCATCATCTGTTGTCATGTAAGATTATCATAATTACTTAATTGATGCTTTTACGTGACTACCAACCCCAATATGGTTAAGAATAAAAGGAGTAACATCTGTAAATATTCTTTTATTCCAAAATATTCATTTATTTCTCAAAGTTATCAATTTTATTGCCAATTTCATCACAGGATGTAATTACTGTGAAATTTTGAAGATTCAGTGTTTCAAGTAGAATAGTCAAAAATGGACTGTAAGTAAGCCTTTGTATTTTACTAGTAAAACTGTAATTATTTTTGGTTTTACCATAGATTATACAGCTCTCCATTAGTCATGAAAGTTTCAGAAAGATTCATTAAGAATTGTATTTTTAATGAATTTTTGAAGTTTTTACCTCATTTCTATGTAGAATTGCAAATATCAGTGTTTCACTGGTTGATAGGAGGTAAATCAATGGATACAAGTCCAAAAAGGGTTTTAATTACTTGTTTGGGGTTTATCCATGGAAATTAATTAAGAATTGACATGGTTACAGGAGTCTAAGTAGCTCTTTACCTCCTTGGCACGTCAAAATAGCAGGTTATTTGCTATTTTCTTAAGTTTTACTGTAGTTGTAACTTGGTAACCAAGTTCCCAAAAGGTTTTAGTTTACCAATTAGGCCAAGATCAGCCATGTATCCAAGCTCTGGAGCTGTTCACGCCTCTGAGGCCTCAGAAGTTGGGTACCCTGGCTCTCTTTGATGTCTTTTGTCCCCCTTGCCTATTTTTCACGTCAAGATAGTAATTTAAGCTTCAAGTGAGATATCCACTATGTGTGTACCAAAAGTCCATGTAAGAATAGCATGATATTAAGTGCTCAAAACATGCATAACACTATTCTTAGTGTATATGTAACATGGGATTTCTCACTTTCCCATTATTTTGGCGTGAAATTAAGAAAAACAAAAATTTTCACGGATCTTTTATGTGGTATTGAATTATTTTCCATTTTACCACCTCAAAGAGTTAATTTGAGCTTATTTACTCTATGGAGCTACCCTAGGTAAATTTTAGTGTAGAATCCAAATCTGGCCCTAAATCCATGGATTTACTTACTCAATAAAAAGGGATTCATCTTTTCTGAAATCAAAAATGATGAATTTTGGATATATGCATGACTTATGAGTTATGCATAATTCAAAATTTCTTTTTAAGATAATTGTGGCCTATTTGGGTATGTAAAATATACCTCAAGGCTCACACAAGGGGCTTCATGCTCTCACTTGCACTACTAAATTTGACACCTTGTATTGGTATAAGTTTTTCTTGCCAGTCTGGGAAAATGCTTTTTAAATCACTTTTACCAACACAGGTGCAATATGCTCCTGTATCCAAGTTCAATTTTCCTTCTTGGTTATCAACCATAACAATGCTTATACTTGATTTTCCAGCTGTATATCCCATTCCTTTTGCAGGTTTGGTTCTGTACATTTTGGCATCTTGTATATTTGTCAGGTTTGTGTCAGATGTTCCAACTTGTGGTAAGTTTGAGTTAACATCTAGTACTTCATAAATTATATCAATATTATTAATTTGTGCATTAATTATGTTAATTTCATCACTTTCAAAGGTTTCTGACTCTTCTGTTTCTTTTTCAGAGTCATATTCCTCCTCTTTGTCATTGTGGTTTTCTGTTTCCACAATTTCATTAATCTTTGCCTTTTTGAGGCAGTTATTGGCTAAGTGTCCTATACCTCCACATTTATGGCATTTTCTTTTCTCATTATTGTTGGATGTATTGGGCTTGAAAGCTTCTTTTTGATTTATCTTTTTTGATAAATGGCTTATTTGAACTTTTAATGTCCAATTTCTTCCAAGTTCTGCCAATTTTTGTTCTTGTCAATATGTCTTCTAGTGCATTGATATACTCCTCTGTGGAGCATGGTTCTATACACCTGCTTCTCAGGGAATGTTCCAATTCTCCTCCACATTTCTTAAGTATTTTCATGTGCACCATTTTTTGTGACATTTCTGGGTACAATGCATTGAGTCTTTCAGCTTGTTTTAAGAACCAAGTGAAAGCTTTCTCTTTTTCTGGGTCAAAGAAGGAATTTTCAAATGCATTTTCTATCTTGTACCTCAAGGAATCATTAGCCCACTTGGTGATTATTTCTTGTTTCCACCAAGACCAGGTATTTTTGCCATTTGCTTGCCTTATGCCATAATACCATCTTTTTGCAGATTTCTCAAACAATGAATGTAATCTTGCAGTAATTAATTCATCTGGTATGGCATAATCTTCTTGTAGCATGTCAATGGTCTTGATAAATGACATGTGGTCATATTCACCTTCTCCTGTGAATGTTGGCCATTCTTTTAATTGAGGTGCTTCCTTCATTAAGACTTGGTTATTTTCTTGGTGACTTAAGTCTGTTATGAATTCATTTGTTAATTCTTCTTTTGGTTTAACAGGGCTTCTTATGTGAGAAAATGGTGTTGATAACTTTGGCATATTTGAGTTAGCCTCATTGATTTCATCCATTTTTTCAGTGATAAGCCTTATTTCACTTTGAATGTCATCTTTCAGATGCATTCTTGCTTCATCACTCTTTTCCACATGGTCCAAAAGTAATTTTTGGTGTGATGAAGTCTTTTCTTCAAATATTTCTACAGAAATACTTAGTTTGTTTAATTTTTCTGTAAGATTGTCAATACTCATGTCATAATTGATTGTCAAAGTTTTATCTTTGATATCTTTTATGTATTTATACAATTCTTGTTGTCCTTGTATTAATTTTTGAGTGTTACCAATCAAAGTTTTTGGTTTGTTATTTTCAACAATAAAGTTAATGTTGCTGTTTTCTTTTTTATTTTGTACAACAATTTTTGTTAAAGAAGATAAGTTGTTGTTTATTTCTTGTAATGATAATAAACTGTTTTCAATTTCTTTTAGAGGTAATATACTATTTTCAATTTCTGTTAAAGTATTTACAACATCTTTGGACAGGGTTATTTCTTTGGGAAATGAGGTTGTCTCATTCTTTGTTCTTCCTTGTCCTTGAATTCCATCAAGGTTCTGGCCATGTTGAATACATTGTCCATGGCATCCTTTTGGATTTTTAGAATCTTGTAGCTTGGGGAATATGGTTTTCTCCAATTCTTTTTCTTGTTCTTCTTCCCTTCTTGGGGAAGTGGGTTGGCTTGGGGCTTTCTGGTAGAAGCTACTGGGGCTTCTTCCTTGGTTGCCTCCTTCTTTTTGGCATGGTACTCCTTGATCTTTTTGATTTGAGGTTTGGATGATAGTGGATTCCATCCATTGGAGTATCTCACTATTTCCTCCTTCTTGAGGAACTTTTTCAGGATGTGCCAGGAGTTCATCACTCTGTGGTGTATTTGGGGCAACATTTCCCAGTCCTTGTCTTTGTACACTGTGTAGTACTGTTTGTACTGGCTCATGTAAATGTCTATTTGAGCCCTCTGAATGTGATTTGTACCTGTTTGAGTCACTCATACTTGATTCTAACTCTGGTTCAGATATCATGGGCATTTCTGAGACTTGCCTTTGGGATAAGGCACTTCCTTGTGTGGATTCTATTCCACTGGGAATATTTCCCTTCCTTTTCCCTTTTGAGGAATCAATTCTACCTCTGAGTCCAGCTCCATCTGATTGGATGGAGTATTGGGAGCCTCTTCTGGTAGTCATATTTTGAGAAATAATTAGAAGTAAAATAATTTTAGAACAGGAATTCTTCTTATGGGAATTTATAAATGAGGGACTCACCTTCAGAGTTGTGAATAGTGGGTCCTGGAAAGTCTAATGTCTTAGTTTTCTTTTTCTTAGTGATTATTGGTGTTGGAGAACTTTGACAAGTTTCTTCCACCAATCTTTCAACAGTGGTTTGGTTGTCCTCTGTTGATTTGTCTTCATACACTAAAAAAGACAAATAAATATAAGTCTTTTATATAGAAAGTGTTATTTTTGGTAAGATATGGCAATTTTCCATGTAAAAATTGCTTTTATATCTCAAAAATGAAAATAAATAAAGAAATGAAATTAAAATGAATAAAAAATAACTTTTTTTATTGGTTTTTATTTATATTTTTTTTGTTTTTTATATTTTTATTTTTAAAGAATAAAATGAAAAAAATAATATAATTCTTTTATAATATAAAGTTATTTTGAATTTATAAAATCGCTTTTTTAATTACTAGAGTCACTCAAAGAAAGTTTTTGCAAGTCTAAGGATGTGAAAAACCACGTGTCAGACAGTACAATTGCTTTCCAAATGCCTCAATAGTATTTAAAATCAATAAATATAAAATGATTATATAATTTTATGATTATAATTGTAATTTATTATTGGATAAACCCAATTAGGATCTTTTTGCAGGTCTTTTAGAGTAAATATCACAGCCAGGCCCCCAAATGTAAGGTTTGACTATGAAACAATGAGTAAAAATTACTAATATTTTACTTATTGTACTATGAATGTCCTTATAAATGAAATCAGTAAGATAAAAATAACTATAATAATAAAGAATTATTATAATTATGGCGTAAAATAATTATATTATTAAATAAATATAATAATATAATTTAAATTATAAAGAAATAATATAATAAGTAAATATATTAATATAAGATAATTAATATATTTAAAAGCACTTTATTATTGTTACCAACAAATAATAAAGGTGTAGAAATTGGTTTTTATTAATAAAAATCAATTTAATAACAATAATATTACTAATATTAAAGCTATAAACTAATATAAATACTATTTATATCAATTATAGAATCATTCAAGTAATAATAGAGAAAAATTATTATGATAAGAGAAATAACCTACTTTTAATGCTTAATATAATAATTTTGAATAATTTTATGCCTAAAAATGTAAATAAAACTTATTTAAATTGTAGTTACAATAAAATTTAAGAGAAATTACAATTTTTCTTGATTTTACGTGGAATAGAGGTTTTTAAGAGAAATTTAAACAAAACAATTAAATGATTGCAAAAATCACATCAGACATGAAGATTATAATAAGATTATCTTTGGTCCTTAATAATATAAAATTTTTATATCTGAAGAATAAAGAAATTACCTTTTTATTTAATGATTTAATGTTTTGTAAGCATCTGAGGGGAAAACAGAGTAAAAAGAGCTCTATTTATAGTAAATACCTCCCTCCTAGAGTCCAAAAGGCTTCTAGTAGACGTGTACTGATGCTTTCCACTAGAATTGCTCAATATTTGCAGGTTTGGTGATGATTACATCATGATCAAACCATCTTACCTCATAATTACGCCATTATTTAGAGTTATCACTATAACTCTAAGTTTGATGACATCATAGGCTTGGCAGAAGCCTAAGCTTTGTGGATTTCATTAGTATTCATCATATTCTAATAGTATTCACCAGTTTTATCACTTATATGACTGTTCAACTTAAAATAAGATTACAGTGAGTGATCTTAAATGATCAAATTTAAGCTTAACCTTTGATCATTAATAACCTTTAAGTTATACACGCTACAACTATTCTGAGAGTGGATTCTGATAGCTTGGCATGTTCTCATTACACCGCCAAGAGCATCACATTACATTATCAAAGCTGTATTTTTGATGATTTTTCTTGTAACTCAGCTTTTCTGTGGAAATTTAATATTTTAAACTTCAAACCATGATTTCAAGGGGTTATACCTTGAATATTGTAATAAAAGATACATAATTCTTCACGAATGAGCTAGTAGAATACAACTGTCTACTTTCTTTAAGTTCGTACCACTTTCACAACAAAGTGTTCAACAGCTCTATTGATTTTAATCAATAATCCCTTACAGGTTTTAACCTTGTTTATAACTTGTGAAATAAAGTACCTTTCTGTATTTCTACAGTAATTACGTGGTGACTTCATTTTTGGTTCATCACTCCATCTTGTATATTTCAAAAGATATTAGCTAAAATCCTTGAATATATGCATTGACCAAAAAAGTGCATATATTCAGCTTAACTCCTTAAGTATTAACTTTGCAGATTAGCTTCTTAATTGTTTTATGTGTAGATTTTTATGGAGAATCCAATGGTACCATTTCTTTCACATGTTGTTTCATTGGTATTTGAAATAATTAAGGATTCCTGTTTTTATAAGGTATTATTACTTATAACTCATTAAATATTGACTTTACAGATATGCCATAAAAATGGTATATGTGTATTTTACCATGGGGAATCCAATTGTGTAATTTATTTCACATGTTTATTCATTGGTTTTTAAGTTAAACCAAGTTCTCTGCCTATTTATGGCATTTTTGTAGTTTTAAGGTAATTATTTTTAATGTATAACTATTTTAAATATTTCTTGTGACCTTTTTGGGTATGTGGTCATATCTCAAAGGTTCACAGCCAAGGGGTTCTACCCCCATCATCTACCATAAGCACACTCCATGTGCTGCCAGAGATGCCCTTTCCTTTACCTGTACCAAATTCATGATTCAGAAACCACTGACAGGTTACTGTTAACTGTTTTGAGAACTCCTCGGTGATGATTATGCTAGATCAAATCACTATAACAAGGTAAAAAATCTATGTACAAATATCGGGGGTTATTAAATCTTACATTAATCGATGAAACGAAACAACGTATCTCCAGTAAAATCTTTTTGAGCTTGATAGTATGAGTGCACAAAGGTTTTCTCAATACTATTTCTTTCTTACACATTGCTCGCATTCTGCAGTGTGGTTCAATAGTCAGTAATGAAACTCCTGAACATTTTCGCAGAAAGTCTCCAAGACTTCTTTCAGGTTCCAATTTTACCTACCTGTTTGTATGTCGTTCTGCTTATTGTCTTTGTGAGAACATGGTATTTTATTCGCCCCGTGCGGATAACTCCTGGGTGCGAGAGGAGGCTTGCGTACGTGATTAGATCGGACCTTGGTCGAAGGTAGGGGATAATCTGGGCGTGTACGGACAGGTCGTGGAACTGAATGCGGATTTCCACGTGGAGCTCCCCCTGGGGCCGCCCCCCCTTGTTTTAATCTTTTCCAAGGAATAATAACTGAAAGAAAAAATTGGACAACTTAGTATTACCCAAGAGCCTCATTGACACTTTGTTTTTCAGCTTTACCTGCTTTCTCGTTTTCAGCATCGGCCTTGTCAGTTTCTGGGTGCACCCGTTGTGGTTCGTCAATGCTTCGTTTTTCAAGTGGTTGACAATCATTAATTGCTTAATTTTTTTTCAATGAAATTTTTTGCAAACATTGAATTATACAACCTTGCAAGAAGTGTTCAGGAATATACATGAAACTAACGTTTAGAGTTTGCATTTGTATCGTGGCAATTAGCTGCCTGACAGTCGTATTGATTCAAACCATCATCGCACAGTGCCTCTGATGAAAGCAAGCAATAAAAAAGAACCTTATCAAAAAAAACTATTTGTAAATCTCAAGAATTAACTTGATAGCTAACGGGTTTGATTATCTGGGTTTATTTGAAAATTTGCTTTGCATTGAACGTCGTATTTGAGGGAAGCGTCCGCATTGATGGCAGTTAAGAAGGAGTAACTGAAAATCAAAGCAAGGAGTGTCCTGGAGGCACAAAAGAAACATTTTGGAAGCATACTGAAGCTTATAAGAAGATCTTCTCATAAATATTATTATACTAAAATGAGTGTATAAGGCGCCAAGGAGGACAACCAAAAATGATAGATAGAGGATTGTAACTAACGAAGACTATAAGTTCTCACTGTTGAAGCATTCAAGTGTCTGGGATTAGGAATTCGACATCCCAAGGTTTATTTATAGCTACGCCACCAGGTACGACAGTGATTATCCTGACCTTTCAAGAGTGGCACTGCATTGCCAATTTGCCATGAAACTTAAATGAAATACCCTAATTGATGCGTCGCGTAAAAAAATTTCATGAGGTGAGAGGGGGCGCTTTTTTAGACGCCTTTATGAGGCCGGCGGTGACAAACGCCGCAAGTGTGGCGTCTATCGTCAGGCCGACTGAATACGAACCATAAGGTTAACAATTATCATCCAATGAAAATAATCAATCACAATATCATGGCCTCCTTGAAAAAATTGGTGATAAGCAAATATCCACGCTGAAAAGTCCAGAATGAATCTGAAAGTCCTGCTGGCTTGTTGCATTTTAATTTAGAGCACGACATGCTTTTTAAAAAGATTTATGACGGGCCCTAACAATTTACAGGAATCATTGACCTGGAATTGGTTCTTGACTGTATTTTTGAATAAAGGTAACATTTACAGTATTTGATATAATAGTTATACCTTGACGGCTTGATATTGTGTTTTCAAGGGTAATAAATGGATTGTATGACACAATTCAATACTCAAATTTATTTCTCAGCATTTTATTAGATCAAGTACACAGCGAATCCATTTGGTATCCTTTTGAAACAGTTCTTGAATAGTTGAAAATCTCCTTCAATTTTTGTCAGTTGGAAAATAGTAAAACAAGAGTTCAAAAAATATTTTTTTAACTTTGAAGATTTTGGAAAATCTTATTCTTTATGTTTAAAAATTGTCTTGCAAAAATACAGCTTACACAACCAACTTGGAAAAGATTCCAAAAGTTTGTGTCTTTTTCAATAAATTTTGATTGTTATGAGTATTTAAAAAGTGAAAAAAAAGAATATTGTTAGTCAAATAGGGAAATTACTGATAAAGACTTTTCCATTTCAAAACAAAGCCCCACAAGCAACTTTTTAGCATTTCCATAAATTTTGTAAATTTTCCAATTTATTTTGGGTATTCTGAGTACATGATGGGGAATAAATGTGAAAACATGCTTTACAAGCTTGGTGTGGGCCTTTGAAATATTACCACATATCCAAAAAGGTCACAAAACAACTTCAAAATACTCATTTTAACAATAAGAATTGAAATTATTATCTTAAAATAAGTAAAAATACCATAAAAATGTATAAAACCTTGATTATCTCAGAAACCAATGAGAAAAAATGTGAAAGAAATTTTACCATTGGATTACTCACGAAAAACTACACCTGTAACATTTTCATTTCATATCTATAAAGTCAATACTTACTAAGATAACCTGAATATATGCACTTTTATGATCAGCACATATATTCATGGGTTTTAGCTCATATCTCTTGAAATATGCATGATAAAGATTTGAACCAAAAATAAAGTTACCATGTAATTACTGCAAAGATACAGATATAAACTTTATTTGGCACATCATGAAGAAGGCTATAACCTACAATGGTTTATTAAGAAAAATAAGAAAAGCTGTTGACCACTTTGTTGTGAAAGTGGTTCAAACTTAGAAAAATGTATATATTCAGATTCTAATAGCTTTGAAGTGAAGAGTTATGTAATTTTCATCATTATATTCAAGGTATAACCCCTTGAAATGATGGTTTGAATTTTAAAATACTAATTTTCAACAGAAAAGATGAGTTACAAGAAAAATCATCAAAAAGAGTTTTGATGATGTAATAAAATGCTCTTTGAATCTTAGTATAGACATTCCAAGGTATCAGAATTCACTCTCTGAACAGATTTAGCATGTATAACTCAAAATATATTAATGATTAAAATTTAAGCTTAAATTTGATCATTTATGATCACTCACTGTAATCTTATCTTAACTTTAACAGTTATATAAGTGGTAAAACTGGTTAATACTAGTAAAATCCACAAATTTTGGACTTCTAATAAGCCTATGATTTCAGAAAACTTAGAGCTATAATGATAGCTCTAAATAATGGTGTAATAATGAGATAAGATGGTTTAATTCTGATGTAATCATTCCTAATACTGAAAATACTGATCAATTCCAGTGGGTACCATCAGTCAAAGTCTACTAGAAGCCTTCTGGACTCTAGCAGGGAGGATTTTACTATAAATAGAACTCTTTTTGGTCTATTTCACCCTTAGAAACTTCAGAAACACTG
This sequence comes from Austropuccinia psidii, assembly GCA_023105745.1. Taxonomy (NCBI): domain Eukaryota; kingdom Fungi; phylum Basidiomycota; class Pucciniomycetes; order Pucciniales; family Sphaerophragmiaceae; genus Austropuccinia; species Austropuccinia psidii. The sequence continues at coordinate 25,080,700 of JALGQZ010000001.1, forward strand.
AAAAAATTAAATCCAAAGGTAATAAATTTATCCTTTACATATAATTCTACTATATTATTGAAGAATAAAGTTCATCTTTATAGCAATCATCACTTTTAAAGTGATTACACCAATTATTCATTGTTTTTGCTAAAATTCTCTTTAAAAATCTCTAAATTCAATGTAAAATCAAGAATATTTGTAATCTTTTCTATTTTTATTTGTAAATAAAATTTGAATAAGTTGTATTTACATCATGAGGCTTAAATGTATTCAAAATTGTTATATTGAGTGTTAATAGTAGGTTATTTTCTTTTTTTTTATAAGAATTTCTCTTTATTATTATTCTTTTTGAATAATTCTTTTAATATAAAGAGTATTTATATTAATAAATAACTTTAATATATGTAATATCATTGGTATTAATTGTTTTTTTATTTAACAAATTTCCTTATGCATTTATCATTTGTTTGTAAGAATAATAAATTGCCATAAATATATTTTTTTTATTATATTCTTTTTTAATATGAAAAATTTTACACCTTAATTATAATATTTCTTTCTTATTAGAATTACTATTTATCTTAATTATTACCTTAAAAAGGACATCCAGAGTACAATAATTAAAATATTAGTAATATTTACTTATTTTTTCATAGTCAAACCTTACACTTGGGATATTACTCAAAAATAATTTAAAAGTCTATTCCAGAGTTTTTTCATTCAACAAAAATAACCTGAAAAGCTAATTTTGAACCTTAATGCTAAGTTTTGTGTGTTGAAAAATACCTTTTGGATCTTTACAGAATTCAAAAAATGAATCTTGAAAAACATGTTTCTACTTTAAAACTTGAGTAAAAGACATCCCATAAACCTTATTGCACACCATTTGGCTAGGCTTGGGGAATATTCAAGTTCCTTTGGTTAATAGAATTATAGATCCACTTGGATGAATTATCAAGAGAGAATCTAATTGGTCAGTTTTTTTGAAGTCATTTCCTTTGAATTTAAATTTTAAATTTTCTGAAAAAAAAGCAGAATGTCTCAATCTGAACCCTCTTACTAAATTATTTGTGTTTTAGAAAGTTTTCTTTTGAAAAAAAAGGTGAATGAATGTGTCACAGGGGCTCCTCAAAGTGAAGAAGGCCTGGCACTCAGTAGAATGACACTCACTGATGGAGGGCTCAATGCTGGAACAAAATGGAATACAATTAAGAGTATGAATAAGATAGAATTTATAATAAGATAAATATAAGAGAAGCAGAAACAAAGAAATAAGAGTAAAGAATAAAAGAGCCAACTATAATCAAGTACAAGTCCACTGTTTCCACCTGTCAGAAAGAAAAAGAAGGTTTAATAAGGATATGGCCACCACAACTCTACTGAACAGGTGAGTAAAAGATGCAAAGACAAACTTAATACCAATAAATACAATACTCTAAAATAAAGAATAAGAATATTTATTAAATAATAAATCAAATATATCAATGAACTGGGGAAAGATTGCCAGAGGGAGAAAGAGGGGCTGGTATATGTGAGAATCCACCAGCCCGGATCCAAAGAGTGAATTTTCTTGAGAGGAATCTTCACTTGAATTAATTTGAATAATAAAGTGTCAGGCTGAGTCTATGATGAAGCTGATAAAGACTAATTACAAGACTTAACTATGACTGTTACATGGTGAAAATGATTTAAAAAAGAATGTTTGACAATAATAAAGGTTGATGATGAGGGATAAAGGGCTTTACTATTGAGGAATAGTGGTGGTGAGCGCTGTTGAAAGCCCTGGGTGCAACAGTTATCAGTTGGTTTACTATAATAACTACTTTAATGATTAATATTATAATTGTAACCTGATTATTTTCCAAGAGTAAAAAAGTTTTTGACAGATTTACTATGTAGGAATTCAATAGTAGGATGAGGAAACCTTTTTAGGTGGAGAAAAGGTCCCTTTTTATCCTGAAATTGGATGAAAAAGGCTTCTAGACCTGTCCACATAGAGGAAGTGGAGATTTTTCACTTACAAGGACTGGCTTGTGGCTTTCACAATGCCCATATAACCTGTATTCGCCTCAGATGGGGTTTTGAAACCACATCTGGGCATTTTTCACCAATAAAGGGTAAACATTTTCATCTGGGGACCACACAGCCCTCCTCTGACGTGTATTACACGTAGAATGCTGTACAGATCCTGTATGGGGCCCCAATATTGACAAAACTATGAGGTATTGAAGTATAAACAAGCTTCTTTGTCTGTTTGACACCTCATAATCAGGGTTATGGGATATTATCCCACAGTAAGGCTGTATTTGTCTAACTGCCGGATTTTGACCTTGAAACTGCCACAGATTTGTCAGTTTTTGAGATTTCAAGCTCAAAGTTGGTTCATTGTGTAGCCCTGGATGTGATCTGCAAAATTGTACCTTGTTTGATATTGCTATCATTAAATATTGCAAATTTATGCCATGTACAAGATTTTTGGTACATATGTATGATTTGTTTAAAATGTGTATGGAGCTTGTTTTCCCCATAACCTTTGTTCCAGATGGGATATGGGGAAATGGATGGTACCATAAGGTAGCCCTAAGTTTTCTCTTTCCACAAAGCCCCCACTCTAGGTATCTCACACTAAAACTGTAGAAGTTCGATGAGAGGTGAATACTTTAGTCACCCTTATTTGACCTTATTTTGGTCATAACTTTTGTAATTCTGGTGCTAGCTCAGTTTAGTTAGTACCATTGGATAGCCCTGACTCAGAGCTTCATTTTTGAAACCCATTTAATGGGGTTAATCCTCTTCCTCTGGATTCCAGATGAGAGGTGAAAATTAAGGTTTATGCTCAGAAACAACTTTGAGCATGAATAACTTTGTTATTCTGCATCCTATGATGATGGGACTTGTATATTTGGAAAGAGGTGATTTTCCTTGTCCTTTTGATTCTTTTTGGCTGGTTTGGCTCAGCTCCATGTTTTGGTGGTATCTTGGCTTTACCATTGGTTTACAGTATTCTGGCTGTCATGCTTGTGCTCCGGTTTTGAGTCACAGGCTGACATACCCTCCCTTCAAAAAAAGGCTCATCCCTTATGAGACTTCCCTGTCCTCCTTGAGGTACTTGGTCTAGTATAACCTTGAACCAACAGCTTTCCTGTCAAAATACTCTTGCTGTCTGGTGGTTTATGTTTCAAACCATCCAAATTTTTGGTCATTGGTTTCCTTCTATTTAAGTGGATTGAACCAGTTTCCTTTTTTAATGGTTCTTAACTTCCACCAAATCTTCCTCATTGAGGTTTTTTTTCACTGTATTACTCCTTTCCACAGCCATTCCCTGCACTCTCAGAGTCAGATTAATGACTTTCTTGGTCTTTTCTTGTTTCTTCCTCTCTAGCAAATGTGTTATCCTTTTCTTTGGGAAAACTTTCTGTGTAGTGATTGAGTGATTCACAGTTTTTAAATCCTGTTGTTATTTTGAATTTTGAATCATGAGTTTCTTTGGCTTCCAGGGTTGGATTCTCCCTGTTATCCCCAGTAATGTGGTTATTTTAGCCACCAATAGATGTTCTAATCCTTACTTCTTGCAAGGTATTTGATATTTCATAAAAGGGAGATTTTTGGGAGCATCTGCATTTGACTGCATGCTCTAAGTCTCCTGGTAGTTTTGTCAACAGTTTGTGATTTCTCTTTTCTGTTGTTATGTGAGGGACAATTGCTATTAGCATTTTTGGTTGTCTCAGACACCAATCATATGGATCTTTGTCCACTGTGGATCTATCATTTAAAAATTAAAGGGTTTTCTGCCATATCCATGTATTATTTGTGTACTTTTGGATTATTTGGCTCCTCCACCATGGCCAGTTTCTTCTTCCATGGATTTCTTTCATTTCTGAATACCAGAGACTAGCAGTTCCTCTGAATGCTTTATTGAGTCTAGCTGTTATGCAGTAGTCTGGTATGCTTGGAACATCAATGAAGAGTCCATCAATATAATCAATGAGCTCCATGTGATCAAATTCTCCTATACTAGCAAACTCAGGCCAAGTTGCAGCTTCTGGAAGCTGTTTCAATGCTTCCTTCTCTAAATAAGTCATTTTATATCCATCTTGGTATTGTGATAGTGTTCGTTTTGTATTATCCAGTTGGAAATTTGGTTTAATGTCCTCTTGGTGGTATGAAGTGTTTCCAGAAACATGCCCCTATGTTTGGGGGTTTATGTTTTGGCAGACATTCAACAATTTGTCAATATCTTGATACAGGTATTACCTATCCCTTTTGCAGTGATTTTGCTCCTCTAAGACTTTATTTAGTCTTCTTTTGGTCTCTTCTTAGGCTTTACTCAATTTAGTATAGTCCTCTATACTTTCATGGAGTCTTTCAAACTCTTTTTGAGCTTTTTCTACAAATTGGGAAAACTGTAACCATAGAGTATTACTACTTATGGTACTCTCAGGTATTGCAGCATTTTGGTCAATATGGGTGGAGATATCATTCCTTATTTTAGGGCTGCTAGCTTCATTAGAAGTACTTACAACTGTTTGTTGTTTTTTTGTACTTCTTTCAGCTGCTCCAACAACTTCTGGATCCTAGGATCCAACTTTTTCTTCCTCTGGTTGAAAGAAGTCCTGTCCTTGCCCTATGATCCTCTTTCTCTTCCAGATTCTACCTGGGATTGGAAAGTATGGTGACTCTTGGTAACTGATCTGTTGGTGCCTGAAAGGTGTGAAGCCACTGGTGAGTCTGGTTGGGTTACCACTCCTTATGAGCCTGAAAGAGTCAGAGTATGTTATCTTTGATTCCATTTCTCTTTTATGATAAGTTCTTTGAAGAATATCTCTTTGAGGGAAATCCTCTGAATAATTTCTTCAAGTTCTTTGTAGTGGAGCTCTAGGTTGAATTCCCTATCTACCTTTCTCCATTGGAGGAGATATTTGAAGATTTTATGGGTTAGAATAAACTGTCCTAGGCCAGTCATTTTTGGAGGTTTGCTGTTGGAAACTATCTTGAAAGGTGTATGAAGGTTAATTTTGCAATTTCTTATGACTTTGAACAACTTCAACTCCTCTCCTTTTCAGGCCTCTATTCCTACTGATGGCTTATTCTCTTTGTAAAGAGTAATCCCTTAGAAATTCCGAGTCTTTGAAATGAGGTGGTATCATTTCTGATTTGTAAAGCAAAATTTTCAGCTATTTGATTGAATCCCTGTTTTGTTAGGAATCTACAAGTAACTTTGGACAAGTTATTATTGAAACTATCAATAATACTTATCAAATTAAATTTCCACACCAATTAGGATGGAAAAACTCAATCATAAGAGTTTCACATGAAGAGAAATCCAAACAATATATACTTTATATATATTAAGGGATTAAGCAAAAGAAATATGATTATTGAAATTATCAATAATAATGACTATGATCAATTTTTCACAGCCATTTGGGTGAAAAAGGAAATGATTTTAAAGGTTTTTTCTTGGAGAAAAATCCAAATAATATACACTTTGTATATATTATTAAGGTAATTTTACAAAAGGGAATATGGTTTCATTTCTTTATGGTTATTATTATTAAAATTCTCAATAATGATTACAATCAAATATTTTTTTACACCAATTTGGGTAAAAAAAAGAATTATAATCGTATTTCTCCAAGAAAAATTGTATCAATATAAGCTTTGTATATATTGTGAAAAAACAATCAATAATAAAATATGACTATATTTCATTATTAAGTATTATTATTGAAATTATCAGTAATAATAATAATCAATTTTTCACGCCAATTTGGGTGAAAAGATTTATTATAAGAGTATTTTTTTAAAAAAAAAATTCAAACAATATATACTTTGTATATATTATGAAAAAAATATCAATAATAAAATCTGATTATATTTTATTATGAAGTATTATTATTGAGATTATCAATAATAATGATAATAATCAGTTTCTCATGCCAATTTGGGTGAAAAAATGTATTATAAGAGTTTTTCTCTAAGAAAAATTCAAACAATAAATAATTTGTATATATTATGAAAAAAATATCAATAATAAAATATGATTATATTTTATTATGAAGTATTATTATTGAGATTATCAATAATAATGATAATAATCAGTTTTGCATGCCAACTTGGGTGTAAAATTTATTTGAAGAGTTTTTCTTTAAGAAAAATTCAAACAATAAATACTTTGTATATATTATTAAAAAAAGAAATTAATAATAAAATATGATTGTATTTTGTTATTGTGAGCCTTGAGGTATATTTTCCATACCCAAATAGGCCACAATTATCTTGAAAATGAATTTTGAATTATGCATAACTCATAAGTCATTCATATATCCAAAATTCATCATTTTTGATTTCAGAAAAGATGAATAACTTTTTATTGAGTAAGTAAATCAATGGATTTAAGACCAGATTTGGATTCTACACAAAAAATCACCTAGGGTAGCTCCATAGAGTGAATAAGCTCAAATTAACTCTTTGAGGTGGTAAAATGGAAAATACTTCAATACCACATCATCAATACCACATAAAAGATCTGTGAAAATTTTTGTTTTTCTTAATTTCACACCAAAATAATGCAAATGTGAGAAATCCCATGTTACATACACACTAAGAATAGTGTTATGCATGTTTTGAGCACTTAATATAATGGTATTCTTACATGGACTTTTGGTACACCCATAGTGGATATCTCACTTAAAGCTTAAATTTCTATTTTGACGTGGAAAATAGGCAAGGGGGACAAAAGACATCAAAGAGAGCCAGGGTACCCAACTTCTGAGGCCTCAGAGGTGTGGACAGCTCCAAAGCTTTGATTCATGGCTGATATTGGCCTAATTGGTAAGCCAAAACCTTTTGGGAACTTGGTTACCATGTTACAACTACTGTAAATCTTAAGAAAATAGCAAATAACCTGTTATTTTGATGTGCCAAGGAGGTAAAGAGCTACTTAGACTCCTGTAACCATGTCAATTCTTAATGATTTTCCATGGATAAACCCCAAAATAGTAAGTCAAACCCTTTTTGGACCTGTATCCATTGATTTACCTCATAGCAACCAGTGAAACACTGATATTTGCAATTCTACGTAGAAATGAGGTAAGAACTTTAAAAAATCATGAAAAATACAACTCTTAATTAATCTTTCTGAAACTTTCAGGACTAATGGAGAACTTTATTATCTATGGTATAACCAAAAAAGAATTACAGTTTTACTAGTAAAATTAAAAGTTATACTTACAGTCCATTTTTGACTATTCTACGTGAAACACTGAATCTTCAAAAATTCACAGTAATTACAACCTGTGATGAAATTGGCAATAACATTGATAACTTTGAGAAATCAATGATTCTTTTGGAATAAAAGAAGATTTACAGATGTTACTCCTTTTATTCTTAACCATATTGGGGTTGGTAGTCACGTAAAAGCATCAATTAAGTAATTATGATAATCTTACGTGACAACAGATGATGCAATCAATAATCCAAAAAGGTTTATTGTTTTCTCATTCACTGGTTTTTCAGTTTTCTCCATGGCACGCCTCTGTGAGCTGGTGTTGACTTAAAAGAGGCCTCCTCTTGCCGTTTTTTCCACATCATCATCTTATTATCATTTTAAATCATTATTACCAACAAGTAAGTATTAGTTACAGCTATTCTTAAGTGTTTTAAATCTTTCAGAATCAATCAGAAAAACGTGAAATCATAGAATCCAACTATATATTGTTGTAATACTGTTATAAATCCATTTTGATCCTTAAAATCCACAATTCCACGTCAAATCTCTCTATCTTATCTTTCAATAAGTTCTTTGGAATATTAGTGAGTGATTTATTTTAATTCTTAAAGTTTTTCTCTAAAATTAGTTTTCTTCAAGAATTATCATTATAATTATTCTTTCAAAAGATAATTATATATTAAAATAGTTTTATTATTTTAAGAAAAGAAGTTTTTTATTATTAAAATCTTCTTGTAATTGATTCTTGTAGACAGTTACTTTCTCACTGTTAAAGTCACTAGTAGTGCTTAACACGTGAAAGAAATAATTCTTTAATTATTTAATTGTGGTTATAATAATATTTTATTATTATATTTCATAAGAACAGACACAGTACTGTTGATTAATAGTGATATTATCATCAGTTTCATAGTCACATCTTACAGTCATAAAGTATTATTATTGAAATCATCAATAAAATGATAATAATAAATTTTTCATGCTAATTTGAGTGAAAAAATGAATTATAAGATTTTTTCTTCAAGAAAAATTCAAATAATATATACTTTGTATATTATGAAAAAAAGAAATCAATAATATAATATGATTGTATTCTATCATAAAGTATTATTATTAAAATTATCAATCATAATGATAATAATCAATTTTTCATGCAAATTTCGGTGAATAAATGAATTATAAGAGTTTTTCTTTAAGCAAAATTCAAACAATGTGTACTTTGTATATCTTATTATGAAAAAAATATGATTATATTTTTTTTAAAAAATAGAGTATTGTATGAATATAAATTATATATTCATAACTCTTCAAAATGATGAAAAAATATTATTTTTTCAAAATGAATATGTATGCAGTTTTTTTATTTTTCAATAAAAAATCAGAATAGAGAAAAGACACAAAATTAATTCCCTTCAGGGCTTCTTATGGTTTGAAAAAGTGATAATAAGCAAGAAAACAAGTATAATAACTTTAAAAGGCTTCAAAATTAGCTAAAAACAGTGAAAAAAGCTAGAATTTTGCCTAAAATAGGTAAAAAACCATTCCAGGCCCCCAAAATGTCAGGCTGACTCTATGATATAGCTGTACAATGATAATAAAAAAGCTATAACTGTGAGTGTGACACGAAAATAATGATGATAATAAAGTGAGAATATGGGTAAAAGGGCTATACTAAAAGAATTTAGTGATGGTAAGTGCTGCTGATATCCCTGGTTGCAGTGTTTATCTGTTGGTTTACAATAATAAACCCTCCAAAAATTACAATTTATAATGATACCTGTTAAATTCTAAGGGTACCACTTCTTTTAAGAATACTAAGAACAGGATGATGGTTTGCCTTCTGGTGAGGAAAGGCCTCCTTTTATCTTGTTCTGGGGTAGTGGGAGGTTGTTTACCTCTGAACACGACCACAGAGTGAAAATGTTCACTACTGTGGGATGGTTTGTGGTTCTACACAGTTAACACAGACTTTTACTGAGTGGAAATGTGGTTTTAGAACCACAAGTTGTCACCTTTACCCTATACAGGGTGATATGTTTCACCCATGGAGCTTACAGGTGTGTTCTGGTGCTTTTGATGCGTCAGAAGCTGTACAGAACATTACTTTATGACTGTCATTTGTCAATTAATGAGGAAGTAGAGAATAAACAGCATTCAATTCAATTGATTAGCTGTTAATTCAATCTTATGGACAGCTGTCCCACAGTAAGATTCCATACTGGCTAGTGTGGGATTACAATCTTGAAACCACAATATCTTTGTCATTCGTAGAGATAGAGAGCTCAAAAGTGGCTCATTTTGTAGTCCTTGATGTTCTCTAAACAATGTTTACTCATTCAATATAACTATCATTAAATATGGCAAAGCTATACCAATTCAAAATTCCATTGTCAATTTGTGGATTTGTTATTAATCCTGTATTGAACTTGTTTGTGTCATAACCTTTGTTCTAGATGAGTTGAGAGTAAATGGATGCCACCATCAGATAGCCCTGATCATTCTCTTTCCAAAAAGACCCCACTTCAGGTATCTCATACTAAAGCTGTAGAAGTTAGATGGGAGGTGAACATTTTATTCACCCTTATTTGACCTAATTTTAGCCATACCTCCTGTAGTTTTGGTGCTACCTCAATTTGTCTAGTACCATTGGATAGCCATAATCAAGAGATTAAATTTGAAAACCCATTTGGCGGGGTTCAGCCTCTTTCTTTGGATTTTAGATGAGAGGTGAAAATTAAGGTTTATGCTCAGCAACTGCTTTGAGCTTGAATAACTTTCTTGTTATTTTTGCTGTAATTATAGGACTTTTATATTTGGAAAGAGGTAGGGTTCCTCTTTCTTTTGATACCTTTTGAGCTTTCTTGCCTCAGCTCTATGTTTTGGTGTTATTTTACTCTATCATTGGTTTATGGTATTCTGGCTGTCATGCTTGTGCTCTGGGTTTGGGTCACAGGCTAAAATATTGGGTAATTGACTTAGAGACCTCATTTGATCTTTGATTGATTGATGTACCTGAATATTTCCATTTTATTCATTGATTATTCCTCAAGATTTTGATTTTGATTTTGACTTCAAGCTTTCTTTGTGAATTGCCTCAAGTTTTTCATCTTCAAGATTTTTATTTTATTCATTTTATTTCATTCTCATCCTTAAAATCATGCCTATCCAACACTCACCTCAGGCAAGACAAACAAGATCTCAGACCAGAACTCAAGCTTTTCTAACTCCAACTCCAAGAGCTCCTCTTGATGGCACCGCAGAAGTTCCTCAACTGAGGGCCCACTTGGACAGAGGAACAAATGTGGCAGGAGAAGCACCATCCAGGAAGGAAGGACAAGGACCAAGAAGATAAAGTTATTTTTCAGGAGTATTTGGTGCTTTTCTAGGACTTTCAAGGAACACTTTCTAAGTTCCTGATGAAGATGTTAAAGAGGAGGAGGAGAATTCTGTGGAAGAGGAAGAATCTGATGGTAATGAAGGTTTCCCTGTTCCTGTGGGGGCATATCAAGGTGCTGGAGCTCCAACTATAGACCAGTTTAATCAGCCTTTCATTAATCAATCTGAACCATCCTTACTGGGGATTATGCAGCAAATGACTGAGATTATAGCCAATCTTCAAGCAGTTTCATCTTCTGAAGCATCAAGACCACCAGCCTTCCAGACTCCCTTTATTAAGGCACCAGAATTCTTTTATGGGACTCAACCCTTCAAAGCCAGAAGTTTCATTCAGTCTTGTCAGCTTATCTTTCATAATGATCCAGCAAATTTCTCCCAAGACAGAAAGAAATTTCTTTATGCCACTTCATTCCTTATTGGCAGGGCTGCAAAATGGATTGATCCTTATATTTACAATATCATTCATAAAGATCCAAACTACCTTGCAAATTATTGGATTTTATTTTAATCTCAACTCTTTACCTTGTTTGGGGACCCAAATGAAATTAGAAAAGCTGAAGCAGAGTTGGATTCCTTAATAATGAAAGAGGGTGGAAATGTTTTTTTATAAATTGATGATTTCAGAAACTTGGTTTCAAGAATTGGAGATTGGGGTGAAAGAGCTCTCATGCATCATTTCAGGAAGGGATTGCCATCCAGAATTCTGGATCAGTTGGCCCCTCATACTTCAAGAATTGGTTCTCTGAAAGACTTAACAGATATTACTCTGGAGCTTGATACCAGGTACCATGAGAGGCAAAAGGAGAAGAGTCATCATCAAGAGAATAAGCCTGAAGTCTCAAAGTCAAATTCTTCTCAGACTCCAAATTATTCAAGCTCAAATCAAAAGCAGAGGAAGAATTTTCAGAAGAGGGACAAGCCCCATTATTCCTTTCTGAATAAGGAATTCAAGCTGATGGGTTCTGAAAAATAAAGAAGAATTAAGGGGGGCTTATGTGCCTATTGTGGTGGGAAGAATAGTCTTGAGTCTTGTTTAAAAAGACCTCAAAACCAGCTTTCCCAATCATCAGGCAAATTTCCCAGACAGGGAGAAGCCTTAGTAAAAACCATTTTGTGTTCAATGGCTTTCACGCTTTTCCATCCAGAGCACAATTGTGCACTCTGAATACTGGTATTGAAAATTCTCTGAATTTTTTTTTCTTCTCTTTCTGATATGTTTTACAGTATTCTCCTTAATTCTGGTGCTACCAGCTCATTTATAGTGAAGAGTTCTGTTGACAAGTATTCTTTGACAATTTAAGAACTCCTAGAGAGGATTTCTCTTATTATCTTGGACTATTCTGAGTGCCCTTCTTTATTGGCTACTCACCATACTAGATATATGGTTGAGCTTCCATCCTTCCCAAGCTTTGGATGGGAGTTCTTAGTAATTGATACTCCCAAGGGAGAAGAACTCATATTGGGCTTTGACTTTCTTAATCATTTTAATCAATCTATTGCTTGGAGGCAAGGGCTGATCATAAGAGCTATTATTATCTTTCTAAATCTGGCCAATTTGTCATGCCATTAGTTTTATGGCCTATTAGACTATTTGGGTGTTTTATGGCCTTTGAGCCATACCACCGTTTACTGGAAATTGATGGCTGAAAATCTCATTTATGGCCTCAGGCCATATCCTGTATCCATTGGCCTTTTTGGCCAATTCTCCACCTCACCAACCCCCAGGCAAATACCTCTTTTTTGAACCTGAAGGGTCCATCTGGACTTCCAGGGGCTGCTGGTCCCTTTAGCCATCACCAGGGCCTTTTTACCCACCCTTTTGAGTATGAGCTTTTAGGCCTAGATGGCCTTTTTGGGCCATTTAGGCCCTCTACGGCCCGCAGGCTGTAATCCACAGCCCACATTCTGTGGGACCCTTAAGTGCCTTTTGGCCTACATCTAATGAGGCCAAAAGGCGCCAAGGGGGACAACCACCAACCCTAAAAGCCAGATGGGTCTCAAACCACAAGTTGGCCCACCTGAGCCAATTTTGGCCCCCAATCTCAACCTTCCCAAAAAGGACCAAAAGACCTCAGGACCCAAATTGGCCAAGAATAACATATTGGCAAGTTTCAACCGCTGGCCTCTGGCAACCACCAGAGGCCACCAGCTCAAGTCCAGAACGTCTTCCCTCCATTCACGGGAAGGACTCTTCTTCACCAATGTAACCCATACCAAGGATTCAGGAATGGTGCATATATGGTATAATATATAATTATTCACCATGTTTGGTCAGAAATCCAATGGTGATGGTGCCAGGACCAATTTATTCCTTTCCAATTCAAGTCCCCAAATCCATCATCCAATTTGAAGTAAGTCTTGCAATCCCCGGTGGCTACTAGAAGACCACTTGAGGACCCTGATTGTGAGCCTTACAGGTATTTTCATATACACAAAAGACCACAAACAAAAATTAAATACAAACATAAATAAAATAAATTTATTTATATTATCAAAATAAAAAAGTAAGATATAAATATGAATTTATATACATAATCAAAAATTTAATGATAACTTAGAAATAAAAATACATTAAATTTGAGAATTGTAAAAACACATTTTTACTTGAAAAAATTAAGTAAAAATGAAATTTCAACAAAACTACCCAAAAAAAAGTAATTTTGGGAAAAAGTTGAAATAAATTTTAGCATAACTTTTTATCTAACAAATAAAAATATAAAATTTATTTTACCATTGGATTCCTTATTAAAAATTAGGTGGAGTCACCTCTGAGTGAAATTTTTGTAACTCAACTCTAAATAAGCTTAAATAAAGTTTTTTGTATTTTCTGTATAAAAGTTGAAAATCCTCAAAATGTTAGTTTGATTCACATCACATGGAGTGTTAATAATCAATTTTTGTGTTAAAAATGAGGTGTTATGTATATTTTAGAAGCTATGAGGAAATGAAGTATTTTCAATTGAAGTCAATTGAATTGTCAAAATGTGCACGTGTATTACATAAGTGAACTTTGATTTACATATGAGGTGTCAATTATTACAGTAGTGTACTGTAAAACTCAATTTAATTACATATGTAAATTGTAAGTATAATACATGATGAGGAATTAAAGGAAAAAATAAATTGTAAAGATTAAAATTGGGGGGGAAAAGGAACTCTAGCCCTAAGGGGAGCCAGACCCCCAAAATCCTTGCTGACAGGCGTGAGATGTCAAAATCCACGCAAAAGTTAATCACTTTTGGCATGGAATTGAGTCACAGGGTCTATGACTCAATTGATGATGAGATTTTGATACCAACCAGGGTAGTTTTAACTGTTGCCAAGAGGGTAAAGCTACCCTTAAGATAAAACAATCTTAGTAAAAACAGCTTTAACTGGTTTCTACGTCTCTTAAACTCATTCTAACGTGTTTTGAAGGCTCTAGGCCAGGTATTACTACATTAATGGCTGATTTAGCGGTCTAAAATGGCCAAAACCAGCCCCTTTTTGGTCTAAACCAGGGTTCAACGATGCCATAATTGGCTTTTCTGTTGTCAGAGTGTTTTCCACAACTGAAAAGAGTAAATTTCACTTTTGGAGTAAGATAATTGAAGGATATAAAAGAATGTCTTTGTTGCCCCACTTTTCTCTTCATGTTAGAATCTTTTCCTTTCATAATTAGTTTGAACAGTGTTAAACAAAACAATAACAAATTCCAGCCACCTTTTTCATATCATTTTAAACCTTTTAATCACGTGAAAAAACATTATAATCACTGTTTGTAACTCTTATAATCATTTTTACCCCTGAACCACCCCAAAAGTGAATTAAAGCATCTTTCATCACTGTGAACTTTGTCACTTTGTTTCCAAATTCACTCTGGTCACTTTTGGGTGTGTTTTCTCTTTAAATATCTTTTTAAACATTTTTTTCTTGAATTAATTTCTTGCAGTTCTTTGCTCAATTAATTCCAATTGAAATTGCTCTTGAAGAAATTCCTTTTGTAGCCTTAAATATCTCTTGAAAATTATTTTTGCATAAATGTTTATTGTTGGTAATACAATAAATCTTTATAATATTATTGTTTTATACTTATTAATTCAAAAACAATAAATTTGGAATTTTTTCTCACAAAAATACTGTTTCTTACTATTTTTAATTATATTTCACCTAACACAAATTTTGAGGACAGGAAAACTATTTGATTTTTAATCAAAGTTTCATATCCACACCTTACAACTGGTCTAATGAATTCTCTTAAATTTTTTGTTTTCTCTTCTCTATATAATGTTTTTTACAGTCTTCTCATTGATTCTGGTGCTACCAAATCATTTATTCCAAAGCAGTTTGGTTACAAGTATTCTTTGACTATGTCAGAACTCCTGGAGAAGATTCCCCTTATCATTTTAGACTCCTCTGTGTCCCCTTCCTTATGTGTTACTCACCATACCAAATATATGGTTGAGCTTCCTTCATTCCCAAGCTTTGAATGGGACTTTTTAGTCATTGATACTCATAAGGGAGAAGACCTCAGCTTGGGCTTTGAATTTCTTCATCATTGTGATCCATCTATTGATTGGGGGAAAGGGCTGATCACCTTTAATGCTGATCATAAGGACTAATATGATCCTTCAAAATCTTTCAGTAATGACTGTTCTTCTGCTAAATCATGTGCAGCTTTGGTTGACAATTCTAGAAAACCATCATTTCCATCTTTGGTCCATATTCCTTCCCTTAATTCCCATCAGTCATTACTATCATCTAGAGATGAAGTCTTCAAAGAGATTCAAGATTTTGGAGAAGATAATTCTGTATCTTCACTTCATCTCTTCTTTGGAAATATGGACCTACCTCCTTCATATTATCATGACTCCCTGGAGGAGTTATGGGATGAAGAGGAAGAGCTAGAAGAAGTAGAAACTTTGATGAAGGTTGTTCCTTCTACTTATCACCAGTATTTGGATGTATTCTCCAAGGTGAAAGCAGAGAAACCTCCTCCTCACCGTTCGTTTGATCATCATATTGAACTGTAGGGGTCTTTACCTCCAGTTGGGGTGATCCACTCTTTATCAAACCAAGAATCAGATACACTCAGGGCCTAAATTTCACGAAATGTAGAGAAAGGTTTCACCTGGCCAAGGTCCTCTTCAACAGGAGCACCTGTCCTGTTTGCCAAAAAGAAGGATGGTGGCCTCCATTTGTGTGTTGAGTACTGAAAACTAAATGCTGTTGCTAGGAAGAACAATTATCCTGCTCCTCCTATGAATCAGCTTCTCACTGCTTTTAATTGTTCTTCTATATTCTCCAAGATTGATTTGTGTGGTGCATATAACCTTCTCAGAATCAAGGAGGGTGATAAACACTTCACAGCTTTTAGAACTAAATATGGCCGTTATGAGTATTTGGTTATGCCATTTGGACTCACCAATGCTCCTTCCCCTTTCCAAAATCTTTTCAATGATATTTTCTATGATCTTCTTGATATTTATGTTGTGGTTTATTTAAATTACATTATGGTATTTTACAAGCCTGACTAAGAACATTTCACTCATGTGTCAACTGTTCCTTTCCAGACTCAGAGCCAATAAGCCCTTTGCTAAGGCCTCCAAGTGCCTATTTCATGTTTCTAGTGTAGAGTATTTAGGTTATGCTGTTTCTTCTGAGGGCTGCAAGATGGACCAAGCAAAAGTCCATCAAATTCTCAATTGGTAACCTCCAAGAAACCTCAAAGCTCTTCAATCATGCCTTGGCTTTGCCAATTTCTACTGCTGTTTCATCAAAAATCATTCAAAGAATATTAGTTCACTCACCAGCTTCCTCCAGAAAAATTCCTGTTTTCCCCGCAATGAGGAAGCTCTTAGTCAGTTTCGAAAACTCAAAGAGGCCTTCACAACTGGTCCAATCCTTCTCTCCCCAACATTGTGGAGACTGATGCACCCAATTATGCCTTGGGTGCTGTACTCAGTCAGGTTTCTGACTCAGGAAAACATCCAATTGCATTTGATAGCCACAAGTGTATTCCAGCAGAGCTCAACTATTAGATTCATGACAAGGAATTCCTTGGAATAGTCTAGGCTCTCAAGTGCTGGAGAGCTTTCATTCTTTCACTATCTTCCCCTTTTGAAGTTCTTGCTGATCACTCTTCCTTGCAATACTTCATGTCTTAAATATTCCTTACTTGCCATTAAGACCACTGGGCTTAGTTCCTTTCTGAATTTCATTTCTCTATGACTTACATCCCTGGCCACCTAGCTACTCTTCTGGACACCTTATCATTTCGGGACAACGGTAACTGGAAAGGGGGGAGTATTTCATCAGCAAGAATCCAATGAATTTTCAGCAACTCATTAAGCAAGATGAAGTTCAACCCTAAAGAATTTTTGCAGTCAAGGTGGATTGTTTTTCAAATTTGATTGAATCAATTCAGAAGAAAAATGGCATGATTTTGAGTACAGAAGTATCCTTTAAGAAGTGGGTAAAGGTAAATCTGTTCAAGATTATTCTCTTGATTCCTCTTCCCAACTGTACTTATTCAAAGATCAAGTTTTGGTCCCAAATCACCTCACGATTCAACTCAGCATTCTTCAAAATCATCATGATTTTCCTCTAGCAGGACACTCTGGCCAAGAGAAGACTCTTAAGCTTGTCAAGCGAAATTTCCACTGGTACAGCATGACTCAATTTATCAAGGATTATGTATCATCCTGTCAACAGTGATCAAGAAGCAAAAATATTCATCACAAGAAGTTTGGATTCCTCAAACCTCTTCCAATTCCAAATGGTCCTTGGATTTGTCTTTCAATGGATTTCATCACTCAATTATCACTTTCCAATTCTTTGGACTATATTCTTGTCATAGTGACAGATTCTCAAATATAGCAGTTCTTATTGCAACAATGTCTTTGATAACTTCACTGGATTTGGCCCATTTATTCATCAAGAATATCTTTTCCAAGAATTGCCTGCCTTAAATCATTGTTAGTGATAAAGGTTAATGTTTTGTTCCTTCCTTTTGGACCAATCTTTGTCAGCAGCTCAAGATTTCAAGAGATCTGTCAACTGCTTATCACCCAGAAACTGATGGACAGACAGAGAGGGTAAATCAGATACTAGAACAGTACCTTTGGATGTATGTCAGTTATCATCAAGATGATTGGAACACCTTGCTCCCTCTGGCTGAATTTGCCTACAATAACTCTGATCACTCTTCAACAAAACAATCACCGTTCTTCACTGTTTGTGGAAGAGATCCACAATTTGACTCAGTTCACATCACTCAAGATACTCCTGCTGGAAAGTTGTCAACAAAAATCCAATCAGTACAGAAAGATGTCAAGAGAGAACTTGAATTTTCCATAAACAATTTTAAGAGGTATGCAGATAAAAGTAGAGCAAGTCCACCTGTTTTCAATCCTGGTGACATGGTATGGTTTTCCTCCAAGAAGATCAAATTAACTAGACCCTCGAAGAAACTGTCTGAAAGACAGTTGGGTCCTTTTCCAATGTTGAATCAAGTCAGTACTCATGCCTACTATCTCAAGCTCCCATCCCAATGAAAATTTGTCCACCCAGTCTTCCATATTTCCCTCCTTGAACCAGTCAAGACGTCAACAATCCCAAATCGGCATCAAGAGCCTCCTCCTCCAATTATCATTGATGAAGAAGAGGAATGAGAAGTCTCTAAAATTCTGGATTCCAAGATCAAGAGAGGAAAATTATGGTACTTGGTGGGATGGAAAGGTTTCAGTCAAGACCCAGAAAGATCCACTTGGAAACCAACCAAAAACCTCAAGAATTGCCCTGAACGTATCAAGGATTTTCATTCTTTATATCCTGACATGCCAGGACCCAATTCTTCAAGAGCTTGATCTTCATGGTTCTTGGTGAGGAGAGGAATTACCAAAAGTAAGTCCTACTCGTGGTACGCACCTTTAGAGGTATTCTACTCTCTTTTTTGTAAGAATCCCCTTGGCAACTCTGTGAGCATTCTGAAAATTTTGGACAGATCTTTTGCTGGGCTTTCATCATCAATTCCAAATTTATGGCCATTTTAACTTGGGAAAATGGACCATTCCTTTTCTCAATTACTTTCCAAGTTTCTTCTTTTAAAATTCATTCCTTCAGCAAATGTTTATCTGTATGGCACTGGTGGGAGTGGTAACTACCAAAAGTGAGTTCCTCTCCTGGTGTGCACTTCCCTGAGGGTTCTACAATCTTTAAAAACATCACCTTGACCACTCTGTGAGCACCTGGAATCAAATATTGTTTCCCATGTCATTGGCCAATTAAAATAAGCTGTCCACTTCTGTGATCAAGATTGGAATTCCCCTCAAGATTCCATTTCTCTTTATTTCCTTTTCTTATTTTCCCTTTATGTTTTTTATATTTTCTCTTTTTATACGCATTAAAACCTTTCCTTTCTAAAATCTTAATTCCAAAATCTTTATGTCAATATAGTTCCTCAAAACTTCAAAAACCAAATGTTGAAAGAAGACCAAATCATCCTCATGTCATATTCCCACCTTTTACCAGTCATGAATTTTCTTTCAAGATGCAATACCTCTGGAATACCTGAATCAAATCCTTCTCAAAAGCCTCAACAGGCTTCTACCTTGGTTTGGTGCTCAGGAACTCACCAGTCATGGTGGGGGGTACTTTCAAAACCACATGTAATCACCCCCCCAATGGGTGTTTGTTGAAAATATAGCCTGACCTCATTTTATGGCCAATTGGTCATGTAGTTAGTTTTATGGCCAATTGGACCATTTGGGGGTTTTCTGGCCTTTGGGAAATACCACCTTTTACTGTCCATTTATGGCCTCAGGCCATATCCTGCATCCATTGGCCTTTTTGGCCAATTCTCCACCTCACCAACCCCCAGGCCAATACCTCTTTTTTGGGCCTGGGGGTCCTTCTGGACTGTCAGGGGCTTCTTGCCCCTCTAGCCATCACCAGGGCCTTTGTGCCCACCCCTTTGATTATGAGGATTTAGGCCTAAATGGCCCAAAAAGGCCATTTAGGCCCCCTACAGCTTCTATGGGCTGCAGGCCATGGTCCATGGGACACTTAGGCCCCTTTTAGACTAAATCCAATGGGGCCAACCACCAACCCCAAAGGCCAGGTGGGTTCAAAACCACAAGTGGGCCCACCTGAGCCAATTTTGGCCCCCAATCTCAACCTTCCCAACAAGGACCAAAAGGACCTCTGGACCCAAATTGGCCAGTTTCAACCCTTGGTCTCTGGAAACCACCAGAGGCCACCAGCTGAAGTCCAACAAGTCTTCCCCTCCATTCAGGGGAAGGACTCTCCTTCACTGATTTACTCTGTACCAAGGATTCAGTAATGGTGCATATATGGTATAATAACTTATTATGCATCAATTTTGCTCAGAAATCCAATGGTTATGGTTTCAGAACCAAATTATGTCTTTCAAATTCAAGTCTTCAAATCCATCACCCAATTAAAAGGAAGCCTTTTCAGTCATTCAGTATGGCAATCCCTGGTGGCTAGGACAAGACCATTCAAGGTCCCTGACCACCTGAACCTGCAAAGGCTGGGGTGTATTTTCTTTCCAGGATTATTCCAAGGGTAATTTCAAGAGGTTAAAAATCATTCAGTCAGTTTTCAAGGCATCAAGTACTTCAGTATTCCTTGGACAGCTGAACTGGTCCATACAGGAGGTACTCAAGCAACCTGTATGGCCTTGGCCCTTTTGGGCCAATTCATATTCCACTGTGGGTGTCACCCTGGGACTCAAAACCAGAGCACAAGCATGACAGCCAAATACCATAAAGCAATGGTATAACCAAGATACCACCAAAACATGAAGCTGAGCCAAATCAGCTCAAAAGGTATCAAACAAAAGAGGAAATTCACTCCTTTCCAAATATACAAGTCCCATAATAATAGGAAAAAGAATAACAACGTTATTCATGCTCAAAGTTGTTTCTGATCATAAACCTTAATTTTCACCTCTCATCTAAAATACAGAGGAAGAAGCTTAACCCCATCAAATGAGTATTCAAAATGGAGCTCTCAGTCAGGGCTATCTAATTGTACTTGTTAAACTGAGCTAGAACCAGAATTACATAATTTATGACAAAAATAAGGTCAAATAAGGGTGATTAAAATCTTCACCCACCATCTAACGTCTACAGTTTTAGTGTGAGATACCTAAAGTGGGGTCTTTTTGGAAAGACGACAATCAGGGATATCTGATGGTGCCATCCATTTCCCCATATCTAATCTAGAACAAAAGGTATGGGCAAACAAGCTCTATACAGTTTTTAAGCAAAACATATATATGTAAAAGAAATCTTGTACATGGCATAACTTTGCCATACTTATTGATAGCTGTATCAAATGCGGTACCATTGTGTGGAGAACATCCAGGGCTACACAATGAACCAACTTTGAGCTTGATATCTCAAAAACCAACAAAGGTATGGCAGTTTTAAGCTCAAAATCCCACAGTTAGACCAATGCAGTCTTACTGTGGGATATTCTCCCATAAGTATGATTATTAGGTGTCAAATAGATAAAGAAGCATGTTTATACTTCAATATCTCACAATTAATTCAATACTGGGGTTCTATACAGGTTCTGTACAGCATTCTACAAGTCATACATGTCAGAAGAGGGTCATGTGGTCCCCAGATGAACATTTTCACCCTGTATTGGTGAATACTGCCCAGATGTGGTTTCAAAACCACATCTGAGCCCAATACAGAGCATACAGGCACTATGAAAACCACAATCCAGTACTCTGAAGTGAAAAACTCTTCACTTCCTCTACGTGGATGGCCCAGAGGGCCATTCCACCCAATTTTAGGATAAAAGGAGGGCTTTTTTCCACCAGAAAAGGTTTCCCCATCCTGATCTTGAATTCCTATGTAGTACAACTGTCAAAAAAGTTATACTCTTCAAAAATAACCGGGTTATACTATAAACTTTA
Source organism: Austropuccinia psidii (assembly GCA_023105745.1). Taxonomy (NCBI): domain Eukaryota; kingdom Fungi; phylum Basidiomycota; class Pucciniomycetes; order Pucciniales; family Sphaerophragmiaceae; genus Austropuccinia; species Austropuccinia psidii. Next base: position 25,102,242 of record JALGQZ010000001.1, read on the forward strand.
GTATTGTAACCCAACAGGTAAAGCTGCACCCAGGGCTTTCAACAGCGCTCACCACCACTAATAATCATTAGTAAAGGACCTTTATTTTGTTTAAAACCTATTTTTAGAATTATTATCTGTCTCACAGTCATAGTTCAGGCTTTAAACACTCTTCATTATCACCTCTTCATAGACTCACCCTGAAAAACTGGTACCTCCAAGGAGTGGCTAATTACAAACCCCCACCTTTCTTAATCACCAACTGAAAATCAGAAATATCCAAGCATTCTCAGGCTGGAGAACTGCAAGCCAACACCTACCATGGCCCCACTTGTCACTCATTATCTGAGGCCAACATCTTACAATATGATATTGTCATCACTTCTTACAATACTGTCACCCAAGAATTTAAACAAACAGATACCTCTACATCCTGAATTTTCAAATCAATTAGAATTGTATAATTTTTGATAAAGCACAGTGAGTTTCTGATATCTTAATATTTCAACTTTCCTGTTATATTCAATGTCCCTTCCCCCATTGTGGAGCTATATTTCATCTCAATACACTGCCACTCACCATGCCATTAATAGCCTCAAATCATCCCGTCAAATATGTTTAATGGGCACACCCATTCACAACACCATTTATGATGTTTTGGGAATAATGTCATTCATCACCAAACCCCAGAGCTCAGATCAAGATAACTGGTCACCATTCATCCTGAATAGTCTTTCCAAAGGTAGCAATGATATTTTTTGGTTGGCATTGCACTGCATCAAAACCACACATCTCAAATACCTCCCACTATTAGACATCAATATTAACTGCTCCCACTTATCCCAACAATTCAGAAAGAATATTCCAAATTATACAAAGAATTCCTATCATCCAAAAGCAAAGGACCAGGAGAATTTTTCAGAAGTGTTAATAAGCTGTGAGTATTTTGTAACCATCATATAATGCTTCACACAATAGCAGATCCAGATTTGGAAGACCATGAGGGCAGGAGCAGTGAGGATAACTCATCAACAATCATCAGAACTATTGTAGATGTGGAAACATGCATGATGAGTAGTAAAATTGCACACCCCCTCAAAAGCTGACTGAAGAACAAACAATCAAAGTGTTTTCCAACCAAACTGGTGGTTTACACCCAATAGACCCAGTTTCTTGATTTGTGAGTTAATTATAATGAGCATCCATCACCAATTCAATCCATATGACCATATTTTCTTGGTATATTTGGTATTGCACTTGCCCATCACTCTATCCTTTCAGCACAAATTGATGGAATAATTACAGTACAAGGGCAGGAGAAGGCCCTGCAGAGATTCTTCAATAATCCTTAATGTGAAGTACTCATTTCATCCATTGCCCCTGATGGAACTGGCCTCAACATAACCTGCACTGATATTGTCTATTTAATGGCTAGGGGACCCCCAAAGTTCTACCCAAATTTTCCGCCTCTGACATCCACCTTTCCAGAAGCCCAATTGAAGCCCAGCCATTGACGCTCAAGCTGTTGATTCACTCCATAATATTGACCAATAACAAGCTGTGAAGGCCATTCACTATATAACTCTTCATTCAGTTGAGGTAAACATGCAGAAGGTACCTTTCAAGCTCATCTTTTTCCCCAATTTTATTACTATTTTGAAATCTTTCTTTATTGGAATCCTATATTCCAATCACCAGTAGTTCCAAGAAAAGAAATGCACATTAACTGCATGAGCCTTCTTGATATTATCTAATTTGTGTTTGGAAAAGTTGATAACTCCTTTTCACCACATCACAGTTCCACAATTATGAAAACCATGAGCTGGATTGTACTTCTTCAATATTTAATCAATTAAAATGAGAAAAAGACAAATCTTGACAAGGGAAATCATATTACAGTATATGAAAAATAATATTGCTCATATTATGATTTTTTTTCACCTTTTTTCACATTTCAGCACTAATAATCAGATTGGATTACACCCACACAAACTATTTACAAAACCTCAATTGGTAGCTATGATATACATTTCTTTTTCTAACTTATTGCAGAGCCTGACCATTTGCACCCATAACCTGAATGTCCAGTATCTTGAGGGTGAGAGTCTTCATCTTACTACAACCTTTGAGCCAGTCTTGATCAGATACTTGAAAAGATAGCCCTTCAGGAATATCACCATCATCTATTGATTAACTATCTGTTAATCTATCAATGTTTTTTCTTACCCTTCTTTTTAATGTGATTACAAAACTCTATGTCTCCATCAATTTTTAATACCAACTCAATAAATAAGTGTGAGCGCCACCATGAGCCAACTCTGCGCTAAACTTGAATTCCATTTTCCACTACCTCTTCAGTATCTGAGAATACTCAAGGGTAATTGAGTTTTGATACTAGAATGGGAAATTTAGCAATATCACACCATTCACAATGGCACTCACAGGTTTTAACATAATCAATTAGATCATCATCAGACTTACTCCACAATGAAGAAGAGATACAGTAACCAACTCTTTAACAAATCCTTGGAAGCTTTTGATTCTCCTTCTTTTTTACCAAATACTCTGCATCCTTTTGAATAGACTTCCATTCTCTTTTCAAATAAGTGAAATATTGCTCCATTAAAGCTTCCACCACCCATAGTTATTTTGATCCTTTTTCCAACAGTAATGATGATACTCATAGCTGACAAGTGCAAGATGGAGGGTATGGTAAAGCACCATAGAAATAAGCTTGTTGAATGGATGTTTCCATGAGCTCTCCGAGTCCCAAGTGAATTTATTTAGTTCTAGCTTGTGGACCTCATTTTTGCAGTAGCTTTGGAAGCCCTGAGACTGAACCTGTGTTGATGGCTCATTGAAAACATCCTTGGGGACATATCCCAGATGCCCATCCACTTGAACTGCAATTTAATGCTCTTCTGTGCTTGGTGGTTCTGGTAGTAAGGAAAAATCCTTATCCATAACTTTGAGTAGGAACAGGCAATGGGGTGTACAGCTGATCTCATCCCATGGACATTTTCTGGAAGTTCCTCTTTCAGCCATCTTTTTTGCTCCTTCTGGCTTGCACATTTCTCCACATTGTGAGCTTTGCAAGCCTGGTTTCTTTGCTGTCTGATCTCCAATTGTCAAAGCATACTCTGAGCAAGGGGCATTTGAGGGTGGGTGAACTCACTATTTGACTGAGTTCCCTCCTCATGCATCATGAAATTTTCTCTCCTTAGTTAATCATTTGTTTCACTGTGATTGGGAGACATGTTCTCATCCTCATCATCCATGATTGTTTCTCTTGATGAACTGGAATGAGCTGTTCTTGGTTTAGACACATATGGATGATGACGTCCAGTGACCTTTTCTTTATGAACTAGAGTTTAAGATGCATAAAGCTCATCAGCTGCCATGCAAATCATCAGTTAACACATCAAATAATTAATGTATACTCCAAAATCAAAATTACTTACTTTGTTGAAGTGTCAATCCCAGTTTTCCCTCCAAAGGTCCACTCAAAGTAACTGTCACAGGGGCTCTAGTGGAAATACAAGAGTGGCCTGGCACTCAGCAATCAGGGAACTCACTTGGAAGACTCCAAAGAATAAAGAAATAAAATAATAAGAATGGATTCCTCTAAAAGATATGCAGGTACAAGATGAGATGCAAAGAGGAAAGGGAAGCCAAATGGCCAAAGAGCCAACCAAGTAAGTCCTTAATCACTGTTTCAACCTGCCAAAAATGAATAATGGAATTAGTAAGGATATGACCACCAAATATCCATTGACAGGCGAAGAAAGAGGAAGAGAAAGGTGCTAAATGACTGACCTAATAATATCAGTATTTGCTTAACTAAAATGAGAAGAAAATAAAGATAAAATAAAATCAAAGTATATTAATTAACTGGGGAAAAACCCCCCAGGGTGGAAAGGGTAGCCGGTATATGTGAAAAGTTGGGAGCTTGAGTTCTTCAGGCTGAAAACTGATCTGTATTGATCCTTGAGGCTGTATTGATTGTTTTGGGAATTGATACAGCTGGCTAATATTGAAATTGAATTGGGTTGAGTGAACTTCTCATGCTTGAAAATGAAATATAGTTCTTGATGGGTCCAGACTGTATTGAAATGAATATGGTTGCCAAGATAGATTGAGTGGAGCTTTGACACTGCCTCTTGAATACACTTTGAGAATGAATTGACAGTATTCCATTGGAAGGAATAATTGGAGTGAGAATAACCAATGACTGCTTGATGGCGTCATTGGCCTTTGACGCTGAAACGCTTGCTCTTGAGCCTTGATGATTCCTCTGAATGATTGGGTGCCTTGATGACGTGATGAGATGTTGGGATGGTGAAATGACCATTTGATATTTCCACCATTGAATTGCTGTTGAAAAATGATGTAAAATGATATATAACATCATTTATGGCATGTTGGTTCATTGGCAAGAAGATTATGTCCAAAGGTCTTGAGATGGAAAGGCAGAGGGGAAAAGGATGGATGTGATGGCTTCAGAGCTTGGAAAGGTGTTTCTGGGCCCTTTGGGGTTTTTGGCCACTTTTGGGTTCTGAGCCAAAAACTGGCCCAAAAGGCGGGAAAGTGTCTTTTGGACACTTTGCATCAAAGTGCGCAAAAATGCACAAAATGCGCAAAGTGCGCAAAAATGCGCATTCTGAGCCCAAATGGCCAAAACAGCCATTTGGGCCATTTCTCCTGGTTTTGAGGGAAATGACCAGAAATACCCATTTGGGCATAAATTGCCGCTATGGGTTCTGGATTGAGGTGAAGGGCCATGAAGGCTCCAAAACACAAATGGCCATAAAAGGTCCATAAGATGATGATGTGGCCATATTGGCCACTGGTGATGGATATGGCCAATTGGCCATAAGAGAACTATGGCTTGATATGCCATATGGGGATCCAAGGAGGTGAATTGCCATGGTTGTGACAGTACCCCCCACCTTGGAATGGTGAGCTCCTGAGCATCAATACAAGGTAAAGCCTGTTGAGGCTATTGGAAAGATTTTGAGAGAGTGATTCAAGAGGACTGATTAAGATAAAAAATTTGAAAACTGATATTAAAAATTTGACATTTGATGCAGGACTTGCTTGATCTTCTTTTGACATTGGCTTCATGATTTCAGTTGAATTTTAAAATGAATGAAAATTTTGACGTGATAATTGAGGTGATAAAAGAAAATTTCAAATGAAAATAAAATAAAAATAAAGAATGAAAATGAAAATAAAAGAAAGAGAAAAGAGAAAAGAAAATTGAATTGAATCTTGAGGAGGTTCCAATCTCCATCACAGAGGTTGATAACTGATTTTGGAATTGGCCAAGGACCTGGAAAGAAAAATTTGATGCCAGGTGCTCACAAAGTGGCCAAGGTGATGTTTTGACAAGATTGTAGACCCCTCAGGGAAGTGCACACCAGGAGAGGAACTTACTTTTAGTAGTTACCACTCCCGCCAGTGCCATAAAAAACAAAAACAAAAATGCTGAAAGAATGAATTTGAATTTGGAATCTTGGAAATGAATTGAAAGTGAATGGCCCATTGTCCCAAGTGAAATGGCCATAAGAGTGGAAATGAATGTTGCAAAGCCCGGCCAAAGATCTGTGTCCAAAATCTGCAAAGTGCTCACAGAGTGGCCAAGGTGATGCTTACAACAAAAGAGTAGAATACCCCTAAAGGTGCATACCAGGAGTGGGACTTACTTTTGGTAATTCCTCTCCCCACCAAGCACCATAATGAATCAAGCTTTTGAAGAATTGGGCCCAGGCTTGTCAGGATATAATAAATGAAAATCTTTGACGAGTTCAGGACAATTCTTGAGGTTTTCAGTTGGTTCCCAAGTGGATCTTTCCGGGTCTTGACTGAAACCTTTCCATTCCACCAAATACCACAATTTTCCTCTCTTGAGCTTTGAGTCCAGTATTTGAGAGACTTCCCATTCTTCTTCTTCTTCAATGATTATTGGAGGAGGAGGCTCTTGATGCCTATTTGGGATTGTTGACGTCTTGACTGGTTCCAAAAGGGAAATATGGAAAACTGGGTGGATGGACTTCCATTGAGATGGGAGCTTGAGGTGGTAGGCATGAGTACTGACTTTCTTCAAGATTGGAAAAGGACCCAGCCATCTTTCAGACTGCTTTTTGGTGGGTCTGGTTGATTTGATGTCCTTGGAAGAAAGCCATACCATGTCACCGGGATTTAAAACAGGTGGACTTGCTCTACTTTTATCTGCATACCTCTTAAACCTGTGTATGGCAACTTCAAGTTCTCTCTTGATATCTTGCTGTACTGATTGGATTTTTGTTGATAACTTTCCAGCCGGAGTATCTTGAGTGATGTGAACTGAGTCAAAATGAGGATCTCTTCCATAAACAGTGAAAAACGGTGATTGTTTTGTTGAAGAGTGGTCAGAGTTATTGTAGGCAAATTCAGCCAGAGGGAGCCAGGTGTTCCAATCATCTTGATGATAACTGACATACATCCGAAGGTACTGATCTAGTATCTGATTTACCCTCTCTGTCTGTTCATCAGTTTCTGGGTGATAAGCAGTTGACAGATCTCTTGAAATCTTGAGCTGCTGACAAAGATTGGTCCAAAAGGAAGAAACAAAAAGAGAACCTCGATCACTAACAATGCTTGAAGGAAGGCCATGCTTTGAGAGAATATTCTTGATGAATAAATGGGCCAAATCTAATGAAGTGATTGAAGCTATTGTTGGAATAAAAACAGCCATTTTTGAGAATCTGTCCACTATGACAAGGATTGAGTCAAAGGAATTGGACAGTGGCAGTTGAGTGATGAAATCCATTGAAAGACAAATCCAAGGACCACTTGGAATTGGAAGAGGTTTGAGGAGTCCAAACTTCTTGTGATGAATATTTTTGTTTCTTGAACACTGTTGACAGGATGAGACATAATCCTTGATGAATTGAGTCATGCCGGACCAGTGGAAATCCCGCTTGACAAGTTTGAGAGTCTTCTCTTGGCCAGGGTGTCCAGCTAGAGGAGAGTCATGCCGCTTTTGAAGTATATTGAGTTGAACTGTGGGCTCATTTGGAACCACCACCCGATCTTTGAAAAGGAGAAGTTTGGAAGAGGAATCAAGAGAATAATCTTGGACAGATTTACCTTTTCCCAAATCTTCAAGGACACTTCTATATTGAGAATCTTGCCACACTGCCTTCTGAATTGAATCAATCAAATTTGAAAATGAATCCACCTTGACTGAAAGAAACTTTGAGGCTTGAATTTCATCTTGCTTGATTATCTTCTGATAGTTCATTGGATTCTTGCTGATGAAATCCTCCCCCCTCTCTGGGTAAACGTCGTCCCGACGTGACAAAGCATCTGGAAGGGTGGACAAGCGGCCAGGGCGGTAAGTGATTGAGAAATGAAATCCAGATAAAACCTCAGCCCAGCGGGCTTGACGGCAAGTGAGAATCTTGGAAGACATAAAATATTGAAGAGATGAATGATCGGTGAGAACTTCAAAAGGGGAAGAAATGGAAAGAAGAAAAGCTCTCCAGCGCTTGAGAGCCCAGACTATGCCAAGGAGTTCCTTGTCATGAATTTCATAATTTAGCTCAGCTGGGAGAAGCTTGCGGCTATCAAATGCAATGGGATGTTTTCCTGAGTCAGAGACCTGACTCAGTACAGCACCCAAGGCATAAGCTGATGCATCGGTCTCTACAACGGTGGGTAGAGAAGGATTGGAGCAGTGGTGAATGCCTCTTTGAGTTGATGAAACTGTCTAAGAGCTTCCTCATTGAGGGGAAAACGGGAATCTTTCTTGAGGAAACTTGTGAGTGAACTAATTTTCTTGGAATAATTCTTGATGAAACCGCGGTAAAAATTGGCAAAGCCAAGGAATGATTGAAGAGCCTTGAGGTTTCTTGGAGGCGGCCAATTGAGAATTTGGTGGACTTTTGCTTGGTCCATCTTGAGGCCTTCAGAAGAAACAACATAACCTAAATACTCTACACTAGAAACATGGAATAGGCATTTGGACGCCTTAGCAAAGAGGTTATTGGCTCTGAGTCTGGAAAGAACAGTGGACACATGAGTGACATGTTCTTCCTCAGATTTGGAAAAGACCATAATGTCATCCAAATAAACTACAACATAAACATCAAGAAGATCATAAAAATTATTATTGACAAGATTTTGAAAAGAAGCAGGAGCATTGGTAAGCCCAAAGGTCATAACCAAGTACTCATGACTACCATATTTGGTTCTAAAACAAGTCAAATGTTCATCACCTTCCTTGATTCTGAGCAGGTTATATGTACCACGCAAATCAATCTCGGAGAAGATAGAAGAACCATTGAAAACAGTGAGAAGCTGGTTCATAGGGGGAACAGGATACTTTTTCTTCCTAGTAACAGCATTAAGTTTGCGGTAATCAACACACAAACGGAGGCCACCATCTTTCTTTTTGACAAAAAGAACAGGTGCTCCTGTAGAAGAGGAGCTTGGCCGGATGAAACCTTTCTCTACATTCTCTGAAATGTAGGCCCTGAGTGTATCTTACTCTTGGTTTGATAAAGAGTAGATCACCCCAACTGCAGGTAGAGACCCCTCCAGCTCAATATGATGATCACAGGCATGGTGAGGAGGAAGTTTCTCTGCTTTCACCTTGGAAAATACATCCAAGTATTGGTGATAAACAGAAGGAACAACCTTCATCACGGTTTCTATTTCTTCTGGCTCTTCCTCATCATCCCACAACTCCTCCAGGGAGTCATGATAAGATGAAGGAGGAAGGTCCATATTCCCAAAGAAGAGATGAAGTGAAGATACAGAATTATCTTCTCCAACATCTTGAATCTCTTTGAAGACTTCATCTCTAGATGATAGTAATGACTGATGGGAGTTAAGGGAAGGAATATTGACAGAAGACGGAAATGATGGTGTTCTAGAATCACCAACCAGAGCTGCACATGATTTGGCAGAAGAAAAGTCATTACTGAAAGAAATTAAAGGATCATTATAGTCCTTATGATCAGAATTAAAGGTGATCAATCGTTTCCTCCAATCAATAAGAGGATTAAAATGATTAAGAAAGTCAAAGCCCAATATGAGGTCTTCTCCCTTGGGAGTATCAATGACTAAAAAGTCTCATTCAAAGCTTGGGAAGGAAAGGAGCTCAACCATATGTTTAGTATGGTGAGTCACAAATAAAGAAGGAGACTCTGAGGAGTCTAAAATGATGAGGGGAATCTTCTCTGTAAGTTCTGATGTAGTCAATGAATACTTGTGAACAAACTGCTTTGCAATAAATTAGTTGGTAGCACCAGAATCAATGAGAATACTGTAAAACATATCAGAGAGAGAAGAAAAAACAAAAAATTTAAGAGAATTTTTGACACCAGTATTCAGAATGCACAATTGTGCTCTGGAAGGAGAACTGTGAAGACCATTGAACACAACATGGTCTTCACTCAGCCTTTTCCCTGGCTGGGAAATTTGCCTGACGGTTGGGTAAGCTTGTTTTGAGGCCTTTTGAAACAGGTCTCAAGACTATGCTTCCCACCACAATAGGTACAAAGACCCTCTTTGATTCTTCTTTGTTTTTCAGAATTCATGAGCTTGAAATCTTTATTCAATAAAGAAGAATGGGGCTTGTCCCTCTTCTGAAAATTCTTCTTCTTCTTTTGACTTGAGCTTGAAGAATTTTGAGGATGAGAAGAACTTGACTTTGAGGCTTCTGGCTTCTTCTCTTGATGATGACTCTTTTCATTTTGCCTCTCATGGTACCTGGTATCAAGTTCCAGGGTAACGTCCATTAAGTCTTGAAGAGAGTCAATTCTTGAAGGATGGGAGGCCAATTGATCCAAAATCCTGGATGGCAATCCCTTCCTGAAATGATGGATGAGAGCTCTTTCACCCCAATCCCCGATTCTTGAGACTAAACTACTGAAATCAGCAATGTATAAGGATACATGCCCACCTTCTTTCATTCTTAAAGAATCCAACTCAGCTTCTGCTTTTCTGACTTCATTCAGGTCACCAAATAGAGTGAAGAGTTGAGATTCAAATAAAGGCCAAGATTTGAGAAGATAGTTTGAGTCTTGATTGGTGAGATTGGAAAGATAAGGCTCAATCCATTTTGCAGCCCTGCCAATGAGAAATGAAGTGGCATAAAGAACTTTCTTTCTGTCTTGAGAGAAATTTGCCCGATCATTATGGAATATCAATTGACAAGACTGAATGAAACTTCTAACTTTGAAGGGCTGAGTTGCATCAAAGCATTCTGTTGCCTTCATAGATGGAGTCTTGAAGGCTGGTGGTCTTGATGCTTCAGAAGATGAAGCTGCTTGAAGATTGGCCATAATCTGAGTCATTTGCTGCATGATGGCCAATAGAGATGGTTCAGACTGATGAGAGACAGGCTGATTAGACTGGGCTAAAGTTGGCCTTCCAGTACCTTGGGATGCTTCCGGCGGAGAAGGAACACCTTCAGTACCATCAGACTCTTCCTCTTCCACAGAATTCTCCTCCTCCTCTTCACCATCTTCACCTGGACCTTTGAAAATAGTCCTTGAAGTTCCTGGAAATCCGCCAACTACTCCTGAAAATGAACTTGATCTTCTTGGCCCTCTTCCTTCCTTCCTGGATGGTGCTGCTCCTTCCATGCGGGGTCCTCTATCTAATTGGGCCCTCAGTTGAGGAACTGCTGGGGTGCCATCTAGAGGAGCTCTTGGAGTTGGAGTGAGAACAGCTTGAGCTCTGGCCTGAGATCTTGTCTGTCTTGCCGGAGGTGAATGTTGAACAGGCATGATATCAGGAATAAAATTGAAGTAAATGAATAAGAATCAAAATTTGCTTGAAGTGAAAAGAGTCAACAATCAAATCTTGAGGAAAATGAATGAATCAAAATGAAAATCTTCAAGTACGTCAATAAATCAAAATCAAATGAAGTCTTGAAGTCAAAAAATCAATGAATAAAATCAATCAAAATCAAAATCTTGCAGAAAATCAGTCAATCAAAATGAATTCCTGAGGCAAAATCAGTTTATGTCAAAATTCTTGATGTGAAAAATCAGCAAAATCAATGAAATCTTCAGGTCAATCAATTTTCTTGTGGTCAATATCAAATATGTCAAATCAATCAATCAATCAAAATCAAGTGAATTCTTCTTTTAAAACCAAAATTTTTGAAGAATGAATCAATTATGAATCTTGATGTGAAGAACGTGTCTGAATATCTTGATGAAAAAATTTGAAAATCAAAGAAAATCAAGATGACGCCTGAATTATGAATGAAATGGAAATTTGATTATTTGAAAAGATTTTAAAAAGAATAACAGAAATAAAAATGGGTCAGCTTTCAATTTTCAAAATGAAGAATGAATGAAAGAAAATTGAGAGATGACAATGAATCATTAAGTTCATAAGCGTAAAAGAATTATAATTTTGATGAAATGAGTGAATGAAATTATAAAGAAAGAATGAACAGAATGAAAAAGAAATTATGAGTTAATTAATATAATGTCACAGGGGCTCTAGTGGAAATACAAGAGTGGCCTGGCACTCAGCAATCAGGGAACTCACTTGGAAGACTCCAAAGAATAAAGAAATAAAATAATAAGAATGGATTCCTCTAAAAGATATGCAGGTACAAGATAAGATGCAAAGAGGAAAGGGAAGCCAAATGGCCAAAGATCCAACCAAGTAAGTCCTTAATCACTGTTTCAACCTGCCAAAAATGAATAATGGAATTAGTAAGGATATGACCACCAAATATCCATTGACAGGCAAAGAAAGAGGAAGAGGAAGGTGCTAAATAACTGACTTAATAACATCAGTATTTGCTTAACTAAAATGAGAAGAAAATAAAGATAAAATAAAATCAAAGTATATTAATTAACTGGGGAAAAACCCCCCAGGGTGGAAAGGGTAGCCGGTATATGTGAAAAGCTGGGAGCTTGAGTTCTGCAGGCTGAAAACTGATCTGTATTGATCCTTGAGGCTGTATTGATTGTTTTGGGAACTGATACAGCTGGCTAATATTGAAATTGAATTGGGTTGAGTGAACTTCCCATGCTTGAAAATGAAATATAGTTCTTGATGGGTCCAGACTGTATTGAAATGAATATGGTTGCCAAGATGGATTGAGTGGAGCTTTGACACTTGACAACTTCTTTTGGCACTGCCTCTTGAATACACTTTGAGAATGAATTGACAGTATTCCATTGGAAGGAATACTTGGAGTGAGAATAACCAATAACTGCTTGATGGCGTCATTGGCCTTTGACGCTGAAACGCTTGCTCTTGAGCCTTGATGATTCCTCTGAATGATTGGGTGCCTTGATGACGTGATGAGATGTTGGGATGTTGAAATGACCATTTGATATTGCCACCATTTAATTGCTGTTGAAGGATGATGTACAATGATATATAACATCATTTATGGCATGTTGGTTCATTGGCAAGAAGATTATGTCCAAAGGTCTTGAGATGGAAAGGCAGAGGGGAAAAGGATGGATGTGATGGCTTCAGAGCTTGGAAAAGTGTTTCTGGGCCCTTTGGGGTTTTTGGCCACTTTTGGGTTCTGAGCCAAAAACTGGCCCAAAAGGCGGGAAAGTGTCTTTTGGACACTTTGCGTCAAAGTGCGCAAAAATGCGCAAATATGCGCAAATGTGCAAAGTGCGCAAAAAGTGCGCAAAATGCGCAAATGCGCATTATGAGCCCAAATGGCCAAAACAGCCATTTGGGCCATCTCCCCTGGTTTTGGGGGAAATGACCAGAAATACCCATTTGGGCATAAATTGCCGCTATGGGTTCTGGATTGAGGTGAAGGGCCATGAAGGCTCCAAAACACAAATGGCCATAAAAGGTCCATAAGATGATGACGTGGCCATATTGGCCACTGGTGATGGATATGGCCAATTGGCCATAAGAGAACTATGGCTTGATATGCCATATGGGGATCCAAGGAGGTGAATTGCCATGGTTGTGACAGTAACATTTTCCAATGATCTTTTTTGTTTCCCACCATCAACACACTTTTCATGGCCAACATGAACCTAAGATCCTAATGGAATATTGAGGGTTGGCTGTTTACTTCTCCCAAAGGGTTCCTTGGATGCCACTGGATTTGGACCAGGATTGAGGAGGAAGTCACTTGGAAATTTCAATTGGTGATTTGCCTTTGATGAGATTTCTGGTGTGCTTCCTGGTCCCTCAGACACATGCATCTGTGTATTAGTGGGATTAAGGGGAATTGTAGTGACAGAAATATTTGGGATTTACCAAGTGCTTGAATTTTGAGAAGTTTCATTTCCCACATCAATGTTGAGACCTGATATATTCAGTGAGGATGAAATAGGGGTTGTGAGTTGAATTTTGGGACTCATTGATGACTGTGTTAGAACATATGCTATGCTATATTCACTATCTGAGTCATGAACAGAACCTAAACAGGATTTATGTGGGTTTCAATATTACATAAGGGCTGAAACTACAGCAATATTTTCAACTTGATAAAACATCTCTGTATTATGATAAAATAGAGTGATCTCAAATGAAGGATTACAAACGTATAATAGAGAAATTCTATCAATAGTGGGAACCAAGTCTCTCATGGAAGTCTAATAAAACAATTTTTAGTAGAATTCATCCAGCCTATTTTTCAGCTCCTCTGCTTTTGTGGGAAACCACACTGCATGGCCCACCAGCATATAATTTGGTATTTACTTGATCTCAAAGGGGACTATTGTACATACGTAATCAGATTGAATAAACAATTCCCAGCCACTTTTATTCCCCCTCCCATTGTCACATTTTGTGAATTATCCAAACTGCCAATAGATGCATCAAAATTCCCCAGCATTCTATATCTGTATGAGGGTATATTTATGAATTATTTACCCACAAAAGAGACATCACCTTTTCAAGAAAGTAACGACATTCCAAATCACATTTAAACCAATTAAAAGCCCCCCTTCACTCAAAAAAATACCAAGACTTTAGATCGACTCCAAACCATTATGAGATAGAGTTATATACTTATGTCACAAATAAGGTTTTAACCATGTACAATGGTGTTCCAGTGTACATGGTTTAAATTTCAATCCCCTCAATTCAATGGTGACACTTCACTAAAGGAGCCCCCTCAATGGTCAAACTGGCTGTATCACCATGTGTAAATAAGCTAGAATATGTACAATCATTGAGCAGAATGTCATTTTACCCAAGTAAACTCCTAACAAGCTCCCCCATCAAGATCTGACACTTTACACTTTCTCCACTGAAGGTCACCCACCATTATGAATGGGATAAAATCCTCCACTAGCTCAATCCATATTCCCCTTCACAGATAATCACTCAAATTTTTCCCAATTAATCACTTCCCTAAACAATTGCAAATCATTGATAGATATTTATAAGTAATTTAGCCTTATTCATGATTCCCACAACAATGTCAACCCCCTGATATTGCTCAATGTGTATATGCATTTATTAATATGCTCAACTCCAACACACTTTTCCCCTGAGGGTGATAGGCAGCGAGTTGCCTTCACACCTTTCCAGTATAAACAGCAAATCAAAAAGCTCAAATAAGCCATTGAACCCAAATCTATTCCAAACATCTCTACATCAGCATCAGGATCTGAGTGCTCACAAACTCTATTGGATCATATTTTCCCCCCAGATGATTCACAATTGACCAAAAGCAAATTCTCCACCCCACCAGGTCTGAATTCAAATTCACAGAAACCATACCGCAGTAGTCAAAACCTTCCCCCACAAGAGCTTTTAATGATAATATCTGTCATTCTATCATTAAGCTATAATAGACCTCAAAGGGCCTCATGCATTCTCAACGCCACCCTGAACCTGCCTATCAAGTCAATTATCTCAAGCTCTGGTGGTCACCCCACTCCTTAATTCCATATACCTCAAGATCTCAGTACCATATTTGAACATCTCCAATTGGATACACTTATTGAAAACTATATAGGTTGTCCTCAATGTTTCTTTCTTAATGGCCTTACTGAATCTGTCACAACTGGCCAAACCCACTTTCAATTCCATGATGAACCAAATGATCAAGATCCCCCTTGCACACAATGATTAGGAAAATTCATCAATTCCTTTGAACTCCACACCAAAATACAACCAACATCAAGCAAAACTTTATACCAACAAAACATTTCATTTATCGACCATTCACAAATTGGCTTGCCAGATTTCTCCAATGGGCTGGAATTATGGAAATTCTGAATAAACATCAACAATCTCAAATTTCCAAAGGTTCCCACAAATGTGACATCTGGTATGGATTTGTCTGGAGATGCTTCACTGGCACTAGAAATATCAATGACCCCCCATTAATGCCCATGCCTGGTGCATTTTCCTTCTTTATTTGTGTGGACTGGTTCAATGAACATGAAATGTCAAGCCAATTGGCCAGCATCGGACACATGATGCTTATTTGTCTTATAATCCCCCCAAGTGAAGGATTGAAGCCAGAGAATGTCTATGTTTCAGGAATCATCCCTGTTCCAAAGGGGCCAACTGCCCTTCAATTGAATTACCTATTAATGCTACTCATCAAAGCACTCAAAGAACTATGGCAAGGTTACCATTTTTCACCCACTTCAACAGGTCCTTAAGGATAATTTATCCATGTTGCTATCCTCATGGCCATTGCAGATGTGGTTTCCATGCGCAATCTTACTGGATTTATTTCTCATTCAGGAAGCCACTTTTGTAATTTTTTCACTATTCAAAAGGCTCCAATTGAGGAAGTTTGTCCTCAATTTCACTACACACACACTCATACCAAAGTCATAAATCAACCATTGCAAAATGGCTTTGAGCAACCCCAAAACAACAACAAGCAATTTCCTCTGATTATGGAGTGCAATATTCAATTTAGGAAGACCTTCCATATTGGGATTCAACCAGAATGGTTAATATTGACATAATTCATAATTTAATACTTGGAATTTTGAAGGATCATGCAACTTTCAAATTGTTCACTCTGGAGGCCAAATCAAAAATATAATTCACATCCCAGAGGAAATCCACTGACACCAATAGTTCATACTCAGCTTCAATGAACCTCAACGGCTCTCTTTATCAAATCACATTGAGAGAGGCTCTCTCCCTGATAATAGATTCAGCAAAGATAATAAATGAGTCACTCTCCACTACTTCCACTGAAAAAAATTACTTCCCAATGCCCACCCCTCACATGCAACATCCATATAGTGGTTCTTCAGAGATTCCCTCATTTGATGCAGATTATATCCCCACTTCTGAATTCCCCTATGAGTTGGATATCAGTGCACTGAGTGATCACCAAATCAAGGGTGACACCCAGGAACATCTCCCACAAATCATATCTGATACCATAATTTCATCATCATGAACAAGAGCTCCCCCCCAAAATGGGTTCCCCCTCTCATGGTAGTGTAAAAGCCGCTGAATGCACTCTCTTATACAAGTTCTATATTCCATTTTTAATTCTCATTAAACATATGTCATTAGATGAACACCATTCCCCCAATACTCAAAGAAAAAATGGGTGAATCAGTAGACCTTGGAAATGAACTAACCTACAATACATTCCATTTTATTAGTTATATCAATAATTCCACAAGTTGGACTGTTACAATGGATCATGCGACTTCATTTGCTGAAAATTGGAAAAAATTCCTCCTTTCCAATCAACACCTGTCTCCAAACCAGCAAAGTAAACCAGATCATCATTTTGCTGATCATATTCCAGAACTCTTCCAATTTTGGGGCCCAGCACAAGCCTCAGCCACATGGGAGTATGAGTGCTTTATTGGAGTATTTGCAAAGATTCCAACAAAAAACAAAATATGTAAATTAATTAATAAGAGAAATATATTCACATTAATTATACACACAAACTCAATAAGACTAACTTCTTGCAACTTGTAATAGTTGATATAGATAAAACATTACTTAAACATATCTTTTTATGTCCAAACCTTTGCATTCTCCTGAAATCCCTGTCAGCCCCATGTGAAATAAAACAAAATTCTGAATCACAGCCTCCTTTGCTGTTCAATTACCAAAAACATAATAAACCACTGCACCATTACAAACAAAATTATGATTCCCTGGTTGAGTACTTATACAATTTTTATTCAACAAGGGAAATAGTTGAATGGATCAGCTTAGACACTGCTGTTCAATCCACAAGTCATCCAACTTAAAGAATTGTCTTACCTTGGTATTTTCCAGTTTCAAACATGAATATTGGCAACAATATATATTCAACAGAAACCAAAAATGTCAGAAACAGTGTTATATGTTTTTGGAGGGGCAACTTACAAGGATTTTAAAAGTCTCTGATCCATCTTGCATTCTGAAAAGTAACTTTCTGATTTTAAAAACTCTTAATATTGATGGGACTATCTTACTAGATTGGGTGCATCTCCATATTTATCAAGCTGTTGGTTTTGATGATGGACACCTGATTATATCTGAATAATAAATATAAGGTCACTGTGGAGTGTATGAGAACAAAGTTATTCCATGTGCACTGCTTGTAATGATAAAGCCCTTATTTCATGATATTTAGTATATTATTTCTGATGAGAATATAGTGATACAATAATGAAATTATCTCATCTTCATTAGGAATTCTGAAAGAGAAATAACTGCCTCAAGATTTGGTGACAGTAACATGCCATTGTGATGAGTAAAGCCCATTAGTTCACATGGCCACAAAGAAATTACTATTTTGACATTGGGTACAGTGTTAATAAGCCAATTTCAATGATCAAATTACCCACACACTCACACATCACATGATCTAAAATGACACAACTGTGCTACCATCACATTGGAATGATCTGAGTAGGAATCATAATTACATTGCGTCAATCAGAGTTTGGATTTCTGTAAGCCGTATGGAGCTGGTCACATTCCCCTAATGAGTTCTGTGTAAATGTACAGTAGGTTTCAAAAAATTACCCATACACATGATTTTGCCTTCTTGCTCATGTCTCACACTTACACACACACCATAGGTGGTTCCACACGTGTCACCTGAAAATGGTTGATGCCACTTGACATTAGACCCTCACATGCTTTTTCCTTTGTGTTAATGTGTCACACCCATGCATCTGCATTATTGTGCTGCAGGCTCCACCTGCGTCACACACATACTTTCAATCACGCTCATGCCAAGTCCTCACCCATCCTCTATATTCAGACTAGCTGAAGGACCTCTCTGATGTGTGCATGTGCAAACAGGTGGGTGTTGTGCTATTTTTAACAACATTCAGATTGTTGCAAGAATATAAGGTGGTGAAGAATCTCAGTTGAAGGCACTGGGGAACCAATATTGGTAGATGTCACAGAATTTGGTTTAAGACCAGAGTGTGACGTGTGCTCGACGTGAAGTCAATCACCAACAATTGATGCAAAATTTGCCCTTGTGAAGAGATGAATTATTCAAAGAGATAAAAGATGTTGGGGAAGATTTTGATATATCTTCACTTCATCTCTTTCAAGGGAAAATTTACCTTCCTCCTTTATCTTTTCATGCCTCCATGGAGGAGGAAGGGCCAGAAGACATTGATGCTATGCTAAAAGTAATCCTCCTTCTTATCACCAATATTTGGATATATTCTCCAAGGTGAAATAAGAGAAACTTCCTCCACACCACACCTGTGAGCATAATATTGAACTAGAGGGTCTTCTACCTTCATTTGATGTTATCTACGCATTATCAAATCAAGAGTCAGAATCACTGCAGGCCTATATTTCAGAGAATGTAGAGAAAGGTTACATTAGGCCAAGCTCCTCTTCAACAGGAGCACCTGTCCTTTTTATCAAGAAAAAGGATGGTGGCCTTTGTTTTTGTGTTGACTATGGCAAACTCAATTCTGTCACTGGGAAAAACAGGTATCCTTTTGCTCCAATGAATCAGCTCCTTACCGTCTTGAATGGCTCCACTATTTTCTCCAAGATAGACCTGCATGGCACATGTAATCTTCTGAGAATCAAAGAGGGGGATGAGCACTTAACTGCCTTTACAGCCAAATATGGTAGTTATTCCATTTGTTCTTACCAATGCTCCTGAATCATTCCAAAATCTTGTAAATGATATATTTGAAGATCTCTTGGATATTTCTCTTGTAGTTTATCTATATGATATTAAGACCTTTTCTAGTTCTGAGGAGGAACATGTCAAACATTTGGCCTCTGTCCTCAAAAGACTGAGGGAAAATAATTTGTTTGTTAAAGCCTAAAAGTGTGCATTCCATGCCACAAGTGTGGAATACTTGGGTTATGTTGTTTCAAGTGATGGCCTCACGATGTATTCTTTAAATCTTCAGTAAATTCTCAATTGACCTCAGCTCAAGAGCATCAAAGCCCTTCAATCATTTCTTGGCTTCAGCAATTTCTGTTGTCATTTCATTAAAAATTACTCCAAAAAAATCACTTCTCTCCCTTCCCTTTTCAAAAAAGATTCTCCTTTTTTCTTCAATGAGAAATCTCTTAGTCAGTTTCAGTTACTCAAAGAATCTTTCACCACTTCTCCTATCCTTGCCTATTTTGATCCTTCCCTACCAGCTCTTGTAGAGACTGATGCTTCTGATTATTCCTTTGGTTCTGTACTGAGTCAGGTGAATGACTCAGGAAAGAATCCCATTGCATTTTATAGTTTCAAGCTCCTCCCAGCTGAGCTTAACTATGAAATCCATGACAGGGAACTCCTTGGCACAGTTTGGGCTTTCAAGCACTGGAGAGCTTTTCTTCTTTTGAGGTCTTGACAGACCACTCTTCTCTTCAGTATTTTATGTCTTCCAAAGTTCTTACTCATAATCAGGCCCCTTGGGCTGAATTTCTCTCTGAGTTTTGTTTCCCTATTACTTACGTCCCAGGAAGACTGGCCACTTTACCAGATGCCTTTTCATGTTGGGAAAACATGTAACCAGAGAGGGGGATGGACCTCATCAGAAAGAATCCTCAAAATGTTCATCAAGTAATCAAGCAAGATGGAATTCAAGAGTTAATACTCTTCTCAATAAAGGTGGAAATATTCCCAGACTTAGTTGACCAGATTCAAAAGGAATTAAGGCAAGACAAAGAATACAAGGAAATTCTCAAGAAATTATCAAGAGGTGAATCAGCCTCGGATTATTCTCTTGAACCTCAAACCAAATTGTTATTATTCAAAGATAGAGTAATAATTCCAAGAAATCCTGAAATCCAATGTGACATTCTTTAAAAGAGTCATTAATCACCATTGGCTGGCCATCCTGGCCAGGAGAAGATGCTCAAGCTCATTAAGAGGGATTTTTATTGGTCTGGCATGACTCAATTCATTAAAGACTATGTGCCCTCATTTCAGAAATGTTCAAGAAACAAGAACATTCACCATAATAATTTTGTACTACTCAATCCTCTTCAAATTCCATCTGGTCCTTGGAATTCATTATCAATGGACTTTATTACTCATTTTCCTCTGTCAAACAGCTTTGTTTCAATTTTGGTAGGTGTAGACAGATTCTAAAAAATGAAAATCTTTATTCCAACTTATTCAACAATCACTGCCTTGGATTTAGCTCAAATATTCATCAGCCATGTCTTTTCCAAACATGCCCTTCCAACCAGTCTTGTTAGTGATAGATGATCTTCATTTGTTTCATCATTCTGGACCAAGTTATGTCAGTAGCTCAAGATATCAAGAGATCTTTCAAATGCTTTTCATCCTGAAACAGATTGCCAGACAGAGAGGGTAAATCATATTCTAGAACAGTATATTTGGATGTATGTCAGTGACAATCAAGATGACTTGCAAGCTTGTCTTCCTCTGGCTGAACCTTTCTACAATAATTCAGAACATTCATAAACAAAACAACCCCTTTTTTCACCATTTATGGAGGAAATCCCAGCATTGACTCAATCAATATTTCTCAAGATTTGCCTCCTGGAAAGCTATCAAAAAAACTCCAATCAGTATAGCAAGTTGTCAAAGAAGAACTGAAGTCAGCAATAAGGCATTTTAAGAAGTATGAAGACAGAAATGGGACAATTCTACCTGATTTCAAACCTGGGGGAAAAGTATGGCTAGCCTCAAAGAATATCAATACTACAATACCCACCAAGAGACTTTCAGAAAGATGTTTGGGGCCCTTTGAAGTTGTGAGGAAATTTTAAGCCATGTATATCACCTCAAGCTGCCTTTGCCATGGAATTCAGTTCACCCTGTACTCCATGTGTCATTATTAGAACAAGTCAAGCATTCAAACATCCCAAATCAAAATCAATTTCCACCACCACCAGTTCTAGTGGAGGAGCAAGAAGAATGGGAAGTGGCTCATGTTCTGGACTCAAAACTCAGAAAAGGTAACCTATGTTATTTTTTAGAGTGGAAAGGATTAAGTGAAGACCCAGAAAGAAAGACTTGCAAGCCATATAGCCAGACCTTGTCAAAGAATTTCATTACTTTTATCCTGACAAGCTTAGCCCAAATACCTCAAGAGTTTTATTTTATGGTGCTTGGTGGGGATTGGATTTTATGAAAGTAACTTCCTCTCCTGGAATGCACCTTGAAGGGGATATTCTACCCAAATGGTTTTTTAAGAATCACCTTGTCCACCTTTTGAGCACTTGTCAATGCATTGGACAGATTCTGAAGGCCTTGCAACAACCATACCCTCAAATTTGGACCTTTTGTCAAGATATAGCCAAATTTCTTTTTATTTTACTTTCTTCTCTCAATTATGCCAATAATTATTTTTCAAGACATTCATTAATTCAAGTCAATTAGGGCGAAAGTGCTTTTCACTTTTTATTGTGCTTGGTGGGGAGTGGAATTTATGAGAGAAAGTTCCAACTCCTGGTATGCATCTCTGAGGGTTTCTACTTCTTGTAAAAACATCAACTTGGCCACTCTGTGAGCATCAAATGCTTGGCTTTGATCTTTCAGAAAATTAATGGCCAAACCAGGCAATTCACTACAAGAAGGAAAAACCTCAGAAGTTTCTTTATTTCTTTCTTTAATCTCTTTTTATCTTAATTTCTTTCATTTTTTTTACTTGTATAATTCTTCTTTTATTTTCTTATCAAAGCAGAAGAATCCCCTCCCATATCATGTATTTGGAGGTTCCATTATTATCAGTAATAGTGGGGATAATAGAAAAACCAAACACAAAAAAGGACAACAGACTAGTTCTCTCTACCCAAATCATCAAAAGCTGCCTGAAAATCATACATAAACTCATCTTCATACCAGGAGAACTTGGCAGCCATCTCCTCAGAAGCAGTATCAGGAATTATTCTATCATTAGCATAAATAATTACCTCCCTACTATTGTTATCAACCCTTCCAAACAGCCTTTCCACAGCTTCTTGACCTTCATTCCCATCATTTGGATCTGTTGTTGTAACCTGGATTGACAAATGCTCTCTTCTTTGGAATACTTGGGCAGATTGGAATGGTGGTGGTGACCTCACTTCTCTAGTTCTACTTATGCTGGCCACAGGTTGAAGTTTTTGGGTAGGGTGGACTGGTGATGACCTTGACTGTGTTATGGGGGAAGGCTTCATTGGT
Source organism: Austropuccinia psidii (assembly GCA_023105745.1). Taxonomy (NCBI): domain Eukaryota; kingdom Fungi; phylum Basidiomycota; class Pucciniomycetes; order Pucciniales; family Sphaerophragmiaceae; genus Austropuccinia; species Austropuccinia psidii. The sequence goes on from JALGQZ010000001.1 coordinate 25,124,779, forward strand.
GAAGCTGGTGGAGGTCTGGCAGTGGAATGCCCAGATGAAGGAGAAGGAACAGAAGATGGAATGGTGGTTAAGATTGGTTGGAAATTTCTTGCAGTACTTTGCATGGCTTGATTGGGGAAATTATGGGCAGGAGTTTGAGTAGGTGAAGAACTGGGGGTGGCCAACTGATGGATTCACAATTTGAACTTCTTGACCATCCAGCCCATCACTTTTCTCAGCATCCGGATCAGTTGGTGAAACAGAAATTCTTCTTATTTGTTTCACCACACCTTGTTTTTTGGTCCTGGAAACTGGGACCACTGAACTAGAGTAAATTGGCCTTCCAGTATTGGTCCACCTCTCAACACCTTGGTGCCTGGATCCAGTCACTAATTAAAATACTCAGTATAAAATCAGGACAAGATTTTTAAAGAACTCACAGCTTGAATACCCTGAAGTCCCATCAAGAGTAGGGGCCTCAGAAACTGGGAACTCTCTCCCAAATGGCCCATCCTTCTTGCTCCACAAGTATCTTCTTAATTTAGAAACTGGCACTTCAGGGCTACAAAATGGCTTCTTTCCAGCAAAACATAAATGGCATTTTGAAGATCCTGGATTGAAATGTTGAAAGCACTCTTTTCCCTTCATCAAACACTCTGTTAAATAAGGATGCAGAACTTCAACTGCTTTGTATCCATCATATGTTTGAGAGGTATCAAAGTGGCCAGAAGAAGCCATGGACCAAGGCAAACTCAATTTACTGAGGATGCCAGAGCCAGAGCAGACAGATGGCAGCAGCAGAGAAGGGGAAGATTCAGTGAGTTCATTCAGTTTGGAACGCATAACTAGAGATTATATAAGCAGAAGAATTCAAGCCAGAAGAAATCATCAAGGGTGTGGGGCCATAACTCATTTCATGACCTTCTCAAGGTCCTCAATGTGGGGCCCCAATGAACAATTCATGACCTCCCCTTCAGCTCTGGGAGGTCAATCTTCTTGATGGTCCTGGACCACCCTCAATTTCCCCAGACCAGATAGGTAAAACTTGGATTTGGGCATTTTGTTTGGTCCCATGGACCACCTGAAGCCCCAAAAAAGTTGTGCCCAGGGGGACTCCAATAGCCCCCACAGACCACAGACCATAGAGACCGAAAAAGACCCTAAGGCCTCAAAAATTCCAAAAAATGGGCCTGGACCCAAAGTTTTCAAATTGACCACCTACATTGTCTTGACCAAGACAAGAAATAACAGCCCAAAATGGTTGCAAAACCATTTTGGGCCATATCTTTAATTGAAATGGGGAGAAGACCCCTCATCTGTCACAATGCTGTCTGCCAGACCTCAGAAAAGGTAACTCTTTCCAAAAAGGCTATTAAACCAGTTGAAAGACCGGTTAATACTGGAAACTTGTAGCTCACATTCCACCATGTGAAAGTACCCCAGGCTTTAGAGCACTGCATCTCAAAGCGCATGTAACTGATGGTATTACCCATGTCACCCTCATGGAGTTACATTAGTCACAAGAGGAGCCAACAAGGAGCCCCCAAGGGGTGGAACCCTTGTATGCCAATGGAGCTAAAAAACCAGCAATTTCTGATTGTTTCATTGAGACCATCTCTTGTCTCCAACTGTAATCAAACCCATGACGTTGGTAACCGGTTTATTGTAAAAATGCTGTCTGCCAGACCTCAGAAAAGGGAGCTCTTGCCAAAAAGGCTATTGAACCCGTTGAAAGACCGGTTAATACTGGCAAGTTGTAGATCACATTCCACCATGTGACATTCTCTCAAATTCAAGGTGCATAATCAAGGCTGAAGGCAAGAAAAGGCCAAATAAATATTATGTCCAATTCTTAATTTAGTATACATTTATATACTCATCATTCATCATTTTCCAAGCAGAATAGCTTTATGGCCTTCTTTTTGGGATACAACACAAGGCCAAGGAAGGAAAGAAAATCTTTCTGAATGAATTCAAAGAAAAGTATAATTCAAAAGCTGAAATGGACTTGCTCAAGAAAAAGGGGAAGGACACATTAATGAAAGATGACAAAGAATAGGCAGAGGGGGATTTTCAGTATAATGATAAAGAGGAAAAGAAAATTAAAGTGAAAGTATTTCCAAAAAATATGGGGATATTGAGATGAAACTCAACAGTGGGAGGGTATTATGGTGTTCAGGAGCCCACCAGTTTCAAGAGGGGGATACTGTAAAAACCATTATAAAGGGGTAAGGGTACTCAATCTTACACCCACTCAAACACATCAAACCAGCAAAGCCATTGTGTGTATCAGTAATCAGTGTCAGAAATCTTCCTTGCTGAAACATGCATACAGCCTGTCAACTCTTGGACAGGCTGGATCCACCATCCTGAAACTGTATGATCACTCAATACTACCACACTTCTCATACAGATCCTGTACAGCTGTACAGGACCTGTATTGTTCAAACTCAATTCAACCATCAATTACTCCCATGAAAATTCTCTTTCTGGATCAGGGCTGGTGATTCTCACATATACCAGCCCCTCTTTCTCCCACTGGGGACTTTTCCGCAATTAATTAATTTAGTCAATTTATTATTTTATGGATATTCTTACTCTTATCCTTGGGTATTATATTTACTTTTATGAATTTAGTCTTTGCATTTCTTCTTTGCCTGTACAGTATGAGTTGTGGTGGCTGTATAGGGTGGATATGAAACTTCAATTAAACATTAAATACGTTTCCTGTCCTCAACGTTTTGATAAGGTAAAGACATGATTAAAAATGTTAATAATTAAGATTTTTAAAAGAAAACACACCAAATTTTTTTTAACCTTATAAGTAGAAAGCAATAATATTATAACAAATTATTGTTTTACCAACAATGAAAATTTATGCAAAAATACTCTACAAGAGATATTTCAGGCTAAAAAAGAAATTTCTTCAAGAGAAATTTTAATTGGAATTAACTGAGCAAAGGACTGCAGTAAATTAATATAAGAACAAAGTCTTTAAAAAAAATATTAAAGAGAAAAAATTCTTAAAAGTGACCAGAGTGAATTTGGAAACAAAGTGACAAACATAACAGTGATTAAAGATGCTTTAATTCACTTATGGGGTGGTTCAAGGTTAAAAATGATTATGAGAGTTACAAAAAATGATTATAATAATTATTTCATGTGGTTAAAATGTTTATAATTATAAGAAAATGGTGGTTGGAATCTTTTATTTATTGGTTTAACAGTGTTTAAACTAATTATAAAAGGAAAAGATTTTAACATGAAGAGAAAAGTGGGGCAAAGAAGAAATTCTTTTATAGCCACCAGTTTTCTTACTCCAAAAGTAAAATTTACTCTTTCCAGTCGTGAAAAACACTGAAAACAGAAAAGCCAATTGTGGCATCATTGAACCCTGGTTTATACCAAATAACGGCTGGTTTTAGCCATTTTGTGCTATTTTTAGCCATTTCTATAGTAATACCTGGTTTTAAGCCTTCAAAACACGTAATAATGTGTGTAAGAGATTTCAAAAGCAGTTAAAACTGTTTTTACTATGATTGTTTCATCTGAAGGATAGTTTTACCCTCTTGGAAACAGTTAAAACTGCCCTGGTTGGTATCAAAACCTCATCATCAATTGATACACAGACCCTGTGACTCAATTCCTGGCCAAAAGTGAGGAACGTTTGCATTCATTTCTACATCTCATGCCTGTAAGCAAGGAATTTGGGGGTCTTGCTCCCCCTTAGAGCCAAGATTCCTTTTTTTCACCAGAATCAATCTTTCAAATTTTTTTTCTTGAATTCCTCACCATGTATTTTACTTGTAATTTACATATGTAATTCAATTGAGTCTTTACAGTACACGACTGTAATAATTGATACCTTGTATGTAGATCAAAGCTCACTTATGTAATACACATGCACATTTTGACATTTCAATTGAGAATACTTCAATTCCTCATACCTTCTAAGCTACACACAACACCTTGGTTTTAACACAAAAATTGGTGGTTCACACCATATGTGATGTGAATTTAATTAATGTTTTGAGGATTTTCAACTTTTGTACAGAAAATACTAAAAACTTAATTTAAGGTCATTTCCAGTTGAGCTACAGATATTTTACCCAGAGGTGACCCCACCTTGTTTTTTATGAGGAATCCAATGGTACAATAATGTTCATATGTTTATTTATTGAATAAAAATCAATAATAATTTTTATTTAAATTTTTTCCAAAAATATTTTTATTTCAATATTTTTGTTGAAAATTTCTTTTTACTCAATTTTTTCAAGTAAAAATGTGTCACAGGAGCACTTCTAAGTGAAGAGGGCCTGGCACTCAGTAAACTGGGACTCACTGCAGAGGGCTCAAAGGATAAGATACAGAAAAACACTTAAGAGTGTAATCACAGTAATATTGCTAAGAAATACTAATATAAGAAAAGCAGAAACAAAGAATAATAGTAATAAATAAAAGGACCAACCATAACAGTTCCAAGTCCACTGCTTCAACCTGTCAGAAAGAAAGAGGAGGGTTAATAAGTATATGGCCACAGCACCTCATACTGAACAAGCAAGAAGAAAAGCAAAGACTAACTTAATACCAAATAAATATAATATCTAAAAATAATAGTAAGAATATTTATAAAATAATAAATCAACTTAATTCATTAACTGGGGAAACGTTCCCAGGCAAGAGAAAGAGGGGCTGGTATATGTGAGAATCACCAGCCCTGATCCAGACAGAGAGTTTTCATGAGAGGGATGGATGATTTAATTGAATCTGGCCAATACAGGTCCTGTACAATATGTACAGGATCTGTACAGGAGGAGTGGTAGTGTTGAGTGATCATACAGCTTCAGGATGGTGTATCAAAACTGTATTGAGTAATTCCAATCTGTACATGTATTGACAGGCTGTATGGATTTACCAGACTTTACGCATGTTTCAGCAAGGAAGATTGCTGAAACTGATTGCTGATACACACAGTGGATTTCTGATTTGAGGTGTTTGAGTGGATGTAAGATTCAATACCCTTACCTCTGACTAGTGGTTGTCACAGTATCACCCTATTGAAACTGGTGGGCTCCTGAACACCATAATACCCTGCCGCTGTTGAGTGGAATCACAACATCCCCACATTTTTTTCCCAACATTTTCTTTTGATTTTTCTTTTCCTCTTGGCCATTATCCTGAAAATCCTCTCTCTTCTTTGTCCTTGTTTATCTGTCTTCTCCCCTTCTTTTAATCTTGAGTAAGTTCTTCAACCTTTGAATTATACTCTTCTTCTCAATTTCAATCAATAACTTCCTTTAAAGACATGACCCTTGGGTTGTATCCTAAACCTAAGGTCTTAGAGATCTTCACCTCAAACATTGATGAATAATGGGTATATGAATGTATATACCCATTATTGGCCATCCAATTGGTCCTCTTGGGCTTTTTTTCATCTTCATTGGCCTTTGGCATCATCCAAGGAGGGGGCTTGTCCCCATTTTCCTTGAAATTTGGCCTAAAAATTGGTTTTTGGCCATTTTTGGACCCTCTTGAGTATTTTAGGTCCTGGCCATTACTATGGATATTTTTTATGGATTTTTTATGAGGGGCCCTTTTAGCCCTTTTTGTCTTTTTGAGTCCTTTTGGTCTTTGGTGTGTCCTACGGTCCGTGGTTTGTGGTCTGTGGGGGTTACTAGAGCCCCAAAGGCCCAAATTGACCCACATGCTGGGGATCCAGGGGGGTCCATGGGACCATAAAAATGGCCATGGCCTGGTCTCATTGAGAGGGTCCAGGACCATAAAATATGACCTTCCCCAACATTGCAGGAAGGCCTTGGGTGATTGATTGGGGCTATCACTGGCTTCTGGGCCATCTTCATTGATGAATCTTCAGGATTGGAGTGCATTATTCTGGCGCGCTGAATTTTTCTGCATGCACTATTTCTTGAGCCATAAGTTCCAAGCTGACTGAACCCACTGAATCTTCTACTTCTGTGCCACCACCATCTGTTATTTGTGGTTCTGGAATCATCAGTTGGTTGGCTTCACCTTGGTCAATGGCTTCCTCTGGGAACTTTGATCCTGGCCAAACTTATGATGGCTACAAGGCAGTTCAGTTTCTTGATCCTGCTTCTACTGAATATTTGGAAAATGAAAGAGACTTATTTCAACATTTCAACCCAAAATCTTCAAAATATCATTTCTGCTTTTTTGGGAAGAAGCCATGTTGTTGTCCTGGGCCAATGGCTTCCAACGTCAGAAGGTATTTGTGGAGTAAGAAGAATGGGCCTTTTGGAAAAAAGCTCCCAATTTCCGAGGGCCCAACTCCTGATGCTACTTCAGGATATTCTGATTGTGAGTAAAATGAATTTCTTGATTGAATTGAATACTGATACCTTGAATTAGTGACTGGTTCTGGGCAGAGGAATGTGGCAAGATGGAACAATGTTGGAGGATCCATCCCAGTTGGTGGCAGGCCAATCTGGTCCAGCTCAGCAGTCCCAATTTCCAGGATCAATGCTGAAGGTTCAGTGAAAAGAATAAGAATAATTGCCTATTCCCCACCTGATCCGGATGCTGAAGGTAGTGGTACATTGGATGGTGAAGAAGTTGAGGTGGTTGATAATCCAGAACTTCTCCTTCTCAGCCTCCTGCCAAAATATTTCAAAGCCTGCTTATTCCCAGTACCCCTAGAGACTTTCTACCATTCCTGCTTCACCAAGCTCTTCCTACACCAGCCTTGCCATGGTTCCAGCAGTAAGACTGTGAGCCTGTGAGGTATGTTTAACATACCCATAAGGCCACAAATGATTTTATAAACAATTAAATTTGTCTTAAACAGACTTTTTAGTTGAATTTAAAATAAAAAATAATAAAAAATAAGTATAACTTTTTTTTGGATAAACAAAGTTATAATTATTTTGTCATTTTTGGATTCTACACCAAAAATAACCTAGGGTACACCCATAGGGTGTTATACCCAAAAACACTTATTTCTTGTGTTATTAGAAGATTTAAGAATCTCACAGTACTAATGTAACTTTTTTAACATTTTTTTAAATTGTTAAATTTAAGCTTAATTAAGCTTAAATTTAAAGTTACATAAGGTTTATGCAACTTTACCAAAATTTTAGTTAAAATTGAGGTGTGGTGTATATTTACTGAATTGGCTAAGGATTTGCCATACAGAATGTAAATCCTGCGTGAGCTCAATTTAAAAGGTTTTAAGGCCATAGTATGGCTTTAAATAAATAAAAGGGCAAAATCCACGCAAAAAGGTGGGACAAAAGGAAAGGACCAAATAGAGCTGGGGTACCCAGCTTTTTGGATCTGCAATGATTCAATTAAGGTTGTCCACCTGTATTGGAGGATTTTCAACCTTATTTAAGCTTTAAGATTAGACTTTGATCCAACCTTAAGGTTTAAACTGATTTTATCCTAAATTGGATAAGAATTTTAAGCTACCAAGAGGGTAAATCCCAATAAGCATGCTTGGAATCAAGGTTTTAAGAACTGTCAAAGCTTAATCAAGCTTAAAAAGCTTAAATAAGCTTAAAACTTTAAGGTTTCAATCATCAAAACCTTATCAAAACTTAAGGTTTTGTGTGTATTGCTATTTTACGTGGAAAAATAGTAATAACTTCAAAAATTCATTAAAAATCCAAATCTTAATGGATTTGCTTAAAAATTTCACACAGCTTAGAATTTAATATTATCAATATATAAATTAAATTTTAAGTATCTTTTATTAATAAGTTTCCTGGGTAATTAGCCTGGAAAATTACTTTTTTAATTAAGCTTAAAGAAAATTATGATTTCTTTAAAAATTAATTCAGTTTAAGAGATTTCTGCTTGAAACTCTGATTTTATGTTGTTCATGTGATGAACTTTAATATAAATAAACTTATTTTATATTAAAACTTAAAATAATTAAACTAAATGAGGATTAAAGTTACTTGGAGTTAAGAATAACACTGGTAACTTTAAATTGGAAGTAAAAATAAGTTGCCTTAAGTTAAGAACTTAATTTTTAAGCATGGTTTTTCAGTTTTGACCTGAGAACGCCCTCTACATCCATTATGAATCATGAGAGCTGCTCTGTAGACATAAAAAGAGTCTTTTCATCACTGTTTTTGTCCATCATATTCATAATCAATCCAATCATATTAGAAATTTAAACAGGTAAAGTTTTATTAAATATAAAATCTTATTATTAAAAGTAATTCTTAAGTTATTTTTATTCTTTATTTATTAAATTAAAGAATTGAAGTCATAGAATTCAGATTATTGTTGTAATCATCTATAATAAATTTTATTATATAAAATTATCATCTTAAATATCTTTTAAAATCCACAAATTCCTCTCAAAAACTCTTTAATCATAAATTTTAGTATAAAAAGTTGTTTTATCTTTGATTTTATTGATTTTTGGCGTGTTTTTAACTTGTAATCATTATTTAATATAATAACTGTTGTTTTATAACTTGTTGTATCAAATAAATATTATAAGTAAGTTTTCTTTAAAGTTCTATATTTTTTTATCTAGTATTAGTTTTTTTTATATAGAATTTTATTCTATAAAGAATTATTTCTGCACAGTGTGTGATTAATTCTTTTTATAAATAATATTTATATTATTTATAAGTGGTTAATATTCTTATTTTCCACGTGTAATTGTCTCATTAAGAGCTTTACACTTCTTATTGTTATAACTGTCAGTGACTATAACAATAATAGAATAATTATAATTTATTATAATTATTATATTTTTTTTTATTATTATATTATTATAATAATAATTAAATTTATTTTTTTATATAATTATTTTTAATAATTATATTTAAATTTGTGGTTATAATATTTCATTATATTATATTTTTCTACTGAGGACAGTCATAGTACTCTTGATATTGTTACTATTATCAAGAGTTTCATAGACAAACCTTACATTTGGGGGCCTGGCTGTGATTTTAAACCAATTTTTGGGACATAAATCATATTCTAGACCTTATTTTACTTATTTTTGACGTAAAATTGCCATATTTGTCTTAATATTGGCTTTTTTGGGACTTATCCCTTATAAATAATCTTTATAATATTAATAAAGTTAATTTTTCTTAAGAATATTGTTTGAAACAATATACTATTGAGTGACTTGGAATATGTTTCTTTTGTCTAACTAGTGGCTTTTTCACATCACAGACTTGAAATTTATTCTTTGAGTTATTCTAGTATAAAGTGAATAATAAATATAATTTTGATTAATAACTTGTTAATTGCATAATTATTATTTCTTTAAAGAAAATAATAAATCAAATAAAAAATCTGTTAAAAATAAAAAATCTTTACTAAAAATATTTTTTTTCTTTTATCTTAGACATATTTTCTTTATTTTTTGACGTAATTTGCCATAAATTACATAAAAACAACTTTATTTGATAAGTTGAGTTTATAAGTTATTTTTATTGCTTTATAAAATAACTTATATATTTTTTTTCTCTAGTGTCTTCCATCAGAGAAAATTCTTCAGACTCTGAAGCCTCAGAGTCAAGTATTGAAATTCAAACCAGCCCAGCACCAAGGGGTTTAATAACCAAGGAGCCCTTTAAAGGTCCTGCAGGTGAATTCAATCCATTTTTACTCTAATTTTTATTAAAAGTGACGTGAAATGACTCCTACTAGAAGTGGAAGCAACTACTCCATCCAATCAAATGGATCTGGACCAGGACATTCCAGCCATAAATCCAAAAGGCAAGAATGTCCTCCCAGAGGAGAGGCACAAATGGAGGATGCCAGAACTTCCACCAGTTCCCAAAGGTTAGCCAGCACCTTTGAACCTCTTCTTGAGAGTCCAGAAGCTGACATAACTGCTATTGCTGTTAGACCTGAACCATTTCCAACAGGCAACTGTGGAAATTTATCAATCCCAATGGAAAAACTGGTTCCTGGCGTCAAAACAACAAGAGTGGGAACTCCTTCCAAGTCTTTGGATAGGCACCATGAACTCTTATCTTCAAGTGAAGAAGTTCATGGGGCCAGAAAAGACAGAAGATCTTCTATTGGGTTGGACACCAATGTCTGTCAAAGGGCAAGTCCAACAGATAAAAGCTTGGTTGAAAAACCAAAGCATATTATCAGAGGATCAGAAGAAGAAGTTGGCCCAAGGCAAGGACAACAGCCAAGTGGAAGCTCCTCAAGCATCCACCAGCAAAAATCCGCCTCAACAAGTGCCAAAAAAGCCCAAGCAAGCCCCAAAGACCAACCAGAAGGGCAAGCAAAAGGCAAAGGGAAAGGCAAAGCCCAAGTGGAACAAGCCTTACCCTCAGAATTACAGGATTCCAAAGAAGGAAAAGACAGCCATGGACAATGTGTTCAATATGGCAAGAACTTTGATGGAATTCAAAAACAAGGAGGAGGAAAGATTGAACCAATCCTTTCCAAAGAAATAGACCTTGTAAAGCTTGTAACTTACTTTGAATCTTGTAATAAAGAAATTATGGCAAAATTTAAAGCATTTGATCATGTCCAACAAAAGCTGGGCAATGAGATAGTACAAGTTAAAAACCAACAAAAGACCATTATTGGCCTTGAAAATGTTAATAAGGCAAATATTTTGTCTTTGACGCAAATTTGTGAAAGACTTGAGCATAAAGTTACCTTACTCAATCAACCAGATGAGAATTCAATTTCTTTTATAGCTGGACAGTTAAGAGAATTGAAAATACAAGTTCAAAACTTGGAAAATTCAACTGGTCACAATGCAGCTCTTTTTCAAGAACAATTAGAAAAAAGTGACAAAGCAAGACTTGAATTGAAAGAAGATATTCAATCAAGTATTAATAATATATCACTAAAAAATGAATTGCCAAGGCAATCCACACCATTTCTTGACAGAAATGTTCTTAACTTGAATAATGATTTACATCATACAACTTCAAGTAAAGATGTGGAAACTGCTTGAAATTTCAAGGACATTCCTAGATTAGAGGAATGGCCAACCTTCAGTGGTGAAGGAGAATATAATCATATGGAATTTATGAAAACAATTGATATGTTCAAAGAAGACTTTAACATACCAGATGAATACATAAGTGCCAGATTACACTCATTATTTACCAAATCAGCTAAGAAATGGTATTATAAAATGAGACAAGACCATGGTAAACATTCCTGGCCTTGGTGGAAAGAACAAGTTATTTCCAAATGGGCAAATGATTCCTGGAGATTTAGAATGGAAAATTCTTTTGAGGAAGCCATTTTTAATATTGAGAGGGACAGGCCCATGACTTGGTTTCTTAAACAGAAGGACAGATTAACTGCCCTTCATCCTGATATGTCTGAACCAATGGTACATAAAAGGATATTAAGAAAGTGTGGTGGTGACCTTGAGCATGCTATAAGAAGCAGATGTATTGAGCCTTGCTCTACAGAAGATTATATCAATGCTATGGAGGATATCACTACTAGAACAAAAATTGGAAGAAGTTGGTATAAACCTCCAATAGACAACAAGACTAGTGGGAAACCAATTTCAAAACCAAATAAACCACATGACAGACCTCCTTTGAAATGTCATAAATGTGGAAGCACATCTCATTTAGCAAACACTTGTCCAAAAAAGACAAGAGTCAATGAGATAAATGTTGAAAAAGTGGAAGACACAAAAGAAACTGATGTAGCTTTACATGAAAGTGATTCTGAACCTTCAGAAGAAGAAGAAACATCAGAAGAACTTAGTATAGAGAATATTAATGTTTCTTTTGAGGTCACTGAGGTACATACTCACTTACCACAGTACAGTGATGAATGTATGGATCTCATACATGTGCAAGATGCCAGAATGCAAAAAACCAAACCTGCCAGAGGTAAAGGTTATACAGCTGGGTCATCTTGTATCACTAATATTGTGATAAATAACACAGAAGCCAAGATACATCTTGACTCAGGTGCTTTTTGCACTTGTGTTGGGAAAGATTATCTTGACAAAATTTATACCAATTGGCAAGACAAGTTGATGCCAATTGAAGGTGTAAAATTCAGCAGTGCTAGCCAGAATATGCATCCTTTGGGTATATTTGAAGCTACAATAATATTTCCTCACCCTGCAGGAAGTATGAGATTGAAAGCTGAATTTGTTGTTATGAATAATTGTACTTCACAACACTTTATACTTGGGAATGATTATCTCAATATCTATGGTATAGATATTAATAATCATAAGGACAGATATTTCACTATAGGGGAAAATAAAAGGCAAAAATTTGCTTTTTCTCCAGAAAGAAAAGAAATTACTGTCATTCAACAAGTAAAAAATGTTAATAAAGAAAAATTTGTGTCAGATCAATTAAGTGAAGCACAAATTAGTCCTGAATTAACACCAGAAATGAAGGAAGAACTTATTGAAATTTTATTTCAATTTCAAAAAGCCTTTGCTTCTGATGATGAACCACTTGGGGCTATCAAAGGCCACGAAGTGGATATCATGCTTAATGTGGAGAGACCTTACCCCCCACTATTAAGAAGACCAGCTTACCCAGCTAGCCCTAGGGCTAGAGAAGCATTAGAAAGTCATATTCATGAACTAATGAAACTGGGAGTTCTTAGAAAAGTTGGACACAATGAGGAAGTGGAAGTCACAACTCCAGTAATCATTACTTGGCATAATGATAAGTCAAGGATGGTTGGGGATTTTAGGGCATTGAATACCTATACTATTCCAGACAGGTATCCAATCCCTAGAATCCATGAGACTTTGACTCAATTATCCAAAGCAAAGTTTATTACTTCCATGGATGCTCTTAAAGGCTTCCATCAGAATGTTTTAACACCTCATGCAAGGAAATTATTGAGAATAATAGCTCATTGTGGTATTTATGAATATTTGAGGATGCCTTTTGGTATTAAAAATGCACCCTCTCATTATCAAAGAATGATGAATACCATATTCCCACATGAATTATCAGAGGGATGGTTAATCATTTATATTGATGACATTATCATTTGTTCAGAAACCTGGCAATCACATTTAGAGAGACTTTCATTAGTACTTAAGAAAATTCTACAAGTGAACATGAAAATTTCTCTTAAAAAATGTAATTTTGGGTTTCATGAGTTGAAAGCTCTGGGACATGTAGTATCAGGACTAAGCCTTGGTGTTGACAAAAACAAAGTGGCTGCAGTTTTACTGAAACAAATGCCCCAGAACAAAAAAGAGATGATGTCTTTCTTAGGATTTGCCAGTTATTACAGGCAACACCTTAAAGATTTTGCAATCCATGCCAGATCATTATACAGAATTTGTGATCAACAAACTGTTTTTGAAATGACACAGGAGAGAATTCAAGCATATGATAAAATCAAGTATGCCTTGACCAATGCACCATTATTATTGATGCCAGACTGGAAACTTCATTTCAAGCTGTATATTGATGCATGTGGTGATGGTTTAGGAGCTGCTCTTCATCAAGTTCAAATTGTCAATGACAAACCTTATGAAGGTCCAGTTTGTTTTATTTCAAGACAAATTAAACCTACTGAGGCAAGATATGGAGCTAGCCAAATGGAGTGCCTTTGCCTTGTTTGGGCTCTGGAAAAACTTCATTATTATCTTGATGGTAGTGTGTTTGAAGTAATTACTGATTGTAATGCAGTAAAATCACTTCTTAACATGAAGACTCCAAACAGACACATGTTAAGATGGCAGATTGCTATACAGGAGTATAGAGGCAATATGACCATAGTACATAAAGCTGGAAATATTCATAAGAATGCTGATGGCTTAAGTAGATGGGCATTACCCAATACACCTGATAATCCTGCCTATGTTCCTACAAGTGCAGAACCTCAAATTCCAATTGAAGGAATTAATATCACAGATGTTGGAACAGAATTCTTTGAAGAGGCTAGAGAAAGCTACAAGCAAGATAAGAATTGTCATATTCTTACTGCTCTACTTGACAAAGATTGTAAAGATGTAGCCTTGGCTAATTCTCTGGATGATATTTGGAAAACATCTTATGATAATGGAAGATTTCATTTGTTTGATGGTATACTATATCATAGATCTAAACACACATGTGTCATGGTCCTATGTAGTAGAATGTTGATTAACACAATACTACTAGAATGCCATGATAACATTTATTCTGGACATCTGTCTGAAGACAGAACAATGGAAAGAATTAAGACATGTGCCTGGTGGCCATCTTGGAGAAAAGATGTAATTGAGTACTGTCATAGTTGTGATAGATGCCAGAAAGCCAATAAAGCTACTGGTAAAAGATTTGGTTTAATGATCCATATTCAAGAACCAAGTACCCCATGGGAAGTGGTTCACATGGATTGGGTAACTGCTTTACCACCTGGAGGTGATAAAAGTTACAATGCATGTCTTGTTATTGTGGACAGATATAGCAAAACACCAATCTTTTTACCATGTCATAAAGATGACACAGCTATGGATACAGCTCTTTTGATTTGGAACAGAGTCATATCCCATACTGGTCTCTTTAAAAATATCATTAGTGATAGAGACCCAAAATTCACATCAGCCTTATGGACTAATCTACATACGCTTTTGGGTACAAAATTATCATTTTCAACAGCCTACCATCCACAAACAGATGGACTGGCAGAAAGAATGATTCAAACCCTTGAGGACATGATCAGAAGATTTTGTGCTTATGGCCTGGAGTTTAAAGATTCTGATGGCTTTACCCATGATTGGTGTACTCTTATACCAGCATTGGAATTAGCCTACAAAATCTCCATCCATGCTTCAACAGGCAAGACTCCTGCAATGTTGGAAAAAGGATGGAACCCCAAACTTCCAGTTGATACTTTGAAAAAAGATTTGGTTGACATTCATCCAACTGCTTCAAGCTTTAAGCTGCTGCTTGATAAAGTGAGACATCATGCAAATCAAAGCATGAATGATGCCTTTGAATATGCTAAGCAGAAATGGGATAAAAGTCATAAGACACCAGAATTCAAAGTAGGGGACTTAATACTAGTTTCAACCTTGAACTTCAATAATATTAAAGGTCCAAAGAAATTGAAAGATTCCTTTGCAGGACCATTTATTCTTAAAGCCCTCCATGGGACAAATGCAGTACAAGTAGAACTGTCAGGAGAGTTAGGAAACAAACACCCAACTTTCCCTGTCAGTCTTGTAAAGCATTACACATCAAGTGATAAGGAATTATTTCCTTTGAGAAATAAAACACCCTTAGAAGTACCCCCACTTGAACCAAGTGAGGAAAAGAAAGTACTGAAAGTCTTAAAAGAAAGAAGACTTAGGGGTAAAAATGAAAGAGAATACTTAGTCAGGTACAGAAATCCACAACATGAAGATGAGTGGGTTGAAGAAAGTAGAATACCTGATTCCCAAAAGTTTCTCAGAAGATTCAGACATGAGAGAAGACCAATTCCTCAATAAAAAGTTTGAATTGTGTGCTTTACATACTTGAACAGTATAAGTAGAGAGGTTGGACAGTGGATCATACCCCCCCCAAATAACTTGGGGGTATACTACAAAAGAAAATTGTGGTACAATTTTTTTTTTGGTGGTAGGGAATGTGAGCCTGTGAGGTATGTTTAACATACCCATAAGGCCACAAATGATTTTATAAACAATTAAATTTGTCTTAAACAGACTTTTTAGTTGAATTTAAAATAAAAAATAATAAAAAATAAGTATAACTTTTTTTTGGATAAACAAAGTTATACTTATTATGTCATTTTTGGATTCTAAACCAAAAATAACCTAGGGTACACCCATAGGGTGTTATACCCAAAAACACTTATTTCTTGTGTTATTAGAAGATTTAAGAATCTCACAGTACTAATGTAACTTTTTTAACATTTTTTTAAATTTTTAAATTTAAGCTTAATTAAGCTTAAATTTAAAGTTACATAAGGTTTATGCAACTTTACCAAAATTTTAGTTAAAATTGAGGTGTGGTGTATATTTACTGAATTGGCTAAGGATTTGCCATACAGAATGTAAATCCTGCGTGAGCTCAATTTAAAAGGTTTTAAGGCCATAGTATGGCTTTAAATAAATAAAAGGGCAAAATCCACGCAAAAAGGTGGGACAAAAGAAAAAGACCAAATAGAGCTGGGGTACCCAACTTTTTGGATCTGCAATGATTCAATTAAGGTTGTCCACCTGTATTGGAGGATTTTCAACCTTATTTAAGCTTTAAGATTAGACTTTGATCCAACCTTAAGGTTTAAACTGATTTTATCCTAAATTGGATAAGAATTTTAAGCTACCAAGAGGGTAAATCCCAATAAGCATGCTTGGAATCAAGGTTTTAAGAACTGTCAAAGCTTAATCAAGCTTAAAAAGCTTAAATAAGCTTAAAACTTTAAGGTTTCAATCATCAAAACCTTATCAAAACTTAAGGTTTTGTGTGTATTGCTATTTTACGTGGAAAAATAGTAATAACTTCAAAAATTCATTAAAAATCCAAATCTTAATGGATTTGCTTAAAAATTTCACACAGCTTAGAATTTAATATTATCAATATATAAATTAAATTTTAAGTATCTTTTATTAATAAGTTTCCTGGGTAATTAGCCTGGAAAATTACTTTTTTAATTAAGCTTAAAGAAAATTATGATTTCTTTAAAAATTAATTCAGTTTAAGAGATTTCTGCTTGAAACTCTGATTTTATGTTGTTCATGTGATGAACTTTAATATAAATAAACTTATTTTATATTAAAACTTAAAATAATTAAACTAAATGAGGATTAAAGTTACTTGGAGTTAAGAATAACACTGGTAACTTTAAATTGGAAGTAAAAATAAGTTGCCTTAAGTTAAGAACTTAATTTTTAAGCATGGTTTTTCAGTTTTGACCTGAGCACGCCCTCTACATCCATTATGAATCATGAGAGCTGCTCTGTAGACATAAAAAGAGTCTTTTCATCACTGTTTTTGTCCATCATATTCATAATCAATCCAATCATATTAGAAATTTAAACAGGTAAAGTTTTATTAAATATAAAATCTTATTATTAAAAGTAATTCTTAAGTTATTTTTATTCTTTATTTATTAAATTAAAGAATTGAAGTCATAGAATTCAGATTATTGTTGTAATCATCTATAATAAATTTTATTATATAAAATTATCATCTTAAATATCTTTTAAAATCCACAAATTCCTCTCAAAAACTCTTTAATCATAAATTTTAGTATAAAAAGTTGTTTTATCTTTGATTTTATTGATTTTTGGCGTGTTTTTAACTTATAATCATTATTTAATATAATAACTGTTGTCTTATAACTTGTTGTATCAAATAAATATTATAAGTAAGTTTTCTTTAAAGTTCTATATTTTTTTATCTAGTATTAGTTTTTTTTATATAGAGTTTTATTCTATAAAGAATTATTTCTGCACAGTGTGTGATTAATTCTTTTTATAAATAATATTTATATTATTTATAAGTGGTTAATATTCTTATTTTCCACGTGTAATTGTCTCATTAAGAGCTTTACACTTCTTATTGTTATAACTGTCAGTGACTATAACAATAATAGAATAATTATAATTTATTATAATTATTATATTTTTTTCATTATTATATTATTATAATAATAATTAAATCTATTCTTTTATATAATTATTTTTAATAATTATATTTAAATTTGTGGTTATAATATTTCATTATATTATATTTTTCTACTGAGGACAGTCATAGTACTCTTGATATTGTTACTATTATCAAGAGTTTCATAGACAAACCTTACAAAGACTATCCCCCATATTCACCTCTCAACAACTCCAACCTGCGGCCAGCTCAAGTAGAAGAAGAGAAGAGCTTTCACCTTTGCCGTTCCCTGCCGCCCAAGTATTTCAGCAAAGGGATTGTTGGCTTATCCAAGTTACCAGAGAAGATTCAAATACAGAAAGTAAAAATCAAGATGCTGTGGCCAGGTCTTTTAGACAAGTTGATAGAAACATTAGGGAGTTTATTATGTATGCTAATGACAGAAATATTCATGGTACTGCTTCTGAAGAGATGGCTGCAAAATTTGCCTGGTATGAAGATGAATTAATCAATGATTTCCAAAGAACATTTGATCAAATTGGTAGAGATAACTAGTTTCCTTGTCCTTGTTTGTGTTTGGTTTGACTTCTACCCCCACCCTTATGACTACTGAGAATAAAAAAAATTAATGGAACCTCCTGTAACAAGCACTCATCAGGGGTAAGGGCATTCATACTTAAACCCACTCAAACACCTCAAACAAGCAAATCTACTGTGTGTATCAACATTCATTTTAAGCAATGCTCCTTTCTGAAACATTCATACAGTCTGGTTTATCAATACATCCTGTCAATACTTCTACAGGTTGGAATTACCCAATACAGTTTGGAGACACCATTTCCAAACTGTATGATCACTCAATACCACCACTCCTCTTGTACAGGACCTGTATTGACCAGACTCAATTAAATCATCATTTATTCCCATGAAAATTCTCTTTCTGGATCAGGGCTGGTGATTCTCACATATACCAGTCCCTCTTTCTTCCCCTGGGGACTTTTCCCCAGTTAATTAATTTAGTTTATTTATTATTTCATAATTATTCTTATCCTTATTTTGGGTATTATAATTATTTAATTTAAAGTTATTCTTTGCCTTTTCTTTCTTAGCCTGTACAGTATGAGTTGGGTGGCCATATCCTTATTAACCCTTCACTTTCCATTCTGACAGGTTGAAACAGTGTACTTGGACTTGTTTGTGGTTGGATTTTTTATTCTCTTACTCTTATTCTTTTTTTCTGCTTTTCTTATTCTTCTTTTATTAGTAATTCATCATCTTACACTCTTAAGTGTGTTTATCTCTTATCATATCTTTGAGCCCTCCATAAGTGAGTCCCAGTTTACTGCGTGCCAGGCCCTCTTCACTTAGAAGAGCCCCTGTGATACCTCCCAATACATGATATAACAGAGGATGCTTTTGCTTTGAAGATAAAAGAAATAAAGTGAAATATACAAGTGAATAAAAGAAAGAAAATGAGAGAAAAGAGAGTAAAGAAAAGAAATAGAGAAATTCCTGAGGTTTTTCCTTCTTGTGGCGAGTTTCTTGTTTTTGGCCAAGAATTGTCTGAAAGATAAAAACCAATCATTTGATGCTCACAGAGTGGCCAAGGTAATGCTTTACAAGTAGGACCCTCAGGGATGCATACCAGGAGATGGAACTTACTTTAATAGCTACCACTCCCCACCAAGCACCATAAAATCGAATAACCTTTCCATAGTTGACTTTGACGTAAGTAATATCTTGAATAATGATGATTGGCATAAATTGGAAAAAAATGAAATGAAAAAGGAAAAAGGAATTTGGCCATATCTCAAAGAAAAGTCCAAATCTGAGGGTATTGATGTTGCAAGGGCTGTCAGCCTGTGATTCAAAACCAGAGCACAAGCATGAAAGCCAGATAGCATAAGTCAATGGTATAGCCAAGATACCACCAAAACATGGAGCTGAGCCAAATCACCTAAAAAGGTGTCAAAAAAAGAGGAAACGTACCCCTTTCAAAATATACAAGTCCCATCACCATAGGACAAACAATAACAAAGTTATTCCTGCTCAAAGTTGTTGCTGAGCATAAAACTTAAATTTCACCTCACATCTGAAATACAGAGTAAGAGTCCTGAATGCATCAAATGGGTATTCAAAATGAAGCTCCAAGTCAGGGCTATCTAATGGTACCAGCAAAACTGAGCTAACACCAGTATTACTGAAGGTATGGTCAAATTCAGGCCAAATAAGGGTAAATAAAATATTCACCTCTCATCTAATTTCTACAGTTTTAGTGTGAGAAACCTAAAGTGGGGTCTTTTTGGAAAGAAAAAAATCGGGGATATCTTATGGTGCCATTCATATCCTCATATCTTATCTAGAACAAAAGTTATAAGGCAAACAAGCCCAATACAGCTTTTGCCTAAAACCATGCATATGTACAAAAATCTTGTACATGGGATAACTTTGCCATATCTAACAATAACCATATGAAGGGAGGTACCATTGTGTAGAACACATACAGGGCTACACACTGAACCAAACTTGAGGTTGATATCTCAAGAACTGACAAAGGTATGGCTGTTTTAAGGTCAAAATCCCTCAGTTTGGCAAATACAGCCTTACCATGGGAGAATATCCCATAGGCATGATTATGAGGTGTCAAACAGACAAAGAAGCTTGTTTTTGCTTCAATACCTCATATTTCATTCAATACTGGGGTCCCATACAGGTTCTGTACAGCATTCTACGAGTCATACACATCAGAATCAGGCTGTGTGGGCCCCAGATGAAAACTTTCACCATATATTGGTGAAAGCTGCCCAGATGTGGTTTCAAAACCACATTTGGGCCCAATACAGGCTATACAGGCCTTTTTAAAACCACAAGCCTGTCCTGGGGAGTGAAAAATCTTCACTTCCTCCACGTGAAAAGGTCTAGCTACCTTTTCACCCCATTCCAGGATAAAAAGGGGCCTTTCCACGGCCAGAAAAGGTTTCCTCATCCTGATCTTGAATTCCTACGTAGTACAACTGTGAAAAAGAGTTATACTCTTGCAAAATAACCAGGTATACTTTAATTTTAAGTATTGTAGTCTTTATTATTGTAATCCAACAGGAAAATCTACGCCCAGGGCTTTCAACAGTGCTCACCACCACTATTCCGCAATAGTAAATCCCTTTCATTTTATTTATAAACCCTTTATTTTAAACCTTTATCACTGCATCACAGTCATAGTTGAAGTTTTAAATAGTTTAATTACTTCTTCATCATAGACTTAGCCTGACATTTTGTGGGCCTGGCTGTGTTTTTATTTTGAACATTAAAAGTGTGTTTTTTCACTTATTCTCTATTCTGACATTTGTTTTATCTTTATTTAGGCATAAAATCTCTTAAAAAATATATAATATATATTGTATTATATATTTTCTAAGTGGTATATGTCTTATACCCATTCTTATTAATACTATTATTGAGTGGTTAATAACCATAAAACTCTTATTTTTGGTGGGTTTTACATATAAAAACACATTAAGCCATCAATACAGTCCAAATTTTAATTAAATAAGGACACCTCTTACTGTAAAACCAAAAGTTGAGGCATGGTGAGGTGTATTGTTAATTCAATCACCCCCTTATACAAACCACTTTTTACAGATTATACTTGCTAATCACAAGTAATTTATGAGATACTAGTATACAAACAGTATACCAGATTTCTGTAAGCTGTAATACTGACGTGGAGTTGTTAATTCAATTATACTGTCATTATACAGGGCATATTGTAGTAATATACAAGCCCAGAGGCCATCCTTAGACATGCAAACAGCATCTTAAGAAGTCTTAACTGACACTAAGCCCTCTTTTCCTGTTTGATTCAGTGGAAGAAAACTACATACCACTAGAAACACAGTCACAGGCCAACACACCAGTGACACCCTCAGAGCCAGAGGGCAGCAAGGGAAAAGGAAAGAGGCACAGTGAAGGCCTTATCACAGCAAAGAAGTGGACACCAATTGCCACCCAGAGGAGCATAAAACCACAAAACTCTGCTTCAATACGAGGTAAACCAACCTTAACAGCTTGTACAGGGAATATTACCATAATTAACCCAGCTTTAACCTCTAAAGGTAAATTGCCCAAATTAGCAGACAACAAATTTTTACAAGGCACAGTCAAAGGGAAATACCCTAAGAACATAAAGTTTTTGACTGCTTGCAAACACTGATATGTCACCTGCATACCTCAGAGACCTTGGCTTCCAAACAAACAAACCAGCTTACAGAGAAGGTTTTTCCAGAAACAGAATACCTGGAAGACAACACCTTAGACACAGTGGTGGATGGCAAAAAACTGAGGAAAATCATACCAAAACTGCCATGCACATTCCCATTCAACAGGAAGCTCAAATCAGAGGACTGGAAAGATATGGATCAAGTTCTTCAGCTCCACCAACTCCTCAAAGACTTATTTCAATGGAGCATGGACAACAAGAGGTTCAACCTAGCATCTCACTGCGCAGAACTTGGAGCACGTTTCCAGAAGATCTGTCTCAAAGAGATATACTTCAAAGACCTTATGATAATCACCAAAGGTTGGAATCCTGCCAGGAAGTTCAGACTCCTGTAGGTGAGGGCAAACAGGAGAAGGGAGAATCAAGCCACTATCCAAGCTATAGAAGAACAACTTACCCAGACAGGGAACATTCAGATTCCTTCAGGCTCACAAGGAGAAGGCCAAATCAACTCTCCAGTGGCTTCACACCATTTAGAAACCAACATGCCAGTGGCCAAGAGTCACCATTCTTCACACTCCCAGGGGGATCCAGGAGAAGACAAGGACACAAGGGCAAGAACAAGACCTCTGTTCACCAAAAGCAGAGAGAGTTCCACTCAATGATCCAGAAACTGTTGTACTTGGTGAAAGAAGTACACAAGAACCAGAAGTAGTTGTAAATAACTCTAGAATAAATAGCCCCCTTAATAGAAATATTACCCCCACTCAGATTGAACATAATTCTGTCTCACCTGAGAGTAACTTAAACAGTGATGCACTGTGGTTAAAAATGTCCCAATATGCTGAGCAAACTCAAAAGCAGTTTGCACAACTTGAAGCAAGCCATGATAGGATGAACAAATTAACAGCCTCCATGGATAAAATTGTTAAAACCCTTCAAGAAGGACATGCTCAATTGAGAAAAGCCTCTGAAGAAACCAACAAAATACTGAACATAGTCTTTGAAGAACAAAACCACAGCAAAAGGGACAGGAATTGTCTGGATCAAGACATAAACAAAATGTTTAATGTCTACCATCACATGAAGCCCCAACCACAAGGCCATGTTATGGATAATCCATATTACCAAGATGACATCAAACCAGATGCTATGTTGGTTGATAAGGCAAGATCCCCATCACAATACCAGGATGGAGATAATATGTCTTATTCTGGAAAGCAAGCCTTGAAACAGCTTCCTAAGGACTCAAGCTCGCCCAAATTCTCTGGAACAGGAGAATATGATCATATTGAACTCATAGATTATATTGATGGACTCTTCATTGATGTACCAAGCATACCAGACTACTGGATTACTGCTAGACTCAATACAGCATTTAAAGGTCATGCTAGTATATGGTACACAGAAATGAAAGAAATCCATGACAGGCAAAACTGGCCATGGTGGAAGAGTCAAATTATCCAAAAGTACAGAAATGGTACTTGGATATGGCAAAAGACCATGTCATTTGAAAATGACAAATACTCGGTGGACAAAGATCCATATGAGTGGTGTCTTAGACAGTCTAAAATACTCAAAGCCATTGATCCTCAAATGAACACTCAAATGAGGAATCACAAACTTCTGACACAAATGCCAGGAGAACTAGAGCATGCAGTAAAATGCAGATGCAACCACAATTGCACTCTAGCTGACATTGCAAACACCTTACAAGATGTAAGAAAAAGGACTAATATAGGGAACTTCACCCCATATAGAAGCAGTAGTTTCAAAGAGAAACAACCTTTCAGGGTAGAGTTTAAAGACAAACCCAAGGAAAGAGTGGCAGAAGTGACTAAGAAGGAAAATTCTTGTCGCAATTGTGGCTCAACAGACCACTATGCCCACAACTTTCCAAAGGAAAAGAAAAAAGTCTATGCCATTGAGAAAGTCCCAGAGGAGGAATCCCCAATAGAGGACTTTGACTCAGACTCTATTGGAGATGCCATCAGAGAAAAATCTGAGGAGGAGAAGGACCCAAGGGAATAATTTCTAGTGGAATACCAAGAGGAAACCCCACTTGAAATACAGGACATACAGTTGGAAGCAGGCATGCCACAAGACACTGCCAACAGAAACTTGTGCAAACACACACAGGATGCACAAATGTTCCTGGTTACACCAACCAAAGGGATGGCATACAACATGGAAAAGCCACAAAAATGACTGTTTGTATTGACAATGCTCAACATCCATTGATCATTGACAGTGGAGCACACTGCTCCATAGTGGCCAGGAATTTTCTGGATAACCACTTCCCAAATTGGGAAACCCAGATTTTTCCCACCAAGGCAAAGAACTTCAAAAGTGCTTCAGGGAAGATGACTTTTATTGGGACAATTATCAAAGAGATAATTATACCCCACAAGAAGGGTAATATCAGACTCAATCCTGAGTTTGTATTGCTTGATGATTCCCACATCCAAGGGCTCTTACTGGGGACAGATTACCAGAGGATGTATGGTATTGACATTTACAACAGTAAAAACAGGCACATTACCATTGGTACCAACAAGGAAAAGAAATTTTCACTTTATATATACCAAGTATCTGCCCAAGATCCACTGGAAGAACTACTTAATGAATTCAGAGAGGGACAGTTCAGCACTACCCTCACCAGTAAACAGAAACTAAGCTTACTGAAGATGCTGAGAAAGAACAGACCAGCATTTGCCATTGGGGAGGAACCATTAGGAAATATTAAAGGCCATAATATAGAACTATATCTTGATGTGGAAAGACCTTATTCACACATGCTCAGGAGACCTTCTTACCCAGCAGGTCTGGAAACCAGGAAAGAAATTGAAAAACATATCAATGAACCCCTGGACATGTATGTCATCAGAAAGATTGGATATAATTAAATAGTTGAAATTACCACCCCAGTCTTTATCACCTGGCATTATGGCAAGCCTAGGATATGTGGAGGTTTCAGAGCTCTGGATAACAATACAAAAGCTGACATGTATCCTATACTAAGGATACCTCATTCCTTAGACAAACTGTCAAAAGCCAAATACATAACCAAAATAGATTGTATGAAAGGCTTCCACCAAAATGGAGTCAAACCAAACTTCATGAAGTTATTCAGAATCATATGCCATATGGGCATATATGAGTACACCAGGATGCCATTTGGCATTAAAAATGCACCAGCCCACTTCCAAAGGATGATGGACACAATATTTCAAGATGAAATACTGGAATGCTGGATGGTAGTATATATTGATGATAT
This sequence comes from Austropuccinia psidii, assembly GCA_023105745.1. Classification (NCBI taxonomy): domain Eukaryota; kingdom Fungi; phylum Basidiomycota; class Pucciniomycetes; order Pucciniales; family Sphaerophragmiaceae; genus Austropuccinia; species Austropuccinia psidii. The sequence goes on from JALGQZ010000001.1 coordinate 25,149,791, forward strand.
CATTATATACTCAGAGATATGGGACGACCATGTACAATACATAGACAGAGTACTAAGTGAATATACACCCATCAATCTGAGAATTTCACTGAAAAAGTGTAATTTTGGCCAAAAAGAGCTACCAGCTCTAGGACATAAAGTCTCAGGTCTTAGTCTGGCAATTGACCAGAATAAAGTAGCAGCAGTACTTCAGAAGCCACTACCAAGAAAAATCAAACAGATGCAATCTTTCCTTGGGTTTGCTAGCTACTATAGAAGCCACATCAAACATTTTTCCCACATAACTAGGAGGTTATACAAGTTATGTTTAAAAGATTTAGTTTTTGAAATTACCAAGGAAAGAAGGGATGCATATGAGAGGATCAAATATGAACTCACAAATGCACCTGTTCTCATCTTGCCTGACTTTGAACTACCATTCAAGTTATACATAGATGCAGCATGTAGCCAAGGCGTAGGAACAGCCCTTCACCAGAGACAAATTGTGGATGGAGAACCAAGAGAAGGAGTAATATGTTACATCTCTAGGAAGCTGAAAGATTCAGAAGCCAGGTATGGGGCCACCCAGACTGAATGTCTATGTCTAGTCTGGGCTCTATAGAAACTCCATTATTATTTGGAGTGTGCAGTCTTTGAAGTCTACACAGACTGCACAGCCTTGAAGTCTTTAATAAACATGAAGACTACCAAAAGAAACATGCAGAGGTGGAAAATATCCATCCAGGAGTATAGAGGGAGTATGACCATCATATACAAAGAAGGTAACAGTCATACCAATGCAAATGGCCTTAGCAGATGGCCACTGGATAATGTCAAAAGCAATCCAGATTATGACCCTGAAGTTGCAGCCAAGATCCTTATCCATTTCATGGAAATAGATAGGAAGAACAACTTCAGAATCTCTGAATGGGCACCAGGAAGTGGTACCCTTGACAGTAGAAACAATGATTCAGAAGGAACAGAAACCCCCATACTGGGAATAAGTTCCTCAGAACTGCACAATTAATTTTTTATTGCAGTACTGAAATCCTATTCCAAAAACAAACAATATGGCATATTACTACAACTCCTTCAACAAAGGTACAGGAGTCCAGAACTGGAATCCCAACTGGAAGAACCCTGGTTGAGTTCCTATAAGGATAATAAGTTCTTCCTTGTAGATGGCCCGCTCTACCATAGATAAAAGCACACAAGTGCACTCACAGTGGTAGACAGAGACCACATCTCACTGATCCTGTAGGAATGCCATGACTGCCCCTATATGAGACACATGAGTGAAGACAGGACCAAAGAACGGGTAGCAAGCACAGCTTGATGGCCCAAGTGGGAAAAAGAGCTGGGTGAATACATCATCACTTGTGAAAGATGCCAAAAGCAAATAGGAAACATGGGAAGAAGTATGTGTTACTTCAACACATAGAAGAACCCAAACACCCATGGGAAACCATCAATATGGACTGGGTTAAAGGACTTGTCCCAGGAGGCAAAGAAAACTACAATGCCTGTTTAATCATATTTGATAGGTTCAGCAAGAGTATGAGGTGCCTACCATCTCACAAAGAGGATACAGCCATGGATACTGCTCTGTTGTTCTGGAACAACATCATATCCACCTGTAGAGTCCCTAAAATCTTAATAATTGATAGGGACCCAAAGTTTACATCTGAATTTCGGACCAACCTCTATGACATGCTGGGCACTAAGCTTTCTTTTTCTACAGCTTACCATCCACAAACAGATGGACTAGCTGAGAGGATGATCCAGACAATGGAGGACATCCTTAGAAGATTCTGTGCCTATGGCATGGAATACAAGGATCATGAAGGATACACCCATGACTGCGTTACCCTTCTACCAGAAGTTCAACTGGCTTATAAAACAAGTCAACACTCTATCACAGGAAAAACACCTGTGCTGGTAGAGAAAGGGTGGAATCCCCTACTTCCTGTGGATCACCTGAAGAATAATCTTCTAACCATCCACCCCACAGCCAAAGATTTCCATGAAATGTGGAACAGAGCTTGTGACACAGCTGCCAAATGCAAAGCTTAGACAAAAGAATATAAAAAGCAGAGGTGGGACAAATCACACATGGAACCTGAATTTAAAGAAGGGTACCAAGTGTTAGTGTCTACACTTAACTTTAATAATCTCAAAGGACCCAATAAGATGAGAGACTCATTTGTAGAGCCCTTCACTATCATTAAATTGATAGGGAAAAATGAAGTGGAAGTCAAACTAACAGAGGAGTTTTCCAGGAAACGCCCAGTCTTTCCAGTGAGTTTAGTCAAGCCATACTTCCAGACAGAGGAGGATAAATTCCCCTCCAGGAAGAAGAACCCCACACCACCAGAAATAGTTTAGGTGAAGGATTCCCCTGGACCAGTGAAGAAAATAATCAGGGCCAGGAAGAGCAGACTTAATGGTAGGGATCAGAGACAATACTTAGTCAGATTCAAAAACCAAAAAGCTGGTAAGGACAAATGGTTGGCAGAAGTTGCCATACCAGATGGGAAACTTCATTTAGTGATATTCAGAGCCTCTAGGAGGATTTAACAGTCTCATCAATGATGAGCCTTTTTTAGAGGGAGGGTATGTCAGCCTGTGACTCAGAACCTGAGCACATGCATGACAGCCAGATACCATAAATCAATGGTATATACAAGATACCACCAAAACATGGAGCTGCACCAAATCAGCTCAAAAGGTATCAAACAAAAGAGGAAACGTACCCCTTTCCAAATATACAAGTCCCATCACCATAGGACAAACAATAACAAAGTTGTTGCTGAGCATAATCCTTAAATTTAACCTCTCATCTGAAATACAGAGTAAGAGGCCTAAACCCATCAAATGGGTATTCAAAATGAAGCGCCAAGTCAGGGATATCCAACGGTACCAGCCAAACTGAGCTAGCACCAGTATTACTGAAGTTATGGTCAAATTCAGGCCAAATAAGGGTGAATAAAATATTCACTTCCCATCTAATTTCCACAGTTTTAGTGTCAGATACCTAGAGTGGGGTCTTCTTTGAAATAACACAATCAGGGCTATCTGATGGTGCCATTCATTTCCCCATATCACATCTAGAACAAAAGGTATAAGGCAAACAAGCCCAATACAGCTTTTGCGTAAAACCATGCATATGTACAGAAATCCTGTACATGGGATAACTTTGCCATATTTAACTATAACCATATCAAATGAGGTATCATCGGGTAGAACACATACAGGGATACACACCGAACCAATTTTGAGGCAATATCTCAAGAACCGACAAAGTTATGGCTATTTTAAGGTCAAAATCCCACAGTTTGGCAAATACAGCCTTACCATGGGACAAAAAAGCTTGTTTTTACTTCAATACCTCATAGTTCATCCAATACTGGGGTCCCATACAGGTTCTGTAAAGCATTCTACGTGTCATACACGTCAGAATTAGGCTGTTTGGTCCCCAGATAAAAATTTTCACCCTATATTGGTGAAAACTTCTCAGATGTGGTTTCAAAACCACATCTGAGCCCAATACAGGTTATACAGGCCTTTTGCAAACCACAAGCCTGTCCTGGAGAGTGAAAGTCTTCACTTCCTCCGCGTAAAAAGGTCTAGCTACCTTTTCACCCCATTTCAGGATAAAAAGGGGCCTTTCCACAGCCAGAAAAGGTTTCCTCATCCTGCTCTTGAATTCCCACATAGTACAACTGTCAAAAACAGTTACACTATTGAAAATAACAAGGTATACTTTAAATTTAAGCATTGTAGTCTTTATTATTGTAATCCAACAAGTAAAGCTGCACCCAGGGCTTTCAACAGTGCTCACCACCACTATTCCACAATAATTAAGCCCTTTTATTTTATTTATAAACCCTTATCATCATCATAAAACCTTTATCACTGTGTCAGTGTCATAGTTGAAGCTGTAAATAGTTTAATTACTGCTTCATCATAGACTTGGCCTGACAAGGGCTTCTGAATCTGTTCAAAGAATTGAAAAGTGCTCACAAAGTGGCCAAGGTGATTCTTAAAACACCATTTGGGTAGTATACCCCCTTAAAGGTGCATTCCAGGAGAGGAATTTACTTTCATAAAATCCAATCCCCACCAAGAACCATAAAATCAAACTCTTGAGGTAATTTGGCCAGGCTTGTCTGGATACAATTGACGGAAACTCTTGAAAAGGTCTGGTGAGTTGGAAAGGTTTGAAGCTGGTTCCCAAGTTGTTCTTTCTGGGTCTTTACTGAATCCCTTCCACTCTACAAGATACCATAATTTACCTCTTTTGAGATTTGAGTCCAGAACCTGAGCCACTTCTCATTCCTCTTGCTCTTCCACTATGACTGGTAGTGGTGGCAATTGATCTCTAGCTGGGATAGCTTATTGCTTCACTGGTTCTAATAAGGACACATGAAAGACAGGGTGAACTGACGTCCATTGTTGAGGCAACTTGATGTGGTATGCATAGCTTCCAATTTTCTTAAGAACTTCAAAGGGTCCAAGTCATCTTTCTGACAGTTTCTTGGTGGGTCTTGTAGTGTTGATGTTCTTGGAAGCTAGCCATACCTCATCCCCAGGTTGGAAATCAGGTGTAATTGTCCTATTTCTATCTGCATACTTCTTAAATCTCCTTATTGCTGACTCTAATTCTTCTTTGACAACTTGCTTTACTGATTGGAGTTTTGTTGATAGCTTTCCAGAAGGTGAGTCTTAAGATATATGGATTGAGTAAAAGCTGGGATTTCTTCCATAAATGGTGAAAAGAGGTTATTGCTTTGTTGATGAATGCTCTGCATTATTATAGGCAAAGTCAGCCAGAGGGAGCAAGGTGTGCCATTCATCTTGATGGTAACTGACATAAATTGGAAGATACTGTTCTAGAATCTGATTTACCCTCTATGTCTGTCCATCTGTTGCAGGATAAAAAGCAGTTGAAAAATCTCTTGATATCTTGAGCTGCAGACATAATTGAGTTCAAAATGATGAAACAAATAAAGAACATCTATCACTAATAATACTGGCTGGAAGATGTTTGTCAAAAACATGGTTAATGAAATTTTGAGCTAAGTCCAGGGCAGTAATTGTTTCATAAGCTGGAATGAAACTTGCAATTTTTGACAACCTGTCCACAACTAAAAATATAAAATCAAAGTTGTTTGACAAGGGCAATTGAGTGATAAATTTGATTGATAAAGAATCACAAGGACCAGACGGAATTGGAAGAGGCTTGAGTAATCCAAACTTCTTGTTATGAATGTTCTTGTTTCTTGAACATTTCTGACATGAGGACACATATTCCCTAATGAATTGATTCATGCCAGCCCAGCAAAAATCCCTCTTGATGAGCTTGAGGGTCTTCTCCTGGTCAGGATGGCCAGCCAATGGTGAGTCATGATGCTTTTGAAGAATATTCAGTTTGATTTCTTCATTTCTTGGAACTACCACTCTATCTTTGAATAACAATAATTTGGTTTGAGGTTCAAGAGAACAATCTGAAACTGATTCACCTCTTGCTAATTTCTTGAGTATTTCTTTATAGCCTTTGTCTTGTCATACTTCTTTTTGGATCTGGTCATCTAAATCTAAGAATATTTCAGCTCTAATTTAAAAGAATCTTGACTCTGAAATTCCATCTTGCTTGATTACTTGATAAAACTTTTGAGGATTCTTGCTGATAAATTCCACCCCACTCTCTGGGTACATGTCATGCCAACATGACAAGGAAGCTGGTAAAGTGGCCAGCCTGCCTGGGTGGTAAGTAACAGTGAAATAAAACTCAGAATAAAATTCAGCCCAATGGGCCTGGAAACAAGTAAGAACTTTGGAAGACATGAAATACTTAAGATAATAGTGGTCTTTCAAGACTTCAAAAGGATTTTAAAGGGAAAGAAAGACAGCTCTCCAGCTCTTGAGAGCCCAAACTATGCCAAGAAGTTCCTTGTCATGAACTTCATAATTAAGCTCAGCTTGGAGAAGCCTGTGACTATCAAATGAAATGGGATGCTTTCCTGGGTCATTCACCTGACTTAGTACAGCACCCAAGGCATAATCAGAAGCATCAGTCTCTACAATAGTTGGTAGAAAAAGCTTGAAATGTGAAAGGATAGGAGAAGTGGTGAATGTTTCTTTGAGTATTTAAAACTGACTAAGAGCTGCCTCATTGAAGATAAAAGGATAGTCTTTTTTGAGAAGGGAAGTGAGAGCAGGGATTTTTCAAAGTAATTTTTAATGAAACAATGATAGAAACCAGCAAAGCCAAGGAAAGATTGAAGAGCTTTGATTTTCTTGGGCTGAGGCCAATTGATGATTTGCTGAATGTTTGAAGAATTCATGTTGAGGCCATCACTTGAAACAACATAGCCAAAGTATTCCACACTTGGAGGTTTTTGAAAACAAATTATTGTCCCTCAGTCTTTGGAGGACAGAGGCCACCTGTTTGGCATGTTCCTCCTCAGAGCTGGAAAAAACCATAATATCGTCTAAATAAACTACCACAAAAATATCCAAGAAATCTGCAAATATATCATTCACAAGATTCTGGAAAGAAGCAGGAGCATTGGTAAGGCCAAATGGAATAACCAAATACTCATAGCTACCATATTGGGCTGTCAAGGCATTTAAGTGCCCATCCCCCTCTTGAATTCTCAGGAGATTATATGCACCATACAGATCTATCTTGGAGAATAAAGTGGAACCATTGAATATGGTAAGAAGATGGTTCATAGAAGGAACAGGATACCTTTTCTTCCTAGTGACACCATTGAGTTTGCGGTAGTCAACACACAAACAAAGACCTCCATTCTATTTCTTGACAAAAAGGACAAGTGCTCCTGTTGAGGAGCATCTTGGCCTTATGAAACCTTTCTCTACATTCTCTGAAATGTAGGCCCACAGTTTCTGTGAATCTTGATTTCATAGTAAGTAGATAACATCAACTGGAGGTAGAAGACTCTCCAGTTCAATATGATGATCCCAGGTCCAGTGTGAAGGAAGTTTCTCTGCTTTAACCTGGAGAATACATCCAAATATTGGTGATAAGCAGGAGGGACTACCTTCAACACAGTTTCAATTTCTTCTGGCTCTTCCTCCTCATCCCACTGCTCCTCCAGAGAGGAAGTTCCATATCTCCTTGAAATAGATGAATTGAAGATATAGCAACATCTTCTCCAAAATCTTTTATCTCTTTGAAGACCTCATTGCTTGATATAAGTAATAGCTGCAATGGCATGATGGAAGGTATATGGACAGAAGAAGGAAGGGAAGGGGTCTTAAGTTCCCCAACCAGAGCAACACTGTTTACAGCAGTGGCCAAGGCATTACTAGCAGGAGATTTAATACCACTAGAATCATAGGTGATCAATCCATTTTTCCAATAAATAATGGGACTAAAATTGTAGAGTAAATCATAGCCCAATATCAGGTCTTCTCTGTTGGGTGAATCTATGATAAAAAATTCCCATTCAAAGCTTGAGAAAGAAGGCAAGTCAAATACCCACTTGGTATAATTGGTGATGAACAAGGCAGGGGATTCATTTGAATCCAGAATGAAAAGAGGAATATTTTCAGGGAGCTCTGAAATAGTCAATGAGTACTTGAGAACAAAATTCTTTGCAATAAAATAGTTTGTAGCACCCAAATCAATGAGAATACTATAAAAAATATCAGAGACAGAGGAAAAAATAAGAAACTTTGAATATTTATTGACACTAGTATTCAGAGTGCACAATTGTTCTCTTGAAGGAAATAAGTGAGAACCATTGAACACATCATGATCCCCACTCAAGCTTTTCCCTTCTTGCTAGGGAAGCCTCTTGATGACCCAAGCTTGTTCTGAGGTCTCTTGAAGCCTTTTTCAATTGGTTGCTTTCCACCACAATAAGTACACAACCATTCTTTTATCCTCTTCTCATTTTCAGAAACAATTAATTTATTGTCCTTATTAAGCAGAGCAGAGTGGGGCTTGTCCCTTTAAACTTGAATTTGCTTGCCCTCCTTGTGCTTCTTATGGTGAGGCCTTTTTGAATATGAGTCTTGAGGAGGCCTTGAAGAATTGGATCCAGTAACAGGAGGCTTCTTCTATTTATGAATACCCTTCTCCTTCTTTCTCTCATGTTATCTGGTATCTAATTCCAGGGCAATGTCCATGAGTTCTTGAAGAGTATCAAAAATACCAGGGTAGGAAGCCAACTGGTCCAAAAGCCTTGATGCCAGTCCTCTTCTATAGACATAAACATTAGCCCTTTCTCCCCAATCTCCAATTGTTTACATTGAACTTCTAAAATCAGCAATGTAAAAGGATACATGACCACTTTCCTTCATCCTAAAACTTTCCAACTCCTGTTCAGCTTTCCTAACTTCATTGGGGTCACCAAACAGAGTGAATAATTGGGTTTCAAATAACTGCCAATTATTGAGAAGGTAGGAAGTATATTCATTGGAAATATTTGAATAGTAGGGTTCAATCCATTTGCCAGCTCTACCAGTGAGAAAAGAAGTTGAGTACAGAACTTTGTTCCTGTCAGAGAAGAAATTTTCTGGATCATTATGGAAAATCAATTGAAAGGATTGGATAAATCCTCTCAATTTATGGGCTTGAGTACCATCAAAAGAAGCCGGTGCTTTCATTGATGGAGTCTTGAATGCAGGGGCTTTGGATTTGCCCCTGGAGGCAGCTGCTTGAGAGAGCTGTCCCATTGTAAGGTTTGTCTATGAAACTCTTGATAATAGTAACAATATCAAGAGTACTATTACTCTCCTCAGTAGAAAAATATAATATAACAAAATATTATAATCACAAATTAAATATAATATTTTTGGAATAATTATATTAAGAAAATAAATTCAATTATTATTATATAATATAATAATAATAAGAAATGTTAATAATTAAAATAAATTATAATTATTATATTATTGCTATAATCACTGACAGTTATAACAATAGGAAATGTAAAGCTCTTGATGGGACAATTACACATGGAAAATATAAATATTTAACCACTTATGAATAATATTAATATTATTTATAAACAGAAATTATAACACACACTGTGCAGATATAAGTCTTATAAAACATTTTATATAAAAAAAACTATTAATAGATAAAGAAATTATAGAATTTTAGAGAAAAACTTACTTATAATATATAACTAATACAACAAGTCAAATACAACAGCTATTATATTGAATAGTTATTATGAGTTAAAAACACACAAAAAATCAATATTTTAAAAGGTAGAACAAGTTTTTTTAATAAAAAAAATATGATTTAAAGAGTTTTGAAGAGGAATTTGTGGATTTCAAAAGATATTTTAAGACAAAAATTTTATAAAATAAAATATATTATTGATAATTACAGCAACAATCTAATTTCTATGATTTCAATTCTTTCATTTAAAAATTATAAAGAATTAAATACTCAAGAAATACTTTAATAATAAGATTTTATATATAATAAAACTTTACCTGTTTAAATGTCTAATATAATTGGATTGAATTGAATTGATGGACAAAAACAATGATGAATAGGCTCTTTTTATGTCTGAAGAGTAGCTCTGATGATTCATAATGGATATAGAGGGTGTGCTCAGGTCAAATATGAAAAACCATGCTTAAAAATAATGTTCTTAACTTAAGGTAACTTATTTTTAATTCCAATTTGAAGTTACTGGTGTTATTCTTAATTCCAAGTAGCTTTAATCCTCATTTAAGTTAATTATTTTAAGTTTTAATATAGAATAAGTTTATTTATATTAAATCTCATCACTGGAGCAACTTAAAAATAGAGCTTAAAGTAAAAATATCTTAAACTCAATTTTTAATTAATTTTTAAAGAAATCTTAATTTTCTCTAAGTATAACTAAAAGAGTAATTTTCCAGGCTAATTATCAATAAAACCTGTTTATAAAAGATACTCAAAATCTAATTTATACACAGATAACATTTAATTGTAAATTAAGATTTGTATTTTTAATAAATTTTTGAAGTAATTGCTACTTTTCCACGTAAAATAGCAATACACACTAAACCTTAACTTTTGACAAGGCTTTGATACTTGTAACTTTAAATTTTTAAGCTTATTTAAGCTTTTACAGGTCTCAAAAATATAATTTAAAGCTTGCATATTGGGATTTACCCTTTTGCAGCTTGAGATTCCTGTCCAAATTGGGATAAAACCAGTTTAAAATTTAAGCTTGGATCAAAGTCTAATCTTAAAGTTTAAATAAGGTTGAAAATCCTCTAATACAGGTGTAAAACCTTAATTGAATCCTTGAGGATCCAAAAAGCTGGGTACCCCAGCTTTGTTTGGGCTTTTTCCTTTGTCCCATCTTTTTGCACGGATTTTGCCCTTTTATTTATTTTAAGCTATACTATGGCCTTAAACACTTTTAAATTGAGCTCACGCAGGATTTACATTCTGTATAGAAAATCCTTAGCCAATTCAGTAAATATACACAACACCTCAATTTCAACCAAAATTTTGGTAAGCTTGCATAAACTTATGTGATTTTGAATTTAAGCTTATTTAAGCTTAAATTTAAAAAATGTTAAAAAAGTTGCATTAGTAATGTGAGATTCTTAAATCTTCCAATAACTTAAGAAATAGGAATTTTTGGGTATAACACCCTACGGGTGTACCCTAGTTTATTTTTAATGTAGAATCCAAAAATGATATAATGATTATAACTTTGTTTATCCAAACAAAAGTTATACTTAATTTTTGTTATTTTTCATTTTAATTTCAGCTGAAAAGTTAGTTCAAGACCAAATCAGCTGTATATCAAGCTATTTGTGGCCTTATGGGTATTTCATATATACCTCACAGGCACACACCCATGATAATAGTCGTTTGCTCCATGATCTTGAGGAGACTTGGATCAGATTTAAAGCCAAGAGGTTGATTAGTAGGGGCTAGATTACAATCCTGGCATACCTCTGGAGCATTTTCCAAAGAATCTGCCACTTCAGTTTCCCCAGAATCTTCCTCTTCCACAGACTGCTCCCCCTCTTCATCTTCAACTTCTCCTAGTCTTGCTCTTGCACCTTCAAACATGCCAGGGTAGCCACCCAAAAGGTCAGAGAAAGATCCTTATCTTCTTGATTTCATTCCCCCTCTTTTGGAGGGTGCTGCTCCTTCCATTGGTAGTCCTCTGTCCAAATTTTCACTCAGTTGATGAACTGATGATGTGCGGTCAAGAGGAACCCTTGCTGTAGGAGTGAGAACAGCTGGATTTCTTTGGGATCTAGTATTCTTGGCTGGAGGGCTATGCTGAACTGGAATTATTGAGAAATAAAAAATATAAAATTGATTATACTTGAGAATAAGGAATCAAAGCTTGTCCAAATCAATATTCAATAAAATCTTCATGATCTTGAGGAATCAATCAACAGTCTTGAGGTGAAATTGAATTCAATCAATCAATCAATCAATCAATTCAGTCAATATCAACAATCAATCAAATATCAATAAGTCTTGAAGAATTCAATAATCAATCAATAAATAAATAAATGTCTTCAATATAAAATCAAGTCTTGAGGAACCAATCATTCAAATCAATATATTCAGGATTCAATTCAATATCTTGATGAGTCAAAATCAATCAATAATGAAAATAAATTCTTGAAGATCAATAAGTTATCTTGAGGATCCAAAATCAGTCAATCAATCCATTCAAAACAAATCCTGAATTGATGAATCAATAAACCAATGAATCCCAACTAATCAATTAACCAATCAATAAATTCCAGATAAGACCTGAATAAGCAAACAAAAGAGAAATTTGATTGAGATAGAATTCAGAATGAAATGAGATTGTCAGCAATGAAAAAGAAATGAAAAGAATAAATTTTCATATAGATATAATGAATGAGATGAAAATTGATGAGAGAAAAGCTATAATCATAACCATGAAAAATCATGAAATCATAAAAGCATAAAAAGGTCATAATTGATGAATGAGAAAAATTAAGCTGAATTAATGAAAAGGAAGAATCAAATATGAGTTAATTAATTTAATGTCACAGGGGCTCTTCTAAGTGAAGAGGGCCTGGAACTCAGTAAACTGGGACTCACTGTGGAGGGCTAAAAGGATAAGATAAGGCAGAACACTTAAGAGTGTAATGAGAGTAAGATTGCTAAGAGATACTAATATAAGAAAAGCAGAAACAAAAATAAGAGTAAGAAATAAAAAGGCCAACCACAACAAGTCCAAGTCCACTGTTTCAACCTGTCAGAAAGAAAGAGGAGTGTTAATAAGGATATGGCCACTACACCTCATACTGAACAAGCAAGAAGAAATGCAAAGACTGACTTAATACCAAATGAATACAATACCCAAAAATAGGAGTAAGAATATTTATAAAATAATAAATCAACTATATTGATTAACTGGGGAAACATTCCCAGGGGAGAAAAAGAGGGGCTGGTATATGTGAGAATCACCAGCCCTGATCCAAACAGAGAGTTTTCATGAGAGGGATGCATGATTTAATTAAATCTGGCCAATACAGGCCCTGTACAATATGTACAGGATCTGTACAGCAGGAGTGGTAGCATTGAGTGATCATACAGCTGCAGGATGGTGTATCAAAACTGTATTGGGTAATTCCAACCTGTATTGATTCACCAGACTGTATGCATGTTTCAGCAAGGAAGATTGCTGAAACTGATTGCTGATACACACAATGGATTGCTGATTTTAGGTATTTGAGTGGGTGTAAGATTGAATACCCTTACACCTGACTAGTGGTTGTTGCAAAATGTGTTTTCACAATTTTAAATTCCCAAGTAAGTTTTATTTTGAATTATAATTAAAATTTTAACTTCTTATGTAAATTTTATATTTATATTTTGATTTTGTTATTAATAATATAAATAAATTCATTTCAATTATAACTGTATAATTTCTTATTATTTGTGGTCTTTTGGGTATATAAAAATACCTCTAAGGCTCACAGTGGCCATATCCTCATTAACCCTTCTCTTTTCTTCTGATAGATTGAAACAGTGGACTTGGACTTGTTTGTGGTTGGCTCTTTTATTTCTTACTCTTACTGTTTGTTGCTTCTTTCTTATATTTCTTTTATTAGCAATTCTACTCTTATTATACTTTTAAGTGTACTCTGCCTTATTTTATCTTTGAGCTCTCCATAAGTGAGTCCCAGTGCACTGAGTGCCAGGCCCTCTTCACTTAGAAGAGCCCCTGTGATAGGTTATGGGAGTTGTATCTTTGGAAAGAGGTGGCTTTCCTCTTTCTTTTGATTCCCTTTATGAGCTATTTTGGCTCAGGTCAATTTTCAGTTCAAATTTTTTCATTACCATTGGTTTATGGTATTTTGGTGTGATGCTTGTGCTCTGTTTTGAGTCACAGGCTGACACACCATAACACTCTTGTTGAAAGGGTTTTTGCAATATCAACCAAATTGACGCACTTTATATGTCTCAAAAAAAATTCCCTCACTATTTTGAAGCCATCAATCATCATGAAATATCCCTAATGTGCTTTTGGAATGATTTGAAACCAAGGAGTTGCCAAATAACCGAGGTTAGGACCAAGTTCGGTAGATGGTGTGCTTTCACATCATAAAATCAAGAATAAAAATCCGCGTACCAATGAAAATTTTGGGTAGAAGTGTTGAGCCCAACTATCCCACAGGACTCTCAATTTTGCAATGGTAAGCCTGACTTTGAATAATTTTTTGCCGGAAATGGCCCTTTCGGATGGGCTTTTTTTGGACTGAATCCGGCAAAACTTTTAGAGTAAAAAAATGACAATGCCGAGGTGCAGTCAATCCCCCTAACGACAAGAAAAAAGTTTGCTCACTCAGAAGACGTGGATTTGGCCCTGTTTTGCCAGCACACCTTCTCACTGCGGCTGCGTGGTAGTTTTGAAAAAACTTGCCAAAATTTTGCTTCACCATTCCACCAACATATATAATAAATTAATCATCTTTGAAATTTTGTATGATTCTGTAAGCATGTGGCTATCAGTGCGTTGTACTGTTCAAACTGGCCTAACGAAGAAAGCTGTATTCGGCTCATACTCTGCCGCCGCCGACAGTTTCGTAGGATTTATCTGTAAGAGTGGCCATATCTCACCTCAAAGAATTTTTATAAGACGTTCAACTTGTTTCGTCCAGGCTTGTCGACACTGCCATACCGCCCACAAAAGGTCAGGGTGTTGTCCCTCAACGTGAGGCGTAGCTGTAATGAAATCACTTGGGAACTCGAATTTCTGACCTATACCGCCTGAATCTTTTGAAAGCGATGAGGCATTCAAATTTTGAGCACTAGCCACCGGCTGCCTATTCCATTGGAGCGTTCCCGTTGGTGCCTCATACAAACATTTAAAATTAATTATACTTATATGAAGGAAAACTGTCAATATGGTTCCAAAATGTTTCTTTTGTGCCTTTACCACGCTCGTTACTTTTCTTTTCTCTTACACTCTCTCAGCTTCCATCAAGGCAGACACCACTCCAAGATATGACGTTGAATGCAAAAGGGAATTTCAAATAAACCCAGCTGACCAAAGCCGTTAGTTATCAAGTTCAAATTCAAAAACCCTACTTAGTTTTTTTAATCAAGCTCTGTTTTGCTACTTGCTTTCACTAGAGGCACTTTGCGATGACGGTTTGAATCAATATGAATGTCCTGCAGCTAATTGCCACGCCGCAAAGCAAAATGCTAAACGTCAGTTTCATATTCTTCCGGCACGCTTCTTGTATGAGCATCAATTTAATATTTCCGAAAATTTTCATTTGAAAAAAAAATAAAGCAACCAAAGACAGTTTGTTGGGCAACGATTGTCAGCCACTTCAAGCTCCAGCTAGCACTACACCGCCTCTAGCAGCAGACAGTTACAAGGTCGAGAAGGAAACCAAAGATACCGGTAAGCGTTTCAAAAGCAAATCACTACACAAAAAATCTTGCGATTATATATTAAGCATGTTTGTTTCGTTTAGTTATCAATTATAAAGATTTTCCTCGCGTACACCCCTCAAAGCAGTTGCCAGCTGCAACTGGACATACAAACCCCCGACAAGATCATCACCCAGATGAACCTAAATACTCAAATAAGCCTGGAGGCCCCGGGAAGGTTAAGGCAAACGGTGATGATAGAAACGGTGATGATAGAAACGGTGATAGTAAAATTGAATGCCCTTACAAAGCAAATAAGCAGAGTGACATACGAGAATGTAAGAAATTTTAGCTTGAAATATTTCGTGAAACTGTCTGCTGACTTTTTTGCTCACTACCACGCTGCAGCATGCACACAATGCCTCAAAAAAAGTACCTGTGGGAAAACTTTCATCATTCATACTATTTGTTTTTCCAAATGAGAGAAGTTAGTAAGACTATATAGCCAGAAAGAACTGATGAGCTTTGTTCCAAATAGAAAACTTCAAATTTCCAAAAACCAGGTTTTTTATTACTTTCGGTCCGTTTCCTGAAGTCAAATTGACAACCAATTTCCGACGCATGCGCTCTAGCACTGATACCCGCATGCACCACAGACTTAGTGTCTTTGTTCAACAATGGAGTTAAAGAACGCCTCCAGGTACTTTTTTATTGTGTTTTCTCTTTAGTTTTCTCTTCGCCACCTGTCTCAAACAGGCTGATCCGATCTCCAGAAATGTGGAGCCTGATCCATTTACTGCTCGTCCAACTCCATAAAAAAGACACTATTTTTATTTATAAATTAACTCTTATTTATATTATTCTATAGTTATCTTTCCATACTTCTGCACCTGCTTATGACACCTAGGGTTTAAAAATTTCTCCATACAAAACTGTGCAAGGCTTTGTAAGGGAGTTACTATGAAGAGTTCTCTCCCGCTTGACGACGTTTGGGAATTTTATTGCAATAGAATGAAAGCTAATTTTATTAAAACTAACTAGTAAAAATAAGGATGAAGCTACCTACACAGTAAGCTTGAGAGAACTAAAAAGATTCACCTAGAAGTGCTTAGCGCTCACTGCTACCTGAAAGTCTAGAAAACTAGAGCTCTAATGAATTAATACTGAACGACCGGAAAATGATACTGGTAAACTCATCGAGGGTGAAAACCAATAAATATAGATGTTTTTGCATCTCTGCCCCTACAAACCCCAGAATGCCTTGACTTAAGATGAACTTTTTGTTTATCAAATGATCTTTCTGTTGGGAAGCAAGGAGACAGGAAAGTGATTCTCTACGCGCAATGAATCGTTGAAGTCCTATCTACTTCTCATCATGTTAGTTGCGATCTACACGTTGAAATGGATATATCACTATGCTATCTTTGTGATCACATTCAGGGGTAAAATGCTTTAATACTTAAGGATAATCGTCCCCACTATTGGTAAAGAAAAAGGAGAAATCAGTTTTTGTTTTTTATTCAAATCACGACGTCCATTTTACCATTGGTTTAGGAGGAGATTTAAGGTAAAACTCTTCCTGGATGGTTAATTAGTTTGATATTTATCGTCAGATTTATTTGTTTCTAGTATCCAAAAGTCCTTGTACTCTTGCTCAAGTGATTACTGTTACTGTAGAGAAAGTCGTAGCTTAGCAGCCAGGTAGTTTTGCTCAAATTATGGTTTCGAGACATATTTGATCACTCACTAGTATTCTCTTCATTGCAGTCTCAGATCCATCACTATATCAGGTGCACGCAGGATTATTATATATAAATATATATATATATATATAGGTACTCTAACTATCAGGTATATTACTTATTACCTGATTTACTGTGTTAATGTTTCAACTACTTATTACTGTTTGTTCTTAGTTTATATTACTACTACTGGTTTTTTATTGAGTTGAAACGCAATCAAGATCATATAACTAAAATCTCTTGCATGGTAGCGAGAGTTAGTTACAATTGCACTCAATAAAACCAGAGATAGAATATACAGACGACGATGTCCAACCCTATACAGTCTACAGGCGATCACAGCTCATCCGATGATGAAGGATATCGAACAAAAATCATCGTTCTAACCCGTGACAACTGGGTTCAATGGAGCTGTCAACTGGAAAACTTTCTCTCCGGAAAGGGTCACGAATCCTTATTGTCTTCTCCTTCTGATAGTGACAAAGTGTCTCTTAAATTCAAAAAAAGAAATAGTAGTGCTCTTGCATTATTATGGACTTGTGTTGCCCCTGAACTACAGGGAGTACTGTTAGCGCATCGAGGATCTTTCTATGATTCTTGGGTCGCCCTTGGAAAAACGTGTGGCAAGAACTCAGTTGTAATCATGTGTGAAACACTGTTCAAACTTATGTCAATTCAATATGAACCTGGGTCATCCTTAGAAAAGCATATCGATACCTTTCAGAGAACTTTCGCCAGCTATAAATCACTTACACAAGGCTCTGAAGACACAATGGTAATCTCGGCAACCATAGCTGCAGCATTCTTCATCAGAAGTCTTAGTCAAGATAGAGACCTATCTGGTCTAATACAAACTCTATACGACATAAAACCGTTCGATCTAAATACAGTCTTAAACCGTGTGGCAGTGGAACACTGTCGTCGGGGAACACCTCAGGATCAGGCCTTGCTATTAGACAAGCAAGGTCAAGCTGACCAATCAAAGCCTCCCAATTGAACTAGTAATCGTGGGAAAGGGAAAGCCCCCATGAGAGGACGAAATAAAAACAGGAATAACCCAAATCCAAAAAAGGATGAGAACTCCTTAAAACGACTTGAAAATCTTGAGAAGATTGTTGCTAAACTTGAACTTACTGGTAAAAACACTAATGTCAATGTAGTCGCTGAACACAGTAAAGAGTCATCCGGAGATATTCAACAATCAGATTCAGATGCCTATGTGGTGGAAGATGAAGTACTGAGCATTGGATCTGGAGAGTCTGATAAAATATATCTTGACTCAGGAGCTGGCCGATCAGTCGTAAATAATCTAGAATATCTTACAAAAGTCTTCAAGGTTAATAAAAAACTCAACACTTACGCTGAGCCAGTGGATATTTCCCACCAAGGAACACTCATATTCCGAGGCATTCATATCTCCCCTGTGTACTACGCTCCTAAAGGAAAAGTCAATCTCCTGTCTGTCTCTCAATTGCTGGATCATGGTTTAAAGCCCGTATTCAAAGGAGGCTCCTTTCTTATTCTTAAAGATAAAAGTATTGTCGCTACTTTTTCCCATTTAGGCAATTTATTTGCTTCAAGGATTGATTCTCAAACAATCTTTAATATCAACAATCCACCGCTTCTAAAGGACTGGCACACCATTCTTGGCCATCCAAGTGACACTTACATTAAAAGGTTAATCAGTGAAAAAAAATTAATCGGAGGATTCACCTCATCAAGCGAATGCCAGGTGTGCCTTCACGCCAAGATTAAAAGACTACCTCACTTGCGTCACTTACCTGTCACCCATTCTCCTTTTGTCAAGTTACATATGGATACCTTAGAAATTTCACCACCAAGTTGCCAAGGTTTCCGCTATGTGTTGGTCATTGTTGATGACTTTAGTCGATTCAATCGCATCTTTCTTATGACTGAAAAAAGTAAGGCAGAAGGATATGTTATGTCATTTATCAATGAGGTTAATAACAAGCTTGGCATTACACCAGGCTACATCCACACTGATTGGGGAGGCAAGTTTGATTCAAAAACCTTTCGACAACTACTTCTCACTAAAGGCATCAGCTTAGAGCAAGGACCCCCTCATTCTCCTCAGACCAATGGGGTTGCAGAACGCTTTAATCAAAGTCTCTTAGTGAAGATTCGATGTCTACTTGCACAATCCAATGTTCCCATCAGCTATTGGGATGAGGCAGCTCTTCATGCCTCATTACTTCTCAATCTTCTTCCTCATCAATATCTTCAACTGAGATCTCCAAAAGATGTTCTTCTCAAGCATTGTGCTGCTATCCAACCAACCTTTGAACCCGGTCAAATCATTCCTTTTGGCATTAAAGTAGTAATCAGAAATGAGAATCCTGCAAGCAAGGTGAATGTAATGGGACACTCTATGAAGGCTCTGACCTTTGAGCCATTCTCTGATGCTCTCAGAGTACTCGATCCTTCCACTGGAAGAGTCAGAATAACTCGGGACTACACTCAGCTTAGATCGGAGACATCGGTAATCCTTCGAAAAAATCCTTCCTCTCTACCACTTATGATTAATCCACCTCAGCCACGAGTAGTTACCCTTCCTACACTTAGTGGTCAAACATCATCCGCTGATGCCTCTGGTGCTAGTGAACGAGTCCAGAGTGTACCCTTGCCTCAGGCTGAGGATCACCGTCCAAGTCCTATGCCACAAACCCAAGTGACTGTACCCAGACCCAGGTATGATTATGAACCATACTACAACACCGCTCCACTTAACATCTCAAGTGATCTGGATGTTGGGAACATCCTCAAAGGTGAGAAGCGTCAGAGACATCCTCCCGACCGCTTAATGCTTGCAGACGTTATAACCTACAAACAGGCTCTGACCAACCCGGAGGAAAGCAAGGCATGGCAGTTAGCCATGAAGCAAGAATATGATTCACTCATGAATCACAACACCAGTGACCTAGTGCCGTATCCATCTGACGGATCCAAAGTCATTGGTGGCATGTGGAGACTTACTAGGAAGCGAAATGAATTCGGAGAAGTCTACCGACATAAGGCTAGGTGGGTTGTTCTTGGAAATCACCAAGAATACCTTCTTCACTACTACGATACATGGGCATCAGTAGGAAGGAATGAAACATTCAAGATTATGTTGATACTTGTTGTAACTCAGGGATACGTACCATATCAATTTGATATAGGGACGGCATTCCTTCACAGAGAAATGGATGCTGTTGTCTACGTCAAGCAAGTAAAGGGATTCAAGTTGCCAGGTAAGGAGGGCTGGGTTTGGTGTCTCAATAAGTCGTTGTATGGGACCAAGCAAGCCCCAAGAATGTGGCAACTTAAGCTAGTTCAAGTTCTCAAGGATCTCGGTATGAATAGTACCAGGGCTGACGACTCGCTTTATTCTAATACCAAAAAATCAATCTTCTTACACGTACATGTCGATGATGGTTTCCTGATCGGGAAATCAGAGCAAGAAATACTTCATTTCTTAAAGTTGCTCCATGCACGGCTCAAGCTTAAATATCAAAAAAATCCTACACAGCACTTAGGATATCACTTGTTGTGGCTTCCCGATGGAAGTGTTCAATTAAGCCAACGTGATCTAATTGTTCGTCTGTTAAGTGATACTGACATGGAAAATAGTCGTGTTGTCAAGTCGCCCTGTAATGATAACCTACTTAAGGAACTGGATACGGTTGATGAACCTATTAATACAACCGCTTTTCAACAGGCCATTGGTAGTCTAAACTATCTTGCTCAGCACACCCGCCCTGATATCCTCTTTACAGTTAACTCCCTCTCTAGATACGCCACTCACCCAACCGACAAGCACTGGGTAGCACTCAAGCATCTCTTACGTTACCTTAAGGGAAGTTTGGACCTATGCTTACACTATTTCAATAGTGAGAAGCAAAGAGGTTTGGTTGGTTGGGCTGATGCTGACTATGCAAACGATAGATCTGATCGAAAGTCAGTCTCAGGAAATCTTATCACTTACCATGGTAATCCAGTTTCTTGGACAAGTAAAAAGCAGTCTGTTGTTGCTCAATCAACCACCGAGGCAGAGTTCATCTCTATGAACTTGTGTGTTAAACAACTCCGTTGGATTACATACCTCCTAACCGATCTAGGCCAAGAAGTCACAAAGCCGGTTGTACACAATGACAACTTGGGAGCTGTCATCATTTCTAATCAGGCAAGCTTAAATGCAAACACGAAGCATATCGAGATTAGGTATCAGTACGTCAGGGATATGGTGGTTAAGAAGCTTATTGAACTGAAGCAAGTTGGAACGAGTGATATGATTGCCGATGTCCTCACCAAGCCAATGGGAATCAAGAAGATGCAAGTCGTGTTCAAGCAACTACACCTCAAGAATCAAGGAGACAGGAAAGTGATTCTCTACGCGCAATGAATCGTTGAAGTCCTATCTACTTCTCATCATGTTAGTTGCGATCTACACGTTGAAATGGATATATCACTATTCTATCTTTGTGATCACATTCAGGGGTAAAATGCTTTAATACTTAAGGATAATCGTCCCCACTATTGGTAAAGAAAAAGGAGAAATCAGTTTTTGTTTTTTATTCAAATCGCGACGTCCATTTTACCATTGGTTTAGGAGGAGATTTAAGGTAAAACTCTTCCTGGATGGTTAATTAGTTTGATATTTATCGTCAGATTTATTTGTTTCTAGTATCCAAAAGTCCTTGTACTCTTGCTCAAGTGATTACTGTTACTGTAGAGAAAGTCGTAGCTTAGCAGCCAGGTAGTTTTGCTCAAATTATGGTTTCGAGACATATTTGATCACTCACTAGTATTCTCTTCATTGCAGTCTCAGATCCATCACTATATCAGGTGCACGCAGGATTATTATATATAAATATATATATATATATATAGGTACTCTAACTATCAGGTATATTACTTATTACCTGATTTACTGTGTTAATGTTTCAACTACTTATTACTGTTTGTTCTTAGTTTATATTACTACTACTGGTTTTTTATTGAGTTGAAACGCAATCAAGATCATATAACTAAAATCTCTTGCACTTTCTTCGCGAAGCATAGATTGAGTGATAATGATTTATTGCAATTAAAAGATGAATAAAGAAACTGGTGATAAGCACAACCATAATTGAGAAAGCTTTGAATTTATCTAATTAACGCTTTGATAAGAATTGTTATGGCCTGTGGGCCAATGCTGCGGTAGTTCGGCTGCAGCACCTTCGGCCAGGCTATATAAGCCTGGCCTGTGCCTAACTAATAAAATCATCGATGTCTTCCCGATCATAAATAAGTCCTAGCAAGAATTCGTCTGTAAGTGAATACTTTTAAAATAAAAGGAGTAAAATATAAAACTTGATCTGAATAAGAGTTTATTTTTTTAAGGTATCAAATGAAATTCTTTAGGGTTTACATAAAAGATTTTATTTGTATATTTTTAGGCTCAGGAAGGTTGTCTTTACTAGCCAATTTTTAATGTGACTTATAGACATATATCAAGTGTTTCACTTTTATTGGTCCGCAAACCAGTGGAAAAAAACTTTATCTCAAATTGAGTTAAATATATTACTTTGGAAACTGCTGGAAAAATATTTAAGATAACTTAAGATTCAATTTATTTTAAAATTCAATAATTAATTAAATAATATTTTATTTGTGTAATTACTTTGATAAAACTTTTATCATTTATAAAAATAGAAAACAATGTTTAAATTTGATTTGAAAAATTCAATTTAAATCTGATTTTATTGTTTGAGTGTTCAATTATTCTTGAAATGCAAATCCTTTTGAAAAAATATTAAGAAGCTTCAAAATTACTTGAAATCAAATGAAAATTAAAGGTAAAATTAATGCAATACAGGATTTCAAGCCTACCAAATCCCACATTCTAACTCCCCAATTATTTTTTTGCCAAATCCCACATTTAATTTTTGGGATTTTGTAAATCCTATACCAAATTAGCTGTGGGATTTAATGTGAAAATCATAAGTTTTTAAGTACATAATTCCATGTTTGACTCCCAAATACCCTAATTCTTTTTTAAATTTATCTATCAACTTTTCTTGAATACAATCTACTTTATTTGATAAATTCACTAATTAATAATATAATTCATCCATTTCTCATTTAAATTCAAAAATCACTTTTCTGTCCCTTTCCCACTCTTAAGTCAATTATAATGCCCAGGAAAGGAACCTTTCAATAAATCTTTGTGGACCTAATGGCATTATATCACATTAAGCAATTGTGAGCCTTGAGGTATATTTTACATACCCAAATAGGCCAAAATTAATAATAAAATAAATTCTGAACTATGCATAACCCATAAGTCATGCATATATTCAAAATTCATCATTTTTGATTTAAGAAAAGATGAATAACCTTTTTTGCAAGTAAGTGAATCCATGGATTCATAGCCAGCTTTGGATTCTACAAAAAAAATTAACCTAGGGTAGCTCCATATAGTAAATAAGCTTAAATTAACTCTATGAGGTGGTAATATGGAAAATACTTCAATACCACATCATCAATATCACATAAAGAATTGTGGAAAATTTTATTTTTCACAATTTCACATCAAAATAATGGGAATTTGAGAAATCCCATGTTACATATACATTAAGATTAGTGTTATGCATGTTGGTGTAACTTAAAAACATGGTATTGTTACATACAGTTTTGGTACACCAATAGTGGATATCAGTCTTGAAGCCTAAATTACTATTTTTGACATGAAAATAGCTAAGGGGGACAAAAGATGTCAAAAAGAGCCAGGGTACCCAGCTTCTGAGGCCTCTGAGGCATGGAAAGCTCTAAATCTTCGATCAATGGCTCATAATGGCCCAATTATTATACCAAATCCTTTGTGGTACTTAGCTACCAAGTTAAAATCTCATTAAATCATAAGAAAATTGCAAATAAGCTGCTATTTTGATGTGCCAAGGAGTTGAAGAGCAACTTAGACTCCTGTAAACATGTCAATTTATATAGATTTTCCATTTATAAACCCTAAGAGAGTAATTAAAACACTTTTTGTACTATTACTCATTGATTTACCTCATAGCAACCAGCTATACTGTGCTATTTGCAATTCTATGTAGAAATGAGGTAAAAACTTCAAAAAGTCATTAGAAATACAATTCTTAATTGATATTTCTTAAACTTTCAAAACCAATTGAGAATCCTATGATTAATAAAGAAACAAAAAATAATTATGGTTTTATGAGTAAAATTAAAAGCTTTACTTGAAGTCCATTTTTGGATGATTCCATGTGAAACACTGAATCTTCAAAAATTCACAGAAAATACATTCTGTGATTAAATTTCCAGTAACATTTATAACTTTGGGAAATCAATGATTATTTTGGAATAAAATAATCTTTAAAGTTATTACTCCTTTCATGCTTAACCATAAATGGGTTGGTAGTCACATAAAAGCCCTAATTAAGTAATTATAATAATCTTATGTGACAACAAATGATGCAATCAATATTCCAAAAAGGATGATTTCTTTCTCACTCACCTTTTTTTTCAGTTTTCTCCATTTAATACCTCTGTGAGCTTTTGTTGACTTAAAAGAGGCCTCCTCTTGCTGTTTTTTCCAAATCATCTTATTATCTAATTATACCTTTATTACCAACAAGTAAGAATTGGTTAAAACTTTTCTTAAAGTGTTTTATTCTTTTATAATCAATCAAGAAGATTTGAAGTCATAGAAATAAACTATAATTTGTCTTAATACTTGTATAAATCAATTTTGATCCTTTAAATCCACAATTTATCCATCAAATCTCTCTACCAACTCTTTTAAAGGTTTTATTGGAGTATTAGTGAGTGGTTTTAATTAATTCTTAAGGTTTTTCTCTATTATTAGTTTTCTTCAACAATTATATTTATAATTATTTTTGCAAAAGATAATTATATATTAAGGTAATCTTATTATTGAATACTTGTAATTGATTCTTGTAGACAATTACTGCTTACTGTCATACTCACTAGTAGTGTATAGCAAGTAAAAGTAATAATCAATCAATTAATTAATTAATTGTGGTTATAATAATTTGTATTATTATATTTCTATATAAAAGTCAAAGTACTGTTGATTAATAGTAATATTATCAAGAGTTTCATAGACACATCTTACAGTAATGGAAAGATGAGCCAGAATTGGAAGCTTAAGAGGAAATAATTTTCCTACATGAAATATATTAAAGAAGATATATGAGGCCCTGGAAATTCAATCCATAACCATACATACATACAGAAAATGACTCAACAAGCTTCACACCTGTTAAGCTCAAACAATTATGGCATACCATACACATATCCTTTGGTCAGTTCTTTCAAATAATTCAGGATTCATCAATATTTTACAATGAATCTAGCTTCAAAAAGCTTGATATCTAAATTCAGTTAGCCACTTCTTCATCATTATTGGGCTCCAGTGGTAATGGTACAGAATTGGGCAAGATTGGAATGATTTTGGGGGTTAGTCAAGGGGCTATTGTATTTTATACTCATCATATAACTCCATGCTTAATATATCTCAAATTCAAATATATCAAGTATCTATATTCCAATGGATGAGAAGAATCCTCATCTGTCATGCAGTAAGAAGGGTTCCCCTGCTTTCATTTTATTTATGGATAGTAATTTTATGATCTTTTCACATAGACAAGACAAAGATTATTAGAAATATTTTCATTGAAAGAAAGTGTGTCTTTCACAGATTTCATGAGCACAACTGAACCATTGTGGGATAAATAACAAATCAATAGTCCAAAAAGGATGATTTCTTTCTCACTCACCTTTTTTTTCAGTTTTCTCCATTTAATACCTCTGTGAGCTTTTGTTGACTTAAAAGAGGCCTCCTCTTGCTGTTTTTTCCAAATCATCTTATTATCTAATTATACCTTTATTACCAACAAGTAAGAATTGGTTAAAACTTTTCTTAAAGTGTTTTATTCTTTTATAATCAATCAAAAAGATTTGAAGTAATAGAAATAAACTATAATTTGTTTTAATACTTGTATAAATCAATTTTGATCCTTTAAATCCACAATTTATCCATCAAATCTCTCTACCAATTCTTTTAAAGGTTTTATTGGAGTATTAGTGAGTGGTTTTAATTAATTCTTAAGGTTTTTCTCTATTATTAGTTTTCTTCAACAATTATATTTATAATTATTTTTGCAAAAGATAATTATATATTAAGGTAATCTTATTATTGAATACTTGTAATTGATTCTTGTAGACAATTACTGCTTACTGTCATACTCACTAGTAGTGTATAGCAAGTAAAAGTAATAATCAATTAATTAATTACTTAATTGTGGCTATAATAATTTGTATTATTATATTTCTATATAAAAGTCAAAGTACTGTTGATTAATAGTAATATTATCAAGAGTTTCATAGACACATCTTACAGTAATGGAAAGATGAGCCAGAATTGGAAGCTTAAGAGGAAATAATTTTCCTACATGAAATATATTAAAGAAGATATATGAGGCCCTGGAAATTCAATCCATAACCATACATACATACAGAAAATGACTCAACAAGCTTCACACCTGTTAAGCTCAAACAATTATGGCATACCATACACATATCCTTTGGTCAGTTCTTTCAAATAATTCAGGATTCATCAATATTTTACAATGAATCTAGCTTCAAAAAGCTTGATATCTAAATTCAGTTAGCCACTTCTTCATCATTATTGGGCTCCAGTGGTAATGGTACAGAATTGGGCAAGATTGGAATGATTTTGGGGGTTAGTCAAGGGGCTATTGTATTTTATACTCATCATATAACTCCATGCTTAATATATCTCAAATTCAAATATATCAAGTATCTATATTCCAATGGATGAGAAGAATCCTCATCTGTAATGCAGTAAGAAGGGTTCCCCTGCTTTCATTTTATTTATGGATAGTAATTTTATGATCTTTTCACATAGACAAGACAAAGATTATTAGAAATATTTTCATTGAAAGAAAGTGTGTCTTTCACAGATTTCATGAGCACAACTGAACCATTGTGGGATAAATAACAGGAAGTAACCTAAGGGGCAAATTATTGGTGAGTCTTTTTTGAATTTCAGAATTAGCCAATAAGAATGTGTTATAAGGTGTATTATCTTCTCCTCTAAATAGACTTAAAAATATACCCTCTTGATGAGGTCACAAACTAATTGTTTTGTTTTTTTAGATTTTCAATTAGAGAAATTCATTTAGCAGTCTCTATCAGTCTGTCAAAAAAAATATAACTATAGTGCTAATTTCAATAGCTAATATATTGTTTTAATAATTTAGGTTTTCACAATTTCTTTCCATTGATTATATAATTGTTTTGCAATTACTCCCTTGAATAATTGAGATAGTAAATGAATATTATCCATGATCTGTATTAATTTCAATTATAATATTGGTGACTAATTCATAATTTAAAGTTGATTTAATAATACTATTAATATAAATATAAAAGAATAAATACTGAAGGTTCCATATTAACATGAGAAAACACATAAGAACTATAGTAAAGAGATAAGTACCTGAATGTCAGGCTGAGTCTATGATAAAGGTGCATAACTGTATTTAAAAGCTTTAACTATCACTGTGACATGGTAAAAATGGTAAAATAAAAGGGTTTGTTGATTATAATAAGGGTTTAGAATAAGATAATAAGGGCTTTACTATAATAATATAGTGGTGGTGAGCACTGTTGAAAGCCCTGGGTGCAGTCTTACCAGTTGGATTACTATAATAAGAGCCAGAATACTTAAATTCAAAGTATAACCTGATTATTTTCAAGAGTATAACTTTTTTTGACAGTTGTACTACATAGGAATTCAAGAGCAGGATGGGGATTCCTTTTCTGGAAGTGAAAAGGCTGCTAGACCTTTTCATGTAGAGGGAGTGAAGATTTTTCACTCTCAAGGACAGGCTTGGGGTTTGCAAAAAGCCTTTATAGCCTTTATTGGGCTCATATGTGGTTTTGCAGCCACATCTGGGCAGTTTTCACCAATACAGGGTGAAAATTTTCATTTGGGGACCACACAGCCTGATTCTGACATGTATGACGTGTAGAATGCTGTACAGAACCTGTATGGGACCCCAGTATTGAATGAACTATGAGGTATTGAATTAAAAACAAGCTTCTTTGTTGGTTTGACACCTCATAATCCTGGTTATGGGATATTATCCCATGGTAAAGCTGTATTGGCCAAACTGTGGGATTTTAACCTTAAAACAGCCATAACTCTGTCAATTTTTGAGATATCAACCTCAAAAGTGGTTCAGTGTGTATCCTTGTATGTGTTCTACACAATGGTACCTCATTTTATATGGCAAATGTATGCCATGTACAAGATTTTTGTACATATGCGTGTTTTAGGCAAAAAGCTGTATTGGGCTTGCTTGCCTTATAGCTTTTGCTATAGATTAGATATGGTAAATTAATGGCATCATCAGATATCCCTCATTGTTCTCTTTCCAAAAAAGACCCCACTTTAGGTATCTCACACTAAAACTGTAGAAGCTAGATGAGAGGTGAATGTTTTATTCACCCTTATTTGGCCATAACTTCTGTAATACTGGTGCTAGCTCAGTCTGGCTGGCACCGTTGGATAGCCCTGACTTAGAGCTTCATTTTGATTACCTATTCTATGGGTTTAAGCCTCTTACTATGTATTTCAGATGAGAGGTGAAAATTAAGGTTTATGCTCAGCAACAGCTTTGAGCAGGAATAACTTTGTTGTTCTTTGTCCTATGATGATGGGACTTGTATATTTGTAACGCGGTGTGTTTCCTCTTTTTTTGATAAATTTTGAGCTTATTTGTCTCAGCTCCATGTTTTGGTGGTATCTTGTCTATACCATTGATTTATGGGATTTGGCTGTCATGCTTGTGCTCTGGTTTTGAGTCACAGGCTGACATTGAAGGTGAACTAAAAAGTATAGTAAAAATTTCACTATGACAAACATCTACAACAATACTAGAATAATACTCTAAAAGGAAAATACAATAAAATATCAACTACTATGTAGTGTGATATTTGTAGGTGATAACATACCTCTGAACTCAAGAATACTTGAGTTCTTTCTACAGTAATAAGTAGCTATTAAAAAATGCTTTATATACTATTCTATAAGAAGGTAAAGGATAAATGTATTCTTGAATCTATGAGTGGGTTAACATACCACTGCTGTTTATTCAGAAATCAGTGATTAAAAGAGAGAATATAACAACCACTATGTCACATCCAAGGAGGCAGGGGCATTACCAATCATATTCTACAATCATTACTTCATTGATACCCCTCAAAACCCAATCAGCAAGGGGGTTTCATTCAACAGTCTCCAAATACATTTCCAGACCTCAATACAGTTTTCATACAGGCAAGACCCAAATACAGGATTCACCAAATACAGTCCTGTAATCAATACAGGCGCAAATACCTGTATTGACTGTATAACCTGTATTGGATTCACCAATACAGGATTCAATCCCACATCCAACTTCTTCCAGCATACAGGCCAGTATCTCAACACTCAAACTCCAAGGCTGGCATTTCTCACATATACCAGCCCCTCTTCACCCACCTGGGGGTTTTTCCCCCAGTTAATTAAAATAGTTGATTTATTTATTTAATATTATTTTATTCTCACTTTTGGAATATTATTTTATTACTTATTAAGTTAGTCTTAGCCTTCCCTCACCTGTTCAGTAGAGTCCTGGTGGCCATATCCTTATTAATTCCTTTTCTCTTTTCTGAACAGGTTGAAACAGTGACTCAGGATTATTTGTGGTTGGCTCTTTATTATTGCTTTTGTTTTGTCTCTCTTATCTTTTATGCTTATTATTTTATGACTAGGAATTTATCCTCTTACTCCATTACTCTTATCATTTGAGTATTTCTTCTGAGCCCTCCATAAGTAAGTCTGTTCACTGAGTGCCAGGCCCTCTTCATTTTAGAAGAGCCCCTGTGACATTATTTTAATTAACTCATAATTGCTTCTTTCTTTTCATTCATTTTATTCATTTCTCTCATTCTTCTATTATGACCTTTTAATGATTATGAACTTTAATGATTTTATGATTTTCATCAATTTTCATCTCTCTCATTTCATTCTCATGAAAATTTGTTCTTTCTAAATTCTCTATTCTGCTGACCAATTCACTTTATTCTCTATCATCTTCATTTCTCTTTTGTTTGAATTCAGGTTTATTCAGGTTTTATTGCTTGGAATTAGTTGGGTTAATTGATTCATCATTCAGGGTTATTTGATTTGGGGTATTCAGTGGTTTTGATTGAAATTTCTCAAGATTATTGATTGATTGATTGATTGTTCAAGAAATTGATTTCACCTCAAGATTTTGAATTGACCTGATTGATTTGATTTGATTTGATTGACTTGATTTGATTCTTCAAGATAACTGATTTATCCTCAAGATTTGATTTGATTTATTGATTTGAATTTGATTCCTCAAGAAAATTGAATTTATTTTTGAAGATATTGATTGAATTCCTCAAGACTTAATTGATTTGATTTTGATTGACTTGATTTGACTTATTGATTGAAATTGATTATTCATAAGAATTTGGCTTTGTCATCTTCACTCTTCAAGATTTATTCATATTGATTCACTTCAAGACTATTGATTGATTTCTCAAGTTCATCAAGATTCTCATTTGATTGTTTTGGTCAAGCCTTATTTTATTCAAAGTATCATCAAGTTTTTATTCATTCTTCTTTCATAATGCCAGTTCAGCATAGTCCCCCAGCCAAGCATACTAGATCCCAGAAGATTCCAGCTGTTCTCACTCCTACAGCAAGGGCTCCTCTTGACCGCACACCATCAGTTCATCAACTGAGTGCAAATTTGGACAGAGGACCACCAATGGAAGGAGAAGCACCCTCAAGAAGAGGTGGAATGAAATCTAGAAGATCAAGATCCTTTTCTGGACTTTTGGGTGGCTACCCTGGCATGTCTGAAGGTGCAAGAGCAAGATTAGGGGAAGTTGAAGATGAGGAGGGGGAAGAGTCTGTGGAAGAGGATGATTCTGGGGAGACTGAAGTGGGAGATGCCTTGGCAAATGCTCCAGAGGTGCCTCAGGGTTCTAATCTAGCCCTTTCTAGTCAACCTCCTGTCTCTCAAACTGAACCAAGTCTCCTCAAGATGATGGAGCAAATGACTCAGTTCATGGGACAACTCACTCAAGCAGTTGCCCCCAGGGACAATTCCAAAGCCCCTGCTTTCAAGACTCCATCCATGAAGGCACCTGATTCTTTTGATGGTACTCAAGCTCATAAGCTGAGAGGATTTGTCCAATCCTGTCAACTAATTTTCCATAATGATCCAGCAAACTTCTTCTCTGATAGGAAGAAGGTTTTGTACTCAACTTCTTTTCTTACTGGTAGAGCTGGCAAGTGGATTGAACCTTACCTCTCAAATATTTCCAATGAAGACCCTTCCTACCTCCTCAATAATTGGCCATTATTTGAATCTCAATTATTCACTCTGTTTGGTGACCCCAATGAAGTCAGGAAAGCTGAACAAGAGTTGGACAATTTGAGGATGAAGGAAAGTGGTCATGTTTCCTTGTACATAGCAGATTTCAGAAGCTTAATGTCAAGAATTGGAGATTGGGGGGAAAGAACTTACATTCATGTGTATAGAAGAGGCTTGGCATCAAGATTGTTGGACCAATTTGCTTCTCACCCTGGAACCTTTGACACTCTTCAAGAACTTATGGATGTCACTTTAGAATTAGACACAAGATATCATGAGAGGCAAAAGGAAAAGGGCAGTCATCAAGAGAAGAAGCCTCCAATCATTGGATCCAATTTCTCCAAACCTCCTCAAAGTTCATCATCCAAGAAGCCTTATCACAATAAGAATAAGAAGGGGAAGAATTTTCAAATGTCCAAAGACAAGCCTCATGCTGCTCTCCTCAATAAGGACAACAAATTAATTGGTTCTGAAAAGGAGAGGAGGATTAAAGAAGGCTTGTGCAATTATTGTGGTGGAAAGCACCCATTTGAAAAATGCTTCAAGAGGCCTGAAAATAGGCAAGGGTCCTCAAAAGGCTTCCCTAGCAAGCAGGGAAAAGCCTGAGTGGGAATGATGATGTGTTCAATGGTTCTCACTTATTTCCTTCAAGAGCAAAATTGTGCACTCTGAATACTAGTGTCAAGAAATCTTTAAAATTTCTTATTTTTTCTTCAATCTCTGATATTTTTTATAGTATTCTCATTTATTCTGGTGCTACAAACTCCTTTATTGCAAAGAATTTTGTTCTCAAGTACTCATTGACCATGTCAGAGCTCCCTGAAAAGATTCCTCTTTTCATTCTGGATTCCAGTGAATCCACTTCCCTGTCCATCACCCATTATACCAAGTGGGTTGTTGATTTACCTTCCTTCCCAAGCTTTGAATGGGATTTCTTTATCATAGATTCACCCAAGGGAGAAGACCTAATATTGGGCTATGATTTTCTTTACCATTTTAATCCCATTATTGATTGGAAAAATGGATTGATCACCTATGATTCTAGTCATAAGGATTCTAGTGGCATTATTTCTTCTACTAGTAATGACTTATCCACTGCTGTCAACAGTGTGGCTCTGGTTGGTGAACTTAAGACACCTTCCTCTCCTCCTTCTGTCCATAACCCCTCCATTTTTCCCTCTCAGTCATTACTTCCATTAAGAGATGAAGTCTTCAAAGAGATAAAAGATGTTGGAGAAGATGTTGCTATATCTTCACTTCATCTCTTTCAAGGGGATATGGACCTTCCTCCTTTATCTTTTCATGCCTCCCTGGAGGAGCAGTGGGATGAGGAGGAAGAGCCAGAAGAGATTGAAACTGTGCTGAAGGTAGTCCCTCCTGTTTATCACAAATATTTGGATGTATTCTCCAAAGTGAAAGCAGAGAAACTTCCTCCACACCGTGCCTGTGATCATCATATCGAACTGGAGGGTCTTCTACCTCCAGTTGGTGTTATCTACTCTTTATCAAAGAATGAGTCAGAAACACTGCGGGCCTACATTTCAGAGAATGTAGAGAAAGGTTTCATCAGACCAAGCTCCTCCTCAACAGGAGCACCTGTCCTTTTTGTTAAGAAAAAGGATGGTGGTCTTCGTTTGTGTGTTGACTACTGCAAACTTAATGCTGTCACTAGGAAGAACAGGTATCCTGTTCCTCCAATGAATCAGCTTCTTACCGTCTTTAACGGTGCTACTATCTTCTCCAAGATAGATCTGCGTGGTGCTTATAATCTCCTGAGAATTAAAGAGGGGGATGAGCATTTAACTGCCTTTAGAACCAAATATGGCAGTTATGAGTATTTGGTTATGCCATTTGGCTTAACCAATGCTCCAGCTTCATTCCAAAATCTTGTGAATGATATCTTTGCAGATTATTTGGATATTTTTGTTGTAGTGTACTTAGATGATATTATGGTCTTCTCTAACTCTTTGGATGAACATGTTAAACATGTGGCCTCTGTTCTCCAAAGACTGAGAGACAATAATTTGTTTGCTAAAGCCTCCAAGTGTGTATTCCATGCCTCAAGTGTGGAATACTTGGTCTATGTTGTTTCATGTGATGGCCTCAAGATGGATTCTTCAAAAGTTCAACAAATACTCAATTGGCCTCAGCCCAAGAACATCAAGGCCCTCCAATCTTTTCTTGGCTTTGCCAACTTTTATCGTCGTTTCATTAAAAATTATTCCAAAAAAATCTCTGCTCTCACTTCCCTTCTCAAAAAAGATTCTCCCTTCATCTTCAATGAGGAAGCTCTTAGCCAGTTTCAGATACTCAAAGAAGCTTTCACCACTGCTCCTATCCTCTCTCACTTTAATCCTTCTCTCCCAACTATTGTAGAGACTGATGCCTCTGATTATGCCTTGGGTGCTGTACTGAGTCAGGTGAATGACTCAGGAAAGCATCCCATTGCATTTGATAGTCGCAAGCTCTTACCAGCTGAACTCAACTATGAAATTCATGACAAGGAACTCCTTGGAATAGTTTGGGCTCTCAAGGGCTGGAGAGCCTTTCTCCTTTCTCTTTCTGATTCCTTTGAGGTCTTGACAGACCATTTTTCTCTCCAATATTTTATGTCCTCTAAAGTCCTTACTCGTCGTCAAGCCCGTTGGGCTGAATTTTTGTCTGAATTTCACTTTGTTATCACTTACCGCCCAGGCAGGCTGGCCACTTTACCAGATGCCTTGTCACGTCGGGACGACGTGTACCCAGAGAGGGGGGTGGATTTCATCAGCAAGAATCCTCAAAACTTTCATCAAGTTCTCAAGCAAAATGAAATTCAAGAGTCAAGATTCTTTTCCATAAAAGCTGACATGTTTTCAGATTGAGTTGATCAGATCCAAAGACAAGTATGGCAAGACAAAGACTATAAGGAGATCCTCAAGAAACTAGCAAGAGGAGAATCAGTCCCAGACTATTCTCGTGAACCTCAAGCAAAATTATTATTGTTCAAAGATAGAGTAGTCATTCCAAGCAATCATGAAATTCAATTGGACATCCTTCAAAAGCATCATGACTCACCGTTGGCTGGCCATCCTGGCCAGGAGAAGACCCTCAAGCTCATCAAGAGGGATTTTTATTGGGCTGGCATGAATCAAATCATCAAGGACTATGTGTCCTCATGTCAGCAATGTTCAAGAAACAAGAACATCCACCATAAGAAGTTTGGATTACTCAAGCCTCTTCAAATTCCATCTGGTCCTTGGAATTCTTTATCAATGGACTTTATCACTCAATTGCCCTTGTCAAGCAACTTTGATTCAATTTTAGTAGTTGTAGACAGATTTTCAAAAATGGCAATATTTATTCCAACTTATTCAACAATCACTGCTTTGGACTTAGCTCAAATATTCATTAATCATGTCTTTTCCAAACATGGTCTTCCAAGCAGTATTGTTAGTGATAGAGGTTCATTATTTGTTTCATCCTTTTGGACTCAATTGTGTCAGAAGCTCAAGATATCAAGAGATCTTTCAACTGCATTTCACCCTGAAACAGATGGACAGACAGAGAGGGTAAATCAGATTCTAGAACAGTATCTTCGGATGTATGTCAGTTACCATCAAGATGACTGGCACACCTGGCTCCCTCTGGCTGAATTTGCCTATAATAATGCAGAACATTCATCCACAAAGCAATCACCTTTTTTCACCATTTATGGAAGAAATCCCAGCTTTGACTCAATCCATGTTTCTCAAGATACACCTGCTGGAAAGTTATCATCAAAACTCTAATCAGTACAGCAAGTTGTCAAAGAGGAATTAGAGTCAGCAATAAAGCGTTTTAAGAAGTATGCAGATAGAAATAGAGCAATTCCACCTGATTTCCAACCTGGGGACAAAGTATGGCTAGCTTCCAAGAACATCAAGACAACAAGACCCACCAAAAAGCTTTCAGAAAGATGGTTGGGACCCTTTGAAGTTCTCAAGAAGATTGGCAGCCATGCATATCACCTCAAGTTGCCTCAACAATGGAAGTCAGTTCACCCTGTTTTCCATGTGTCCTTGTTAGAACCAGTGAAGCAATCAACTATCCCAAATCGACACCAATTGCCACCACCTCCAGTAATAGTGGAAGAGCAAGAAGAATGGGAAGTGGCTCAGGTTCTGGACTCAAAACTCAAAAGAGGTTCATTATGGTATTTAGTGGAGCGGAAAGGATTCAATGAAGACCCAGAAAGAACAACTTGGGAACCAGCTTCCAACCTTACCAACTCCCCAGACCTTGTCAAGGATTTTCACACTTTGTATCCAGACAAGCCTGGCCCAAATGCCTCAAGAGTTTGATTTATGGTGCTTGGTGGGGATTGGAGTTTATGAAAGTAAGTTCCTCTCCTGGCATGCACCTTTAAGGGGGTATTCTACCCAAATTTGTTGTAAGCATCACCTCGGCCACTTTGTGAGCACTTGTCAATTTTTTGGACAGGTTCAGAAGGCCTTGCAACATAATACCCTCAAGATTTGGCCCAATCTTTTCTTTTATTTTCTCTTCTTTCTTTAATCATGCCATAAATTATCTTTCAAGACATTCATTATCAAATTCATCTTATGGCATATTTCAATTTTCATTTATGGTGCTTGGTGGGGAGTGGAAGTTATGAAAGTAAGTTCCATCTCCTGGTATGCATCCCTGAGGGGTCTAATTCTTGTAAAACATTACCTTGGCCACGCTGTGAGCATCAAATGCTTGGTTTTATCTTTCAGAACATTTTGGCCAAAATCAAGAAACTCACCACAAGAAGGACAACCCTCAGGCATTTCTTATTTCTTTCTTTACTCTCTTTTTCTCTCAATTCTTTTTCATTTTTATTTCTTATTTTTTATTTTTATTTCTTTTACTTGTATGATTTATTTTTCATTTCTTGTTTCAAAAGCAGCAATCATAACTCCCATATCTTGTTTGGGGAGTCAGTTTATGTAATAATCAAGAGCAAACACTAGTAATGGTAAAGACCAGCTACAGATAATCCTAATCAAAATTTCCTCAAGGCTTCTCTAAGCTTAGCAACCATGGCATCTTCATAAGCAACTGCCTCCCTGGCCAAAGCAGCAGTGGGCTCCCCTGGAATAGCACTCTTCATAGCCTTATCAACAAACACCTCAGTCAAAGCATCAACTTCAGCAAATAGATTGGTGACCACCTTCTTGTTCACCCTTTTCTGATCAGTGAAGTTGCCAGTAATATTCCAGCGGCGACGGTTTTCAAAGATTGATTCAGGCTCTGGAGACATTGGGTCTCTAGAAGTGCTGGCCACTGGTTGTTGGATATTGGTAGAGGTGGAGGCAAGTGTGGAGGGCCTGGTTGGGGATCTAATTGGAAGCTGAGGTGGTTGGGGGGACCTGATCACTTCATTATTGGTGGTACTGGCTTGGACTGGGGATTGTGAGGTGGATTGGATTCTTCTTTTCTGGATTGGGGTAGTCATTTCAAGCTCTTCTCCATCAATCTCATCACTACCTTCAGCATCAGTATCATTTTCATCTTGAACCACCAAATTTCTCTTCAATTTCCCAAGTCTTCCATCCTTTCTGGTAACCAAAATGGGAACCTCTGGGGCCACTCCAATGGGATTTCCTTGGGGGTGAATTGAACCTCCAATGGCTTCCCAGGAACCACTGGTATTATTCCATTGTTGGACACCTCTCATTCTAGATCCAGTCACTGAAGAAGAAAATAAAACATAGAAGTCAGTAACCCATCAATTCTATGGCCAATCAACTCACAATTGGAGTGACCAGAGGTGGCATCAGAGGTGGGAGGTTCATCAACAGGAGCTTCCAATCCAAATCTTCCACCCTTCTTGATGCTGCTCCATAATCTTCTGGCATCTTCAGGAAAGCTATAGTGGGCTTGAGAACAATTTCTTTTTCCAAGATTGCAAAATTGACACCTGGTGGACCTAGCAGTAGCAGATTCCACACAAGGAATCCCTTTCCTCTTACCATTGGTGCAGGGTGGTTCAATAACTCTGACAGATTTAGAACCATTATAGGTTTTCTTGATGTCCCAAATCTCTGTAGGGGCCATACTCTCTTCAGAAAGCTCCCTCAAGTTATCAAAAACACCAGGACCATAAAGTACAGAAGGTGGGGAATCAGAGTGATTGGAATCACAAAGGGAAGTCAGCCTTGAACTCATCTTCAAGTCAAAATTTCAAATTCAAGACCAAGAGAGTTATGGGCAATTGCAAGTCAGCAAGGCATTTATGGCAATTGACCAGTCAAGGAGGGGATAAGAAGGAAGACATTCAAGAAGAAATCAAGATTAAAAGAAGAAAAACTGCTTCAAATGGCCCAATTGGCCAATTTCATGGATTTATGCACTTTGGCACAAATGGCCACATCAGACCTCATAACTTCAAAATAGCTCATTTTTTATCATTTTCCATCAAAATATGCTTAATTAGGCATATTGGAAAATTTGCGCATTTGCGCACTTTGCGCATTTGCACACTTTTTGCGCACTTTTGCGCAAAAGGCCCTTTTATCTTGTCAAAAGGCTTCAAAAGGCCTTTTTGGCCCATTTCATCATGATTGCGCATTTGCGCATTTTGCGCAAAAATGCGCAAAATGGCCAGGATACTCTATAAGGCCAATTTTTCATCAAAATCAAGTTTTTTTTCAATTTTTTCAATATTATATGCCATTATGACATATATGTGCATTTGCGCATTTTGCGCAAAAATGCGCAAAATGGCCAGGACACTCTATAAGGCCAATTTTTCATCAAAAATCAAGTTTTTTTTGATTTTTTCAATATTATATGCCATTATGGCATATATGCGCATTTGCGCACTTTGCGCATTTTTGCGCAAATTGGCTAAAATCCCCTTTTAAACACAAAATCAAGGATTTTGGCCAGGACCTCTGAAATGGTCCATAACCTCAAGTATTGGCCACCTTATGCCAACACTCTCAAGATGAAAATTATGACGATATCAGGTGCTCTTGGGACATAAACCCAGGTCACCCACTTTTCAAAAGCCATGAGGACTCAAGAAAAGTTTTGGTGAAGACACTCAAGACAAGAAAGAAGAAATTTTAAGAAGAATGAAAGTATTTTGAAGTAAAAGAGGGAATTCAGAATCAAGATCAAGGGGAAAATACCTACAAGTTATCAAGTGAAGGTTTGTTTGAGTATTGTTGAAGAAGAAGGCTTAATGGGATAATTTAAGGAATTGGGGGAAAGAACTGTATGGATTGTTTCAAGCTCATCAAGACTCACTGTACTTATGGTGCTCAGAGCTCACCATTTTCAAGAGGGGGATAATGTCACAGCCAAGGAGGCAGGGGCATTACCAATCATATTCTACAATCATTACTTCATTGATACCCCTCAAAACCCAATCAGCAAGGGGGTTTCATTCAACAGTCTCCAAGTACAGTTCCAGACCTCAATACAGTTTTCATACAGGCAAGAACCAAATACAGGATTCACCAAATACAGTCCTGTAATCAATACAGGCGCAAATACCTGTATTGACTGTATAACCTGTATTGGATTCACCAATACAGGATTCAATCCCACATCCAACTTCTTCCAGCATACAGGCCAGTATCTCAACACTCAAACTCCAAGGCTGGCATTTCTCACATATACCAGCCCCTCTTCACCCACCTGGGGGTTTTCCCCCAGTTAATTAAAATAGTTGATTTATTTATTTAATATTATTTTA
Source organism: Austropuccinia psidii (assembly GCA_023105745.1). Lineage (NCBI taxonomy): Eukaryota > Fungi > Basidiomycota > Pucciniomycetes > Pucciniales > Sphaerophragmiaceae > Austropuccinia > Austropuccinia psidii. The sequence goes on from JALGQZ010000001.1 coordinate 25,188,608, forward strand.
TTCTCACTTTTGGAATATTATTTTATTACTTATTAAGTTAGTCTTAGCCTTCCCTCACCTGTTCAGTAGAGTCCTGGTGGCCATATCCTTATTAATTCCTTTTCTCTTTTCTGAACAGGTTGAAACAGTGACTCAGGATTATTTGTGGTTGGCTCTTTATTATTGCTTTTGTTTTGTCTCTCTTATCTTTTATGCTTATTATTTTATGACTAGGAATTTATCCTCTTACTCCATTACTCTTATCATTTGAGTATTTCTTCTGAGCCCTCCATAAGTAAGTCTGTTCACTGAGTGCCAGGCCCTCTTCATTTTAGAAGAGCCCCTGTGACACACTAGTCAGGAGTAAGGTTATTCAATCTTACACCCACTCAAAAACCTCAAATCAGAAATCCACTGTGTGTATCAATAATCAACTTCTGCAATCTTCCTTTCTGAGACATGCATACAGCCTGTCAGCTTCTGTACAGTTTGGATACACCATCCTGAAACTGCATTACCACTCAATACCACCACACTCTTATTACAGAGCCTGTACAAGCTGTATAGGATCTGTATTGGCCAGATTCATTTTCATAATCAATTCCTCTCATGAAAACTCTCTGTCTGGATCAGGGCTGGTGATTCTCACATATACCAGCCCCTCTTTCTCCCCCTGGGGATTTTCCCCGAGTTAATTAGTTTAGTTGATTTATTATTTTGCAAATATTCTTACTCTTATTTTGGGTACTATATTTTATTGGTAATAAGTTACTCTTTTCATTTCCTTCTTTGCCTGTACAGTTTGAGATGTGGTGGCCATATACTTATTAACTACTCTCTTTCCTTCTGACAGGTTGAAACAGTGGACTTGGACTTGTTTGTGGTTGGCTCTTTTATTTCTTACTTGTATCATTTTTTGCTTCTTTCTTATATTTATTTCATTAGTAATTTCATCTTATTATACTCTTGAGTGTATTCCCATTTTACCATATCTTGAGCCCTCCATAAGTAAGTCCAAGTTTACTGAATGCCAGGCCCTCTTCACTTAGAAGAGCCCCTGTGACATTAAATTAATTAACTCATATTTGCTTCTTCCTTTTCATTAATTTATATTAATTTCTCTCATTTTTCAATTATGACTCTTTTATGATCTTATGATTCTTCATGATTTTGATTTCTCTCTCATCAATTTTCATCTCATTAATTTTATTCAAATGAAAATTGATTCTTCTCATCTCTTAATCATTTCTGATCATCTCAAATTCATTGTCAATTGTATATCAGATCCAATTTCTCTTTTGTTTTCTTATTCAGGGCTTATCAGGAGTTTTGATTTATTGGTTAATTGATTGGTTTATTGATTGGGATTCATTTTATTATTGATTCAGAAATTCAGGATTCTGCTTGGATTGGGTGGACTGACTGGATTTGAGTTCCTCAAGATAACTGATTGATCCTCAAGAATTGACTTTGATTATTGATTGATTTGAATAATCAAGATATTGAACTGATTCCTCAAGATATTGATTGATTGATTGATTCCTCAAGACCTTGTTTTATATTGAAGAAATCGATTTATTATTGATTATTGAATTCTTCAATATTTTATTGATATTTGATTTGAATTGACTTTTGATATAGATTGAATTGATTGCTTTATTGATTGATTGAATTTGATTTCCCCTCAAGACTTTTGATTTATTCCTCAGCTTTCATCAGGAATTTTATTGACATTGCTTTGGCCAAGCTTTACTTCCCTATTTCCAAGTACCATCCAGTTTTTTTCTTATTCTTTCATAATTCCAGTTGAGCATAGCCCCCCAGGCAATAATACAAGATCCCAAAGACATCAAGCTGTTCTCACTCCTACAGCAAGGGCTCCTCTTGATGGCACGCAGACAGTTCATCAACTGAGTGCAAATTTAGACAGAGGACCACCAATGGGAGGAGCAGCACTGTCCAGAAGAGGAGTTGTGAATCCAAGAAGATCAAGATCATTTTTTGGCTTGTTGGTGGTTATCCAAGCATTTCTAAAGGGCCTAGAAGTAGATTGGGGGAAGCTTAAGATGAATAGGGGGAGGATTCTGAGGAAACTGGAGTGGAAGCTGCCATGGAAGGTTCCCCTGTGTCTTCTGAAGCTAAAAATCTATCCCATTCTAATCAACCTCTTGTCTCTCAAGCTGGACCAAATTTCCTCAAGATGATGGAGCAAATGACTCAATTCATGGGGAAATCAACTCAAGCAGTTTCTCCCAGGGACAATTCCAAAGCCCCTGCATTCAATACTCCAGTAATGAAGGCACCTTATTCTTTTGATGGTACTCAAGCCCATAAATTGAGAGGATTTATGTGATCCTGTCAATTGATATTCCATGATGATCCAGAAAATTTCTTCTCTGACAGGAAGAAAGTTCTTTACTCAACTTCCTTTCTTTTTGGTAGAGCTGGAAAATGGATTGCACATTACCTCTCAAATATTTCCAATGAAGATCCTTCCTATCTCCTCAATAATTGGCAGTTTCTGGAAACCCAATTATTCACTATTGATTAGGGGGAAAGCGCATATATTCATATTTACAGAAGATGATTTGCATCAAGATTATTGGATCAGCTGGCTTCTCACCCTGGAACCTTTGATACTCTTCAAGAACTCATAGATATCACCAGGGAATTTGATACCAGATACCATGAGAGACAGAAGTAAAAGGGTAGCAATAAAGAAAAGAAGCCTCCTGTCACTGAATCCAATCCCTCAAGGCCTTCTCAAGGCCCAGCTTCAAAAAGTCCTCACCATGTGAAGAATAAGGAGGGCAAGCAATCTCAAGCTTCAAAGAACAAGCCTCATTCTGCTCTCCTCAATAAGGAAAATAAATTGATTTGTTCTGAAAAGGAGAGAAGGCTTAAAGAATTCTTATGTACTTATTGTGGTGGAAAACACCCTATTGAAAAATGCTTCAAGTGACCTCAGAACAAGCCTGAATTATCAAGAAGCTTCCTTAGCAAGCAGGGAAAAGCTTTAGTGTGGATCATTATGTGTTCAACGGTTCTCACTTATTTACTTCAACAGCACAATTGTGCACTCTGAATACTAGTGTCAAGAAATCTTTAAAATTTCTTCTTTTTTGTCTGTCTCTGATATTTGTTGAAAGTATTCTCATTTATTCTGGTGCTACAAACTCTTTTATTGAAAAAAATTTTGTTCTCAAGTACTCAGTGACTGTTTCAGAGCTCCCTGAAAAGATTCCTCTTTTCATTCTTGATTCAAAGGAATCCCCTTCCTTGTTTATCACCCACTATACCAAGTGGGTAGTTTACTTTCCTTCCTTCCCAGGCTTTTAATGGGACTTCTCTACATAGATTCACCCAAGGGAGAAGACCTAATATTGGTCTATGAGTTCCTCTATCATTTGAATCTTATTATCTATTTGAAAAATGTATTGATAGCCTATGATTCTAGTGGTATTAATTCTTCTACTAGTAATGACTTTCCCACTTCTGTAAACAGTGATGCTCTTTTTGGTGAACCTAAGACACCTTCCCTACCTTCTTCTGTCTATATCCCTTCTATCATGCCCTCTCTGTCATCAGTTATATCAAGAGATGAAGTCTTCAAAGAGATGAAAGATGTTGGAGAAGATTCTCCTATACCTTCACTTCATCTCTTTCAATGGGATATGGACCTTTCTCCTTTATCTTTTCATGCCTCCCTGGAGGAGAAGTGGGATGAGAAGGAAGAGCCAGAAGAAATTGAAACCTTGTTGAAGGTAGTCCCTCCTGCTTAACACCAATATTTGGATGTATTCTCCAAGGTGAAAGCAGAGAAACTTCCTCCACACCATGCCTGTGATCATCATATTGAATTGAAGGGTCTTCTACCTCCAGTTGGTGTTATCTACTCATTATCAAATCCAGAGTCAGAAACACTATGGGCTCACAATTCAGAGAATGTAGATAAAGTTTTCATAAGGCCAAGCTCCACCTCAATAGGAGCACCTGTCCCTTTTGTTAAGAAAAAAGATGGTGGCACTAGGCAGAACAGGTATCCTGTTCTCCTATGAGCCAGCTTCTTTCTTTATTCAACGGTTCCACTATCTTCTCCAAGATAGACCTGTGTGGTGCATATAATCCCCTGAGAATCAAAGAAGGGGATGATCACTTAACTACCATTAGAACCAAATATGGTAGTTATGAGTAATTGGTTATGCCATTTGGTCTTGACAATGCTCCTGCTTCTTTCCAAAATATTGTAAATAAAATATTTTAAGATTTCTTGGATATTTTTGTCGTAGTTTATCTATATGTTATTATGGTCTTCTCTAGTTTTTAGGAGGAACATTTCAATCATGTGGCCTCTGTCCTCCAAATTCTGAGAGGCCATAATTTGTTTTCTAAAGCCTCCAAGTGTGTAATCCATGCCTCAAGAGTGTAATACTTTGGCTATGTTTTTTTAAGTATTGGCCTCAAGATAGATTCTTCAAAAGTTCAGAAAATCCTCAATTGTCTGCAGCCACAGAACATCAACGTCCTTTGATCTCTTCTTGTATTTTTCAACTTTTATTGTTGTTTCATTAAAACTTATTCCAAAAAATCACTGATCTCACTTCTCTTCTTAAAAAATACACTCCTTTTATCTTCAATTAGGAAGCTCTTAGTAAGTTTCAAATACTCAAATAATCTTTCACCACTGCTCCTATCCTTTCCCATTTCAATCCTTCTGTACCAGCTATTGTAGAGACTGATGCTTCTGATCATTCCTTGGGTGCTGTACTGAGTCAGGTGAATGACTCAGGAAAAAATACCATTTCATTTGATAGCTTCAAGCTTCTCCCAGCTGAGCTGAACTATGAAATTCATAACAAAGAGCTCCTGGGAATAGTTTGGGCTCTCAAGTGCTGGGGGGATTTTCTTTTTTCTCTTTCTAATCCTTTTGAGGTCTTGACATACCACTCTTCTCTTCAGTATCTGATGTCTTTCAAAGCTCTTGATGGTTGTCAGGCCTGTTGGGTTGAAATTCTTTCTGATTTTCAATTCACTATCACTTACCACCCAGGCAGGCTGGCCAATTTACCAGATGCCTCGTCACCTCAGGATGATGTGTACCCAGAGAGGGGGATGGAGCTCATCAGAAAGAATCCTCAAACTTTTCATCAAGTAATCAATCAAGATAGAATTTAAGAGTCAATATTGTTCTCAATAAAGGTGGAAATATTCCCACATTTAGTTGAACAGATTCAAAAAGAAGTGTGGCAATTCAAATACTACAAGGAAATACTCAAGCAACTAGCAAGAGGTGAATCAGTTTCATATTATTCTCTTGAACCTCAAGTCGAGTTATTGTTATTCAAAGATAGAGTAGTAATCCCAAGCAATGAAGAAATACAACTCCATATTCTTCCAAAGTGTCATCACTCATCATTGGCTGTCCATCCTGCCCAGGAGAAGACCCTCAAGCTCATCAAGAGGGGTTTTCATTGGGCTGGCATGAATCAATTCATTAAGGACTATGTGTCCTCATGTCATCAATTCTCAAGAGACAAGAATATCAATCATAAGATTTTTGATTACTCAATCCTCTTAAAATTCCATCTGATCCTTGGAATTCATTATCAATTGACTTTATCACCCAATTTCCCTTGTCAAAAAACTTTGATTCAATTTTAGTAGTTGTGGACAGGTTCTAAAAAATGACAATCTTTATTCCAACTTATGGAACAATCACTTCCTTGGACTTAGCGCAAATCTTCATTATCAATTTCTTTTCCAAACATGGTCTTCCAGCCAGTATTGTTAATGATAAAGGATCTCTATTTTGTTTATCATTTTGGACCCAATTATGTCAGCAGCTCAAGATATCAAGAAATATTTCAACTGCTTTCCATCCTGAAATAGATGGATAGACAGAGAGGGTAAATCAGACTCCAGAATGGTATCTTGGGATGTATGTCAGTTACCATCAAGATGACTTGCACACTTGGCTCCCTCTGGCTGAATTTTTCTACTATAATTAAGAACATTCATCAAAAAAGCAATCACCTTTTTCACCATTTATGGAGGAAATCCCAGCCTTGACTCAATCCATATTTCCCAAGACTCACCCTCTGGAAAGTTATCAACAAAACTCCATTCAGTACAGTGAGTAGTCAAAGAATAATTAAATTCAGAAATAAGGATATTCAAGAATTATGCAGATAGAAATAGGACAATTCCACCTGATTGACAACCTGCAGACAATGTATGGCTAGCCTCCAAGAAAATCAAGACTACAAGACCCACCAAGAAGCTTTCAGAAATATGGTTGGGAACCTTTGAAGTCTTGAAGAAGGTTGGAAGCCATGCATATCACCTCAAGCTGCCTTTTCAATGGAAAAAAGTTCACCCTGTATTCCATGTGTCATTAGTAGAGCCAGTCAAGCAGTCAAGTATCTCAAATTTAAATCAATTGCCACTACCACCAATTCTAGTGGAGGAGAAAGAAGAATGGGAAGTGGCTCAGGCTCTGGACTCAAACCTCAAGAGAGGTAAATTATAGTATCTTGTAGAGTGGAAAAGATTCATTGAATACCCAGAAAGAACAACTTGGAAACCATCTTCCAACCTTACCAACTCACCAGACCTTGTCAAGTATTTTGATTCATTTTATCCTGATACGCCTGGCTCAAATACCCCAAGACTTTGATTTTATGGTGCTTGGTGGGGTTTTGTTTTCTAAAAGTAAGTTACTCTCCTTGAATGCACCTTCAAGGGGGTATTCTACCCAAATGTTGTTGTAAGCATCACCTTGGCCACTTTGTGAGAAATTTTCATTTCTTGGACAGATTTAGAAGGCCTTGCAACATCAATACCCTCAAATTTGGAACTTTCATCGAGATATGGCCAAATTCCTTCTTTTCTCTTTTATTCTTTCTTTTACAGCTTATACCAATTATCATTATTAAAGAAATTCATTACTTAAAAGTCAACTATGGCAAATTTTTCTGTTTATGGTGCTTGGTGGGGAGTGGAAGTTATGAAATTTTATTCCATTTCCTGGTATTCATCCCTGAGGGTTCTACTTCTTGTAAAAAATAACCTTAGCCACTCTGTGAGCATGAAATTCTTGGTTTTTATCTTTCAGAAAATTATTGGCCAAAATCAAGCAACCCACCACAGGAAGGACAAACCTCAGGAATTTCTTTACTCTCTTTTTTCTCTCTTTTTCTCTAAATTCCTTTTCTTTCTTTACTTGTATAGCTCTTGTTTCCTCTTTATTTCTTTATAAAGCAGCAGCATCCCCTCCCATATCATGTATTGGGAGGTTCCATTTACTTTTATTTTTTAGTATTCTATAATAGTGGGGATAGAAGTCAAACTAAACACAAAAAAGGACAAGGAAACTAGCTATCTCTACCCAAATGATCAAAAGTTCTCTGGAAATTTTTAATCAGTTCATCTTCATACCAGGAACATTTTGCAGCCATCTCCTCAGAGGCAGTACCAGTAATAGTCCTATCATTATCTTTACTTGCCTTATGTGGATCCTCTCTGGTAACTTGGATAGGCCAACAATCCCTTTTCTGAAATACTTGAGGGGCAGAAAACGGCAAAGGAGAAAGTTTCTCTCTTCTTCTACTGGAGATGTTGAGAGGTGAATATGGGGGATGGTCTTACTACTGGAATCAAGGAAGGCCTAGTGGTCAAAAAACTTGGTGAAGCAGGAGGAAGAGAAGTTGGATTGGTTGGAAAGCTCTGGGAGTACTGGGAATTATCTGACTTTGGAATCTCTTGGCAGGAGGATGAGAAGGGGAAATACTGGATTGATGGCCAGAAGAATTATAAACCACCTCAACTTCCTCACCATCCAATTCATCACTACCTTCATCATCATGATTAGGTGGGGAATCAGAAATTTGTCTTATTTGTTTCACTACACCTTCAGTATTGATCCTGGAGATTGAGACTTCTGAGCAGGAATATATTGACCTACCTCCAACATTAGTCCACCTAGCCACATCCCTCTGCCTAGAACCAGTCACTATTTCAAGATATCAGTATCCAATTCAATCAAGAAACTCACCATAATCACAATTGGAATACCCTGAGATACCATCAGGGATAGGGAACTCTTTCTCAAAAGACCCATCTTTCTTACTTAATAATTATCTTCTGATGTTGGAAGCCTGCAGTCCAGTACAACAACATGGCTTCATCCCAACAAATCAAAAGTGACACTTTCAAGATCTTGGATTGCAATGTTGAAAACAATCCTTTCCTTTCTCCAAAAATTCAGTAAAAGCAGGATCAAGAACCTTAACTTCTTCATAACCATCATAGGTTTGGGCAGGATCGAAGTGGCCAATGTGAAGCCAATTGACTGAGGATTCTTGTAAGGTGTGGATATGAAACTTTGATTAAAAATCAAGTACTTTTCCTGTCCTCAAAATTTGTATATGGTAAAAAATCAATTAAAAATAATATGGAATATTATTTTTAAGAGAAAACACGCCAATTTTATTGTTTATAACTCTATTAGTATAAAACAATAATATTATAAAAATTTATTGTTTTACCAACAATAAAGATTTATCCAAAAAATACTCTACAAGAGATATTTTAAGGCTACAAAAGAAATTTCTTCAAGAGCAATTTCAATTGGAATTAATGGAGCAAAGAACTGCAAGAAATTAATTAAAGAACGAAGTCTTTAAAAATAATATTAAAGAGAAAACACGCCCAAAAGTGACCAGAGTGAATTTGGAAACAAAGTGACAAAGTTTACAGTGATGAAAGATTCTTTAATTCACTTTTGGGGTGGTTCAGGGGTAAAAATGATTATAAGAGTTACAAACAATGATTATAATAATTTTTTCACGTGGTTAGAAGGATTAAAATGATTTAAAAATGGTGGTTGGAATCTTTGATTGATTGGTTTAACAGTGTTTAAACTAATTAATAAAAGGAAAAGATTCTAACATGAAGAGAAAAGTGGGGCAAAGAAGACATTCTTTTATAGCCATCAATTCTCTTACTCCAAAAGTAAATTTTACTCTTTTCAGTCGTGAAAAACAGTCTGACAACAGAAAAGCCAATTATGGCATCATAGAACCCTGGTTTAGACCAAAAAGGGCTGGTTTAAGCCATTTTTAGCCATTTTAGACCCTTAAATCAGCCATTACTATAGCAATACCAGGCCTAGAGCCTTCAAAACACGTCAGAATGTGTGTAAGAGGCATAGAAACCAGTTAAAACTGTTTTTACTATGGTTGTTTTATCTTAAGGGTAGTTTTACCCTCTTGGCAACAGCTAAAACTACCCCAGTTGGTATCAAAACCTCATCATCAATTGAGTCCACAGACCCTGTAACTCAATTCCAGGCCAAAAGTGATGAACTTTTGCATGAATTTTGACATCCCACGCCTGTCAGCAAGAATTTTGGGGGTCTAGCTCCCCCTTAGAGCTGGAGTTCCTTTTCCCCCCCAATTTTAATCTTTCCAATTTATTTTTCCTTTAATTCCTCATCATGTATTATACTTATAATTTACATATGTAATTCAATTCAATTGTACAGTACAATACAGTAATAATTGACACCTCATATGTAAATCAAAGTTCACTTATGTAATACACGCGCACATTTTGACATTTCAATTGAATTCAATTGAAAATACTTCAATTCCTCATAACTTCTAAGCTAAACACAACACCTCAATTTTAACACAAAAATTGATGGTTAACACCACATGTGGTGTGAATTAAGTTAAGGTTTTGAGGATTTTCAACTTTTGTATTGAAAATACTAAAAACTTAATTTAAGCTTATTTAGAGTTGAGTTACAAGAATTTCACTCAGAGGTGACCCCACCTGATTTTTTATGAGGAATCCAATGGTGAAATAATTTTTATGTGTTTATTTATTGGATAAAAAGTTATAATAATTTTTATTTAACTTTTTTCCAAATTTATTTATTTTTTCACAATTTTGTTAAAATTTTATTTTTACTTAATTTTTTCAAGTATAAATGTAATTTTATACTTACAGAATTTAATGTATTTTTATTTTTAAATTGTAATTAATTTTTTTATTTTTAATATAATTTTATATTTATATTTCGATTTTCATTTTAATAATATAAATAAATTCATTTTATTTATATTAATATGTTATTTTTGTATTTGTGGTCTTTTGGGTATATGAAATTACCTCTAAGGCTCACATTCCCTCCCCCTAAAAAAGAATATTACTTTCTAATATTGGTGTTTCTAGTGTGTCTGAATCTCCTGAGGAGTTTGGTAGCTTCTGGTATATCTTTTTCTTCTAACCATTCATCTTCACAAGTTGGGTCACTGTACCTAACAAGGTATTCCCTTACTTTCTTAGTTCTTAATTTTCTTTCTTTAAGAACTTTGGTAATTTTCTTAGTACCAGATGTCTCAATAGGAGGTATAACTTGGGGAATCTTGTTCCTCAAGGGAAATTTCTCAGAATCACTAGATTTATATGGCTTTATCAAGCTTACTGGAAATGTGGGGTGCTTGTTGCTAAGTTCTTCAGATAACTCTACTTCAACAGCATTTTCTCCATGGAGGGCCTTAATCACAAAAGGTCCTGCAAAGGAGTCTTTCAACTTTTTACATCCTTTGATGTTATTGAAGTTAGTGGTGGATACAAGAACTAGGTCCCCCACTTTGATATCTGGAGATGCATGTGATTTATCCCATTTGTCTTTAGCATATGCAAAAGAATCCTCCATGCATCTTACTGCATGCTTTCTAGCTTTGTCTAGCATTCCTTTGAAGCTAGCAGCTGTGGTATGTATTTCAATTAAGTCTTTCCTCAAGGAATCTTGGGGTAACTTGGGGTTCCATCCTTTTTCTAGAATAGCAGGAGTCTGATTGGTACTGGCATGGATTGATGTTTTATATGCTAATTCCAGTGCTGGCAACAGAGTACACCAATCATGGGTAAATCCATCACAATCTTTGAATTCAAGGCCATATGCACAAACTCTTCTCACCATGTCCTCTAAGGTTTGGATCATTCTTTCAGCCAGGCCATCAGTTTGTGGGTGGTAGGCTGTAGAGAAAGACATTTTAGTGCCAAATAATTGGTGAAGATTTGTCCATAGTGCTTAAGTGAATTTGGGATCTCTATCACTGATGATATCTGTAAATATCCCAGTCCATGACACTACTCTATTCCATATCAGAAGAGCTGTATCCATGGCTGTATCATCTTTGTGACATGGTAAAAAGATTGGAGTTTTACTGAATCTGTCCACAATTACTAGGCAAGCATTATAGCTCCTGTCACCTCCTGGTGATAGGCCAGTTACCCAATCCATATGGACAATTTCCCAAGGTCTGTTTGGTTCTTGGATTTTTATCATATTTCCAAGTCTTTTGCCTGTGGATTTATTTGCCTTTTGGAATCTTTCACAGGTTTTGCAATACTCTGCAACATCTTTCTGCCACATTGGCCACCATATGCAGGTCTTTACTTTTTCTCTTGTTCTGTCTTCAGATAGATGTCCTGAAAAGGGACTATCATGGCATTCTTTCAGTACAAGATTGATTAATGACCTGTCTACAACTGTCATTACACATTTGTGCTTGGTTCTGTGGTAAATTATACCATCCAGTAGGTGAGATCTTCCTTCATCATAAGATTTTCTCCATACTTCATCCAAGGCATGTATTAGAGAGTTGTCTTTACAGTCTTTGTTAAGTAATTGGCATAAGATGCTACAATTCTTATCTTGGGTGTAACTACTTCTGACTTCTTCAAAGAAGGTGGTGTTCAAGTCTGTAACACTTATTCCTTCTATTGGAATTTGTGGTGAAGCTTCTTCTGGCACATAAGCAGGATTATCAATATTATTTGGTAATGGCCATCTTCTTAGTCCATCTGCATTCTTATGAATATTCCCATCCTTATGAACAATAGTCATATTGCCTCTGTATTCTTGTATGGCTATTTGCCATCTGAGCATGTGTCTGTTGGGTGTTTTCATGTTCAAAAGTGATTTGACAGCTGTACAATCTGTTATCACTTCAAAAGCACATCCCTCTAAAAAGTAGTTCAATTTTTCCAAGGCCCAGACAAGGCATAGACATTCCATTTGACTTGCTCCATATCTGGCTTCAGTTGGTTTGATTTGCCTGGATATGAAACATATGGGTCCTTCTACAGGCTTATTATTTATGATCCGAACTTGGTGAAGTGCAGCACCCAGTCCATCCCCTGATGCATCAATATACAGTTTGAAAGGCAATTTAAAGTCTGGCATCAGTAAGAGTGGAGAAGTGGTCAATGCTTCTCTTAGAGACTCAAAAGCTTTGACTCTGTCAACAGTCATTTCAAATACTGTGTCTTTGTCACACAACTTATAAAGTGGTCTTGCTATGGATGCAAAATATTTAATGTGTTGCCTGTAATATCCTGCAAAACCTAAGAATGACTTAATTTCCTTCTTATTCTGGGGCATGGGTTCTAACAATACTGCTGCAACTTTGTTTTTGTCAATTCCAAGGGACAAACCAGATACAACATGTCCTAATGCTTTAAGTTCTTTAAATCCAAAATGACATTTTTTCAAGGAGATTTTCATGTTTACTGATTGGATTTTTGTCAAAACTCTTGATAATCTGTACATGTGCTCCTCCCAAGTCTTTGAACAGATAATAATGTCATCAATGTAAATGATTAACCATCCCTCTGAGAGTTCTTCAGGGAAGATTTCATTCATCATTCTTTGGAAGTGTGAAGGTGCATTTTTGATACCAAAGGGCATCCTTAAGTATTCATACAGTCCACAATGAACAATAATTCTCAAGTATTTTCTTGCTCTTGGTGTTACCACATTTTGATGGAATCCTTTAAGGGCATCCATAGTGGTTATATACACTGCTTGAGATATTTGAGTAAGGGCAATTTGGATTTTTGGTATTGGGTATCTGTCTGGGACAGTGTAAGTGTTCAGAGCTCTAAAGTCCCCAACCATTCTGGATTTTCCATTATGCCACGCCACTATAACTGGTGTAGTTATTTCTACTTCCTCATTGTGGCCTACTTTTTTATTACACCAAGGTCCAGAAGTTCTTTGATATGAATTTCTAGAGCTTCTCTTGATTTTGAACTTGCTGGATAAGCAGGTCTTCTTAAGAGTGGTGGATAAGGTCTCTCAATGTTAAGAATGATGTCAAATTCATGACCAGCAATTGCTCCCAGGGGTTCTTTGTCTGTAGCAAATGCTCCTCTGTGGTCATACAAAAGGGAAGAAATTTCATTTTCTTGTTTATCAGTCAGATGAAGGCTTATTTCAGCTTCATTTAACTGTTCAGACTTGAATTTCTCTAACTCTAAGTTGACTGGTGATACTTTGTTTACTGTAATTTGTCTTTTAAATGGTAAAAAGGCAAATTTCTGGCGCTTATTGTCCCCAACTGTAAAGTATCTGTCTTTGTTATTATGTAAATCTATTCCATACATGATTAAATAGTCATTTCCCAATATAAAATGGGTACTAGAGAAATTTTACATAACAACAAATTCAACTGTGATCTTTAAATTCCCATTTATGTGTGGGAATATGACATTGGTCTCAAAGATTCCTAATGCTTTCATTGGGTTACTTGCACTGTTGAATTTTATACCATCAATTGGTAACAATTGGTCTTCAAAATTTGGTACACAAGTCTTAAGAAAAGATTTTCCAACACAAGAGCAGAAGGCTCCTGGGTCAAGTAAAAGTTTGGTGGGCTTGTTGTCAATCACCACTTTTGTTATACAGGAATTACCAGCTGTATAACCTTTTCCTCTGTTTGGTTTTGTCTTCATAAGTTGTGCATCTTGAACTTTTGATAAATCAACTTGACCATTGCTCAATTGTGGTAAGTGGGAATAAGATTCCATGATGTCAAAAGTGGCATTGATATTTTCTATATCTTTTGAAGATTCAGAAAATATGGATGACTTATCATCTGAATTGTCTTCAATTATTTCTTCTCTTTCAACATCTGGTCCCTTTTCAATGTCAATTTCATTGATTTTCCCCCTTTCTGGACATGTATTAGCTAAATGGGTGGTGCTTTGGCAAATATGGCATTTTCTGACTGTATCTGCAGATTTATATTTAATATTACTAGAATTTTCTTTGGGGTTTTTGTCCACAGAATCTTTCCAAGTTTTATTAAACCTTGTTTTGAGATTCACCCTACTAGAACCAATTTTGGTTCTGGTGGTTACTTCTTCTAGTATATTGATAATATCCTCTGCTGAAGATTTTTCAGTAGTCCTGCTTTTTACAGCATGCTCTAAGTCACCCCCACATTGTCTCAGAATCTTTCTATGGATCATAAATTCTGACATGTCAGGATATAATGCTGTTAATCTGTCCTTCTGTTGGCAAAACCATGGTAAAGCTTTGTCTTTATCAGCATTAAATTTGGCAGATTCAAAGGCTGTTTCAACTTTAAACCTCCAAGCATCATTTGCCCATTTGTTGATGATTTGGATTTTCCACCAAGTCCAACTCTGGTGTCCATGTGCTTGTCTTATTTTGATGTACCATCTATGAGCTGATCTGGTAAACAAGGTGTTAAACCTGGCTGTTACCAATCTGTCTGGTAATTCAAAATCCTCTTTGATCATGTCAATACCTCTAATGAATTCCATATGGTCATACTCTCCTTCACCACTGAAGTGAGGCCATTCTTTAAGTTTTGGAACTTCTTTCAAGAGTGCTTGGCCCATTGATGGTTCCAAGTTATGAAAAGAAGTGGATAATTCATTTTTTAATTGTGAATTATCAGGATCCAATACTTGTGGATTTGTAACTCTTGTGCCCTCATTTTGATTTAGAGGTGTAGACATTCTTGGTAAGGTGTTCAGTATTTGTTCAATGTCATTCATTTTACTGTTGCTACACCTTTGGGAATTTCTGTATTCATGTTGGAAGCTTTGTATTAAATTTATTACTTCAATTTTATACATGTCTTCTTTATGTGTAAGTTCTTGCCATAACTCTGTCTGTCTTGTATTATCAGCAGTGATTTGATTCAATTTCATTGATAATTTTGATACTTCTTCTTGTGAAGCATCAAAACACTTTTTCAAGGCAATGGTATATGTCTTTACTTCAGTAAATGAATTTGAAATATCATCAAGGACTTTCTTGTTATCTGTTTTGATAATATTTATGGCTTGTTTAATTCTTGTTTCAATTATGTCATCAATATTGAATTTAGAATATTTATCTGTTGATTCTTTAATAATGGCAGATTGTTCATTTATTTTATTGTTAGAAGAATTATCATTATTGGAATTTTTAATTGTTCTTAAAACTTTTTCAAAACACATAAGTGTTTCATTAATTTGGCACAGACTCAGGTTGTTTGTTTTAATGCTGTTACAAATGGTTTCATTTTTATCAGAAAGATGTTTTTTCACGTCATTTATAGCATCATACAACTCTGGGATGGAATCAAATATATCAGAAATCATTTCTGGAATCT
This sequence comes from Austropuccinia psidii, assembly GCA_023105745.1. Taxonomy (NCBI): domain Eukaryota; kingdom Fungi; phylum Basidiomycota; class Pucciniomycetes; order Pucciniales; family Sphaerophragmiaceae; genus Austropuccinia; species Austropuccinia psidii. Next base: position 25,204,075 of record JALGQZ010000001.1, read on the forward strand.
TAATCTGGCTTCCTCCTTCTTCTGTAATTCCATCATGGTTCTGGCCATCTGAAATACATTTTCCATGGCATCCTGCTGAATCTTTGGGATTCCGTAGCCCTGGCTGTAAGGTTTTTGGGGCTGGTGCCTTCCCCTTGCCCTTGTTTGGAACTTGTGGCTGTTTCTTCACGTTGGAATTGCTGGTGCTGGCCACTGGGGCTGTCTTTGGCACTGGTTTGGGTGGTGGAGGGTTGTTTTTCCTCCATTCCAGTGTCAAAAGCATCATGTTTTTCTTCTCCATCAATGGATGCCATCCATTGAGCAATTTGCAAGTGTTGGGATGGCCCAGGAATTTTCTTACTGTCAGGTAAGAATTCATGCAATTCTTCCACAGGTCTGCAAGGATATGGTACTCCTTGAATTGAAGTGCATTGTTGTATGCACTGTGGCTGGCTTTGTATATGTCCACAGAGGCTTGTTGTGGCGGTGTCAGCTCTTTTTGAAGGTAAAATAGTATTATCAGCTTCAGAATGACCCAATTTAGTTGTTTGGAAGTCATCAACTGACCCTTTTTCCTTCTGTACCTGGTTGGCCTCTGCCATAATCATGTCTATTACTTTTTTGGGAGCTGCTTGAGGGGTTGTAGCTGGCTCCTGACCTGGTTGAAGGCATAATTATGGTTAAAAAGGCTTAAAATAGTATTTTTACGTCAAAAAACTTACTATTAGCCAAATTCTTAGCTTTCTGAAGGGTATTACGTATGTCCAAGTTAATCAATTCAGAAGATATTGGTTCAGGTTGGTTATTTTGAGTCACAATAACAGTACTATTATGATCAGAATTAACAGTACTTGCAGGGATAATGCTGGTTACTGTTGAGGCTGTTTCAATGTTTTCTTGTCTTACCACGTTGTCAGACACTAAAATTGATGAAAAAGCCAATTAATTAATTAGAAAAAGGGTTATTCCAAAAAAGAAATAAAAATATAAGCCTCACTTATAATATGAAAAAAGGTTATTTTTTATGGATTTTTTGAATTATAAGTATTTTTTATATGCTTTTAAATTTTTCAATATAAGAAAAATATTTAAAAGGAGTAAAAAAAATATGTCACAGGTAAAATATCATGGCTGGGCCCCCAAATGTAAGGTGTGGATATGAAACTTTGATTAAAAATCAAGTACTTTTCCTGTCCTCAAAATTTGTATAAGGTAAAAAATCAATTAAAAATAGTATGGAATATTATTTTTAAGAGAAAACACGCCAGTTTTATTGTTTCTAACTTTATTAGTATAAAACAATAATATTATAAAAATTTATTGTTTTACCAACAATAAAAATTTATCCAAAAAATACTCTACAAGAGATATTTTAAGGCTACAAAAGAAATTTCTTCAAGAGCAATTTCAATTGGAATTAATTGAGCAAAGAACTGCAAGCAATTAATTAAAGAACAAAGTCTTTAAAAAGAATATTAAAGAGAAAACACACCCAAAAGTGACCAGAGTGAATTTGGAAACAAAGTGACAAAGTTTACAGTGATGAAAGATGCTTTAATTCACTTTTGGGGTGGTTCAGGGGTAAAAATGATTATAAGAGTTACAAACAATGATTATATTGATTTTTTCACGTGGTTAAAAGGATTAAAATGATTTAAAAATGGTGGTTGTAATCTTTGATTGATTGGTTTAACAGTGTTTAAACTAATTAATAAAAGGAAAAGATTCTAACATGAAGAGAAAAGTGGGGCAAAGAAGACATTCTTTTATAGCCATCAATTCTCTTACTCCAAAAGTAAATTTTACTCTTTTCAGTCTTGAAGAACAGTCTGACAACAGAAAAGCCAATTATGGCATCATTGAACCCTGGTTTAGACCAAAAAGGGCTGGTTTAAGCCATTTTTAGCCATTTTAGACCCTTAAATCAGCCATTACTATAGCAATACCAGGCCTAGAGCCTTCAAAACACTTAAGAATGTGTGTAAGAGGCGTAGAAACCAGTTAAAACTGTTTTTACTATGGTTGTTTTATCTTAAGGGTAGTTTTACCCTCTTGGCAACAGCTAAAACTACCCCAGTTGGTATCAAAACCTCATCATCAATTGAGTCCACAGACCCTGTAACTCAATTCCAGGCCAAAAGTGATGAACTTTTGCGTGAATTTTGACATCCCACGCCTGTCAGCAAGGATTTTGGGGGTCTAGCTCCCCCTTAGAGCTGGAGTTCCTTTTCCCCCCCAAATTTAATCTTTCCAATTTATTTTTCCTTTAATTCCTCATCATGTATTATACTTATAATTTACATATGTAATTCAATTCAATTGTACAGTACAATACAGTAATAATTGACACCTCATATGTAAATCAAAGTTCACTTATGTAATACACGCGCACATTTTGACATTTCAATTGAATTCAATTGAAAATACTTCAATTCCTCATAACTTCTAAACTAAACACAAAACCTCAATTTTAACACAAAAATTGATGGTTAACACCACATGTGGTGTGAATTAAGTTAAGGTTTTGAGGATTTTCAACTTTTGTATTGAAAATACTAAAAACTTAATTTAAGCTTATTTAGAGTTGAGCTACAAGAATTTCACTCATAGGTGACCCCACCTGATTTTTTATGAGGAATCCAATGGTGAAATAATTTTTATGTGTTTATTTATTGGATAAAAAGTTATAATAATTTTTATTTAACTTTTTTCCAAATTTATTTATTTTTTCACAATTTTGTTAAAATTTTATTTTTACTTAATTTTTTCACGTATAAATGTAATTTTATACTTACAGAATTTAATGTATTTTTATTTTTAAATTGTAATTAATTTTTTTATTTTTAATATAATTTTATATTTATATTTCGATTTTTATTTTAATAATATAAGTAAATTCATTTTATTTATATTAATATGTTATTTTTGTATTTGTGGTCTTTTGGGTATATGAAATTACCTCTAAGGCTCACAATTCTAGAGCCACAAAGCACAGATGGTGGTGGTGCAGAAGGCAAAGATTCAGTGATTTCAGTCAGTTTGGAACTCATGACTAAAGATTATGCAAGCAGAAAAATTAAAGGCATCAGAATAATGCACTTCAAGCCTTAAAATTTTATCAATGGAGTGGGGCCATAACTTGATTAGGTCCCCCTCAAAGTCCTCAAGATGGAGCTCCAAGTCCCTCTTGGGCTCCAATATTCCACCCAGGAACTCCCCTTCAACTTTGGGGAGGTCAGGTTCTTGATGGTCCTGGACCCTCTCAATGGGCCCAAGCCATGTAGGTGAAGTTTGGTCCATGGGCCATTTTATTGGTCCCATGGACCCCCTGAAGCTCCATAATATTTGGGCCCAGAGGGTCATTTTGTTCCTGGGGGAGTCCAATATCCCCCATGGACCATGGATCATGGCATACAGTCCATGGCCCATGGCCTGCAGACCATAAGGAGCCAAAAGACCAAATAGGCCAAAAAATGGGCTAGACCTAAATTTTTCAAGGATGGCCATAGTGATAGCCAGAACCCAATTTCACCACGATAGTCCAAAATGGCCCCAAGGCCATTTCTTCAAGGAAAATGAGGACAAGACCCCTCCTTTGATTTTTTCAAAAAATTCAATGAAGGAATGAAGGGCCCAAAGAAATCAATTTGGCCAATTCATAATAGGTATATGTTCATAAACCCATTCTTCATCATTTTTTGACCAGAAGAGCTTTATGGCCTTCTTTTTGGGATACAACCCAAGGGCCATGCATTGAAAAGAAGTTGATGAATGAATTCAAGAGGAAATCATATTTTGATAACTGAAGAAGACTTAATCAAGGAAAAAGGAAGGGGGAAGATAATTCAATCAAGGATGACAGTGAAGAAGAAGAATTAATTTTCAGGATAACAGCCAAAGAGGAAAAGAAAATTAAAAAGAAAATTTTTGAAACAAATGTGGGGATATTGAGATGCCACTCAACAATGGCAGGGTATTGTGGTGTTCAGGAGCCTACCAGCTTCAAGAGGGGGATACTGTAACAACCACTAGTCAGGGGTAAGGGTATTCAATCTTACACCCACTCAAACACCTCAAATCAAAAACCACTGTGTGTATCAGTAATCAGCTTCATCAATCTTCCTTGCTGAGACATTCATACAGTCTGGTTCATCAATACAGCTTTTCAACTTTTGTACAGGTTGGAATTACCCAATACAGCTTGGATAAACCATCCTGAAACTGTATGATCACTAAATACCACCACTCCTGCTCTACAGATTGTACAGGAGCTGTATTGGCCCAATTCAGTTCAATCATCCATCCTTCTCATGAAAACTCTCTGTCTGGATCAGGGCTGGTGATTCTCACATATACCAGCCCCTCTTTCTCTGCCCTGGGGACTTTTCCCCAGTCAATTCATTTAGTTGATTTATTATTCTATAAATATTCTTACTATTATTTTGGGTATTATATTTTATTGGTAATAAGTTAGTCTTTTCATTTTCTTCTTTGCCTGTACAGCTTGAGATGTGGTGGCCATATCCTTATTAACAACTCTCTTTCCTTCTGACAGGTTAAAAAAGTGGCTTGGACTTGTTTGTGGTTGGCTCTTTTATTTCTTACTCTTATCATTTTTTTCTGCTTTCTTATATTCCTTTCATTAGTACTTTCATCTTATTAAACTCTTAAGTGTATTTGAATTTTACCATATCTTGAGCCCTCCACAAGTAAGTCCCAATTTACTGAGTAAAAGGCCCTCTTCACTTAGAAGAGCCCCTGTTTCATAGAACAACTTTCTGTTTTAAAGCTCTTATGTTAGGTAAAGTATGAGTAAGAATAACAATGAAGGATATTTCTGAAGAGCGCTGAGTTAACATCTAGCCTCAGTGCTTATAAAGAGTTTTGTGATCTTAAGATCATGTATTTAAGCACGAAATCACATAGCTCTTTATGGGTTAGTTTGGGAACGTCCTAAACCTAGAGAGGTCTTAGAAGAAGGGCTTAGACATATTTCACATCCCCCCTTTTCTCCCAACCTCAGTAGGTTGATACTAGTCATTTCTCAAAGGATAGCTGGCTTGCAGACTGATTTTGTGAGTAAATTGGCCAGCATTCTTGTAGAGGGAGTGTAAATTAATACAATCTTTAAGTTCTTAACAGCTTCCTGGATTAAGTGCAACTGTACTTCAATGTGCTTCATTCAACAAGAATTAGAATTTCAATTGTTATTAGCTGTATCTATACAACCTTTTTTGTCTTCATAGACTTTCATTTGTTGTGAGTTTTTGGTGAGTTTGACTTTGTTGCAGAACTTTTGGAACCAGAGTACTTCACTAGCTAGGTTGCACAGTAATTTGTACTCTACCTCTGCAGACAACAAGGACACATTTGGATGTTTCTTGGTCTTCCAGACAACAAGCCCTCTCTTAAATATGATGAGATGGTGTAATACCACTCTACAAGTCACCCTAAAATTACCCCAATCTGCATTGGAATATGCCACATAATTCTCTTCAATGCCTTTTTTGTAGGTGATACATACATCTGCAGAGTCTCTAAGGTACCTTAAAATGTGGATTAATTCTCTAAAATTAGTTATTCCTGGTTTTTCCAGGAACTGAGAGAGGGCACTCACTGCATAGAAGATATCAGTTCTAGCTTCCATGGTGATGTAGCTTTGACTCCCAATTTCACTTCTGTAATTCACTTTCAGCTCTTCAAATTGCTTTATTTATTCTGGTGTAGCTGCATCAAGGTTCTCATTCAGGATTAGAGGTGTTGCTACTTTTTGAAAGTAATCCATTTCATGTAGCTCAAGTAGAGCTTCTATATAGTGTCTTTGCAATAACCTTATCTTCTCATTATCCTGATTAATTTTAATACCCGGAAACAGATCCGCCTGCCCTAGTTGCTTGATCTTGAATTCTTTCTCAATTTCCTTCTTAAAGCTTTCAAGGTCCTTTCCAAACACAGAAATATTATCCACATGGATAAAACGCCAAAGTGGATCCCCTTTTTTCTTGATAGAAGATGCATGGATCAGAGACCGCAGCTATGAAGCCTGTAGTTTCCAACGATTTTGAGAGACAATTGTACCATGTACGAGGTGCTTTTCGCATAGCGTAAATAGCTTTATTCAGTCTAAGGCACATACTTTTCCTATCTTGGTCTAAGCCTTGTGGAATTTCCAAGAACACCTTTTCTTCAAGTGGGGCCTTGAGGGAAGCACTCTTTATGTCAAGTTGCTCAAATTTTGGGCCCTTAGCTGCAGCAAAGGAAATGAGAGTGCACAAGGAGTTTAGATTTCCTGTTGGGGCAAATTGTTTTGAGAAATCGACTCCTGGGGTTTGAGAGAACCCTTGGGCACATAGTCATGCTTTGTCTTGAAGAACCAGGTTGTTCCAACTGGCTTGGTTTTGTTGGTGATAGGTACCATGTCCCACAAGTTTAATTTGCTCATTGTCCCCAGCTCTTTGCTAATGGCCTGAAACCAGTGCTCATAATTGTCAGACTTGATTGCTTGTTTGAAGGAGACAGGAGCACTTGTTTTTGAGTGTGTCATGAGGGCTTTTGGTCATCTAGGGTAAGGGAGAATGTTCTCTTCTCAAATACTAGAGGAGATAAATGTTTGGTGCCTAGGTCCAATAGCTTTAAATTTTTTTTGTCAGATTATTTTTTATTCCTTCCTCATTACCCTCTTCCCTATCACTGTCTTCAATTGACGAATTATCACTACATTGATCAGATTCCTCCTCAGGGGGGCTACAGCTGTGAGGGTATTCATTGTTCATTTGCACAATGTGTCTTTATTAGACTTGGTTGTATTTTGAGGAGATGGAAGATCATTTTAAAAGAAAATGACATTCCTTGTGATAAACACTTTATTGTCATCTAATTTCAATACTTGGTAGGCTGGGCTCTCATAGTTGAAGCCAAGAAATATGCCTTTTTCTCCAGTCAGAGCTAACTTTCATGACCTTCTGTCTTTTGGTACAGTGAAAATAACTTTACAACCAAGCTTCCGTAAGTGTTTGATCCTTGGTGAGTTTCCTGTCCACAATTGGAGTGGGGAGAGGCTGTCTCCTGAAGGAGTTGGGACAAGGTTTTTCAGTAAAGTGGCATGATTCACTGCCTCTGCCCAATATTTATTTGGAAGATTTGCACCAAGTAATAAACATTGAGTCTTTTCCAGGATATTCCTGCTGGCTTGTTCTGAAAATCCATTTAATTGTGGTGTATTTGGTGGTGATGTGACATGAACAAATCCGCTTTCATTGGCTACCTTTTTGAATTCAGCCTTTACAAACTGGCCTCCCCTGTCTGAAACTACTTTTCTAATCTTTTTATTCTGTGTTGTTTCAACTAAGTTTTTCACTATCAATAATTCTTGCAAGGGACCTTATTTTCTCTTTGGCAACTTGGTGAATTTTAAGGAGGTGTGCTGGTCCACAATAATTAGAAAATAGAAATTGCCTGACACTGAGGGTGGTGAGATTGGTCCTACCAGGTTGAGTTGTAAGCAGTCCAGGGGTTTATCCATGTGCTTGAAGTAGCTACCAAAGGGTTTCAATGTGATTTTTCCTTTGACGCATATGTTAAAATGATCTTCTTTGAAAATTGGAAGACCCATGGATCTCAGAGTTTGGCTTCTGGGGTGACCTAATCTTGTGTGCCAACAAGGTTGAGTGTTAGCATTTGTGAGTAAAACGGTGTGTTGAGTGAAGTCAGAAATAATGAGATGATTTGATATTTTTCCACTGAGGATTGGATTGTTGTTTTTGATTATTCTAAAGTTTTTTTCCTCTTTTTGAATGGTGATTGAATTCTCAAACATTTATAGTAGGCTAACAAATTTTTTTGATAAATTTGGTACATACAAGCAGTTTTGTAAATTTAAGGCAGTGTCATTCTCAGTGATACTTACTGTACCTCAACCAGTTGCAATTAGCTTACTGGTTGGGTCGCTAGTTGAAATATTGAAGATTTTTGTATCAACAAAATTTGAGAATAGTTCCTTGTTGTTGAAAATGTGGTGGGTAGCTCCACAGTTGACAACAAGGCTGTTTTTTTTGCTTGAAGTATCTACCTTGCTTGTTAAGTGAGCTGATATTTCAGTTTGGTAGGTTTCAGCTTCATGTTCCTGCTCGTTGTATTTCTTCTTGTTTCAATTAGATGGTGGATGTGGCTCTGGGTGTTCTACCCAGAAATTACTCTCTTTGTGAGTAGTGTTTTTAGGATTATGTTTTCCATTTTGACATAAATACATAGGCTTATAGGGATATGTTGTTGCATTACTGAGTAATGAATCCATTTCTTTGCTGTCAGAATCCTTACTGGTGGAGCTTATATCCCTTTTTTCTTGATGATTAATCATATCTAGTAATTTGTTCATGACTATTTTAGGTCTTGCTGCAGACTCACCACTCATTATGAGGCTATCAATGATGTGGTCATAGGTGTTGCAGTATCTTGTTATTTTACCCACAATGGAGTAGGCTATAGTTTTATTTGGTATTACTATACCAATGTTTGAGATTTCTAGTAGAAGTGTAAGGTTTGTTTATGAAACTCTTGATAATAGTAGCAAAATCAAGAGTACTATGACTGTCCTTAATAGAAATATATAATATAATAAGATATTATAACCACAATTTTAAATATAATTATTAAAAATAATTATATAAAAGAAGAATTTAATTATTATTATAAAAATATAATAAAAATAAAAATAATTATAATTATAATAAATTATAATTATTCTATTATTGTTATAGTCACTGACAGTTATAACAATAAGACTTGTAAAGCTCTTAATGAGACAATTACACGTGGAAATATGAATATTAACCACTTATAAATGATAAAAATATTATTTATAAAAGATTTATAGCACAAACTGTGCAGAAATAATTCTTATAGAATACAATTCTATATAAAAAAAACTAATACTAGATAAAAAAATATAGAACTTTAGAGAAAACTTACTTATAATATTTATTTAATACAACAAGTTAAACAACAACAGTTGTTATATTAAATAATAATTATAAGTTGAAAACACACTTAAAATAAATAATTTGAAAGATAAAACAACTCTTTATGATAAAATTTAAGATTAAAGAGTTTTTAAGAGGAATTTGTGGATTCTAAAAGATATTTAAGATGATAATTTTATAATATAAAATATATTATTGATGATTACAACAATAATCTGAATTCTATGACTTCAATTCTTTAACTTACAATTAATAAAGAATAAAGTAACTTAAGAATTACTTTAATAATAAGATTTTCTAAATAATAAAACTTTACCTGTTTAAATGTCTAATATGATTGGATTGATAATGAATGATGGACAAAAACAGTGATGAAAAGACTCTTTTTATGTCTTCAGAGAAGCTCTCATGATTCATAATGAATATAGAGGGCGTGCTCAGGTCAAAACTGAAAAACCATACTTAAAACCAAAGTTCTTAACTTAAGGCAACTTGTTTTTAATTCCAATTTAAAGTTACCAGTGTTATTCTTAACTCCATGTAACTTTAATCCTCATTTAAACTAATTATTTTAAGTTTTTAATATAAATAAACTTATTTATATTGAAGTTAATCACATGAACAACTTAAAATTAGAGTTTCAAGCAAAAATCTCTTAAACTCAATTTTTAATTAATTTTTAAAGAAATCATAATTTTCTTTGAGCTTAATTAAAAGAGTAAATTTCCAGGGTATTTAGCCAGGAAATTTATTTATAAAAGATACTTAAAGTTTAATTTATATATAGATAATATTAAATTCTAACCTGTGTGAAATTTTCAAGCAAATCCATTAAGATTTGGATTTTTAATGAATTCTTGAAGTTATTGCTATTTTTCCACGTAAAATAGCAATACACACCAAACCTTAGCTTTTGATAAGGTTTTAATGCTTGTAAATTTAAAGCTTTAAGCTTTATTAAGCTTTGACAGTTCTTAAAACCTTGATTTCAAGCCTGCATATTGGGATTTACCCTTTGGCAGCTTGAAATTCCTGTCCAAATTGGGTTAAAACCAGTTTAAACCTTAAGGTTGGATCAAAGTCTAATCTTAAAGTTTAAATAAGGTTGAAAATCCTCCAATACAGGTGGACAACCTTAATTGAATAATTGCAGATCCAAAAAGTTGGGTACCCCAGCTCTATTTGGTCTTTTTCCTTTGTCCCACCTTTTTGCATGGATTTTGCCCTTTTATTTATTTGAAGCCATACCATGGCTTTAAACCCTTTTAAATTGAGCTCATGCAAGATTTACATTCTGTATGGCAAATCCTTAGCCAATTAAGTAAATATACACCACACCTCAATTTTAACTAAAATTTTGGTAAGTTTGCATTAACCTTATGCAACTTTAAATTTAAGCTTATTTAAGCTTAAATTTAACAAATTTAAAAAATGTTAAAAAAGTTACATTAGTACTGTGAGATTCTTAAATCTTCTAATAACACAAGAAATAAGTGTTTTTGGGTATAACACCTTATGGATGTACCCTAGGTTATTTTTGGTGTAGAATCCAAAAATGACATAATATTTATAACTTTTTTTATCCAAAATAAAGCTATACTTATTTTTTGTTATTTTTCATTTTGATTTCAACTAAAAAGTCTGTTTAAGACAAAATCAGCTTTTTATAAAATCATTTGTGGCCTTATGGGTATGTTATACATACCTCACAGGCTCACATTCCCTACCACCAAAAAAAAATTGTACCACAATTTTTCTTTTGTAGTTTACCCCCAAGTTCTTTGGGGGGGTATAATCCACTGTCCAACCTCTCTACTTCTACTTTTAAGTATGTAAAGCACACAATTCAAACTTTTTATTGAGCAATTGGTCTTCTCTCATGTCTGAATCTTCTGAGAAACCTTTGGGAATCAGGTATTTTGTTTTCTACAATCCACTCATCTTCATGTTGTGGATTTTTATACCTGACCAAGTATTCTCTTTCATTTTTTCCCCTAAGTCTTCTTTCTTTCAAGACTTTCAGTACCTTTTTCTCCTCACTTAGATCTAGTGGGGGTACTTCTAAAGGTGTTTCATTTCTTAAAGGAAATAATTCCTTGTCACTTGAAGTGTAATGCTTTACTCAACTGACAGGGAATGTTGGATGTTTATTTTCCAGTCCTCCTGACAGTTCTACTTGTACTGCATTTGTCCCATGAAGGGCTTTGATAATAAATGTTCCTGCAAAGGAATCTTTCAATTTTTTTGGGCCTTTAATATTATTAAAGTTCAAGGTTGAAGGTAGTATTAAGTCCCCTACTTTGAATTCTGGGGTTTTATGACTTTTATCCCATTTCTCATTAGCATATTCAAAGGCATCACTCATGCTTTGATTTGCATGATGTCTCACTTTATCAAGCAATAGCTTAAAGCTTGAAGCAGTTGGATTAATGTCAACCAGATCTTTCTTCAAAGTATCAATTGGAAGTTTGGGGTTCCATCCTTTTTCCAACATTGCAGGGGTCTTGCCTGTTGAAGCATGGATGGAGGTCTTGTAGGCTAATTCCAATGCTGGTATAATAGTACACCAATCATGGGCAAAGCCATCAGAATCTTTAAACTCCAGGCCATAAGCACAAAATCTTCTGATCATGTCCTCAAGGGTTTGAATCATTCTTTCTGCTAACCCATCTGTTTGTGGATGGTATGCTGTTGAGAATGATAATTTTGTACCCAAAAGCTTATGTAAATTAGTCCATAAGGCTGATGTAAATTTTGGGTCTCTGTCACTAATGATATTTTTAAAGAGACCAGTATGGGATATTACTCTATTCCAGATCAAAAGAGCTGTATCCATAGCTTTGTCATCTTTGTGACATGGTAAAAAGATTGGTGTTTTGCTATATCTGTCTACAATAACAAGGCATGCATTGTAACTTTTATCACCTCCAGGTGGTAATGCGGTGACCCAATCCATGTGAACCACTTCCCATGGGTTACTTAGTTCTTGGATATGGATCATCAGACCAAATCTTTTACCAGTAGATTTATTGGCTTTCTGGCATCTATCACAACTATGACAGTACCCAATGACATCTTTTCTCCAAGATGGCCACCAGGCACATGTCTTAATCCTTTCCATTGTTCTGTCTTCAGACAGATGTCCAGAATAAATGTTATCATGGCATTCCAGTAGTATTGTGTTAATCAACATTCTACTACATAGGACCATGACACATGTGTGTTTAGATCTATGATATAGTATACCATCAAACAAATGGAATCTTCCATTATCATGAGATGTTTTCCAAATATCATCCAGAGAATTATCCAATTCTTCATCTTTGCAATCTTTCTTAAGTAGAGCAGTAAGTATATGGCAATTTTTATCTTGCTTATAGCTTTCTCTAACTTCCTCAAAAAATTCTGTTCCCACATCTGTGATGTTAATTCCTTCAATTGGGATTTGAGGTTCTGCACTTGTAGGAACATAGGCAGGATTTTCAGGTGTATTGGGTAATGCCCATCTACTTAATCCATCAGCATTCCTGTTAATATTTCCAGCTTTATGTACTATGGTCATATTGCCTCTATACTCCTGTATAGCAATCTGCCATCTTAACATGTGTCTGTTTGGAGTTTTCATGTTAAGAAGTGACTTTACTGCGTTACAATCAGTAATTACTTCAAACACACTACCATCAAGATAGTAATGAAGTTTGTCCAGAGCCCAAACAAGGCAAAGGCACTCCATTTGGCTAGCTCCATATCTGGCCTCAGTAGGTTTAATTTGTCTTGAAATAAAACAAATTGGACCTTCATAAGGCTTGTCATTGACAATTTGAACTTGATGAAGAGCAGCTCCTAGACCTTCACCACATGCATCAATATACAGCTTGAAAGGAAGGTTCAAGTCTGGCATCAGTAATAATGGTGCATTGGTCAAGGCATACTTGATTTTATCATATGCTTGAATTCTCTCCTGAGTCATTTCAAAACAGTTTGTTGATCACAAATTCTGTATAATGATCTGGCATGGATTTCAAAATCTTTAAGGTGTTTCCTGTAATAACTGGCAAAACCTAAGAAAGACATCATTTCTTTTTTGTTCTGGGGCATCTGTTTCAGTAAAACTGCAGCCACTTTGTTCTTATCAACACCAAAGCTTAGTCCTGAGAATACATGTCCTAGAGCTTTTAACTCATGAAACCCAAAATTACATTTTTTAAGAGAAATATTCATGTTCACTTGTAGAATTTTCATAAGTACTAATGAAAGTCTCTCTAAATGTAATTGCCAGGTTTCTGAACAAATGATAATGTAATCAATATAAATGATTAACCATCCCTCTGATAATTCATGTGGGAAGATAGTATTCATCATTCTCTGGTAAGGAGAGGGTGCATTTTTAATACCAAAAGGCATCCTAAAATATTCATAAATGCCACAATGAGCAATTATTCTCAATAATTTCCTAGCATGAGGTGTCAAAACATTCTGGTGAAAGCCTTTTAGAGCATCCATGGAAGTGATGAATCTTGCTTTGGATAATTGAGTCAAAGTCTCATGAATTCTAGGGATTGGATACCTGTCTGGGATAGTATAGGTATTCAGTGCTCTAAAATCACCAACCATCCTTGACTTATCATTATGCGAAGTAATGATTACTGGGGTTGTGACTTCTACCTCCTCATTGTGTCCAACTTTTCTAAGAATTCCCAGTTTCATTAGTTCATTAATATGATTTTCTAATGCTTCTCTAGCCCTAGGGCTAGCTGGGTAAGCTGGTCTTCTTAATAGTGGCGGATAAGGCCTTTCCACATTAAGCATAATGTCCACTTCATGGCCTTTCATAGCCCCAAGTGGTTCATTATCTGAAGCAAAGGCTTCCCTTTATTGAAATAAAATTTCAATAAGCTCTTCCTTCATTTCTAGTGTTAATTCAGGACTAATTTGTGCTTCAATCAATTGATCTGACACAAATTTTTCCTTATTAACATTTCTCACTTGTTGAATGACAGTAATTTCTCTTTTTTCTAGAGGAAAGGAAAATTTTTGTCTTTCATTTTCCCCTATAGTGAAATACCTGTCTTTATGATTATTAATATCAATACCATAAATATTGAGATAATCATTCCCAAGTATAAAGTGTTGTGAAGTACAATTATTCATAACAAAAATTTCAACTTTCAGTCTTATAATTCCTGCAGGATGAGGAAATATGATTGCTGCTTCAAATATACCCAAGGGGTGCATATTTTGGCTAGCACTTCTGAATGTTATACCTTCAATTGGCATTAATTTGTCTTGCCAATTGGTATAAATTTTGTCAAGATAATCTTTTCCAACACAAGTGCAAAAAGCACCTGAGTCAAGATGTATCTTGGCTTCTGTGTTATTTATCACAATATTAGCGATACAAGATGACCCAGCTGTATAACCTTTACCTCTGGCAGGTTTGGTTTTTTGCATCTTGGCATCTTGCACATTCATGAGATCCATACATTCATCACCATAATGTGGTAAGTGAGTATGTACCTCAGTGACCTCAAAAGAGACATTAATGTTCTCTATACTAAGTTCTTCTGAAGGCTCAGAATCACTTTCATGTAAAGATACATCAGTTTCTTTTGTGTCTTCCACTTTTTCAACATTTATCTCATTGACTCTTGTCTTTTTTGGACAAGTGTTTTCCAAATGAGATGTGCTTCCACATTTATGACATTTCAAAGGAGGTCTGTCATGTGGCTTATTTGGCTTTGAAATTGGTTTCCCACTAGTCTTGTTTTCTATTGGGGTTTTGGACCAATTTCTTCCAATTTTTGTTCTAGTAGTGATGTCCTCCATAGCATTGATATAATCTTCTGTAGAGCAAGGCTCAATACATCTGCTTCTTATAGCATGCTCAAGGTCACCACCACATTTTCTTAATATCCTTTTATGTACCATTGTTTCAGACATATCAGGATGAAGGGCAGTTAGCCTGTCCTTCTGTTTAAGAAACCAAGTCATGGGCCTGTCCCTCTCAATATTAAAAATGGCTTCTTCAAAAGAATTTTTCATTCTAAATCTCCAGGAATCATTTGCCCATTTGGAAATAATTTGTTCTTTCCACCAAGGCCAATAATGTTTACCATGGTCTTGTCTCATTTTATAATACCATTTCTTTGCTGATTTGGTAAATAATGAGTGTAATCTGGCACTTATATATTCATCTGGTATGTTAAAGTCTTCTTTGAACATATCAATTGTTTTCATAAATTCCATATGATTATATTCTCCTTCACCACTGAAGGTTGGCCATTCCTCTAATCTTGGAATGTCCTTAAAATTTCAAGCAGTTTCCACATCATGATTTGAAATTGTATGATTTAAATCATTATTCAAGTTAAGAACATTTATGTCAAGAATTGGTGTGGATTGCCTTGGCAATTCATTTTTTAGTGATATATTGTTAATACTTGATTGAATGTCTTCTTTCAGTTCAAGTCTTGCTTTATCACTTTTTTCCAATTGTTCTTGAAAAAGAGCTGCATTGTGACCAGTAGAATTTTCCAAGTTTTGAAGTTGTATTTTCAATTCTCTTAACTGTCCAGTTATAAAAGAAATTGAGTTCTCATCTGGTTGATTGAGTAAGGTAACTTTAGACTCAAGTCTTTCACAAATTTGTGTCAAAGACACAATATTGTCTTTATTAACATTTTCAAGGCTAATAATAGTCTTTTGTTGTTCTTTCACTTTTAATATCTCATTACCCAACTTCTTTTGGACATAATTAAATGCTTTAAATTTTGCCATAATTTCTTTATTACAAGATTCAAAGTGAGTTACAAGTTTTAGAAGATCTATTTCTTTGGGAAAGATTGATTCAATCTTTCCTCCTCCTTGTTTTTGAATTCCATCAAGGTTCTTGCCATATTGAACACATTGTCAATGGCTGTCTTTTCCTTCTTTGGATTCTGTGATTCTGAGGGTAAGGCTTGTTCCACTTGGTCTTTGCCTTTTGCTTGCCCTTCTGGTTGGTTTTTGGGGCTTGCTTGGGCTTGTTTGGCACTTGTTGAGGCGGATTTTTGCTGATGGATGCTTGAGGAGCTTCCACTGGGCTGTTGTCCTTGCCTTGAGCCAATTTCTTCTTCTGATCCTCTGACAACATGCTTTGGTTTTTCAACCAAGCTTTGATCTGTTGGACTTGTCCTTTGACAGACATTGGTGTCCAACCCAGCAGAAGATCTTCTGTCTTTTCTGGCCCCATGAACCTCTTCACTTGAAGATAAGAGTTCATGGTGCCTATCTAAAGACTTGGAAGGAGTTCCCACTCTTGTTGTTTTGACGCCAGGAACCAGTTTTTCCATTGGGATTGATAAATTTCCACAGCTGCCTGTTGGAAATGGTTCAGGTCTAACAGCAATAGCAGTTATGTCAGCTTCTGGACTCTCAATAAGAGGTTCAAAGGTGCTGGCTAACATTTGGGAACTGCTGGAATTTCTGGCATCCTCCATTTGTGCCTCTCCTCTGGGAAGACATTCTTGCCTTTTGGATTTGTGGCTGGAATGTCCTGGTCCAGATCCATTTGATTGGATGGATTAGTTGCTTCCACTTCTAGTAGGAGTCATTTCACGTCAATTTTAATAAAAAATGGAGTAAAATTGAATTGAATTCACCTGCAGGACCTTTAAAGGGCTCTTTGGTTATCAAACCACTTGGTGCTGGACTGGTTTGAATTTCAATACTGGAGTCTGAGGTTTCAGAGTCTGAAAAATTTTCTCTGATGAAAGACGCTAGAGAAAATTGAAAATATAAGTTATTTTATCAAATAATAAAAATAACTTATAAACTCAACTTATTAAATAAAGTTGTTTTAATGTAATTTTATGGCAAATTACATCAAAAACAAGGAAAAATGTCTAAGATAAAAGAAAAAAATGTTTTTTAATTAAGATTTTTTATTTTATTTATTATTTTCTTTAAAGAAATAATAATTATGCAAATAACAAGTCAATTAGTCAAAATTGTATTATTATTCACTTTATACTAGAATAACTCAAAGAATAAATTTCAAGTCTGTGATGTGAAAAAGCCACTAGTTAGACAAAAGAAATTTATTCCAAGTCACTCAATAGTATATTGTTTCAAACAATATCCTTAAGAGAAAAATAACTTAATTAATATTATAAAGATTATTTATAAGGGATAAGTCCCAAAAAAGCCAATATTAAGATACATATGGCAATTTTACGTCAAAAAACAGTAAAAGAAGGTCTAGAATATGATTTATGTCCCAAAAATTGGCTTAAAATCATGGCCAGGCCCCCAAATGTAAGGTTTGTCTATGAAACTCTTGATAATAGTAGCAAAATCAAGAGTACTATGACTGTCCTCAATAGAAATATATAATATAATAAAATATTATAACCACAATTTTAAATATAATTATTAAAAATAATTATATAAAAAATAAATTTAATTATTATTATAAAAATATAATAATAAAAATAATAATAATAATTATAATAAATTATAATTATTCTATTATTGTTATAGTCACTGACAGTTATAACAATAAGACTTGTAAAGCTCTTAATGAGACAATTACACGTGGAAATATGAATATTAACCACTTATAAATAATATAAATATTATTTATAAAAGATTTATAACACACACTGTGCAGAAATAATTCTTATAGAAGAAAACTCTATATAAAAAAAACTAATACTAGATAACAAAATATAGAACTTTAGAGAAAACTTACTTATAATATTTATTTAATGAAACAAGTTAAACAGCAACAGTTATTATATTAAATAATGATTATAAGTTGAAAACACGCTTAAAATCAATAATTTTAAAGATAAAACAACTTTTTATGATAAAATTTAATATTAAAGAGTTTTTAAGAGGAATTTGTGGATTTTAAAAGATATTTAAGATGATAATTTTATAATATAAAATATATTATTGATGATTACAACAATAATCTGAATTCTATGACTTCAATTCTTTAATTTACAATTAATAAAGAGTAAAATAGCTTAAGAATTACTTTAATAATAAGATTTTCTAAATAATAAAACTTTACCTGTTTAAATGTCTAATATGATTGGATTGATAATGAATGATGGACAAAAACAGTGATGAAAAGACTCTTTTTATGTCTTCAGAGCAGCTCTCATGATTCATAATGAATATAGAGGGCGTGCTCAGGTCAAAACTGAAAAACCATACTTAAAAACAAAGTTCTTAACTTAAGGCAACTTGTTTTTAATTCCAATTTAAAGTTACCAGTGTTATTCTTAACTCCATGTAACTTTAATCCTCATTTAAACTAATTATTTTAAGTTTTTAATATAAATAAACTTATTTATATTAAAGTTAATCACATGAGCAACTTAAAAATAGAGTTTCAAGCAGAAATCTCTTAAACTCAATTTTTAATTAATCTTTAAAGAAATCATAATTTTCTTTGAGCTTAATTAAAAGAGTAAATTTCCAGGCTATTTACCCAGGGAATTTATTTATAAAAGATACTTAAAATTTAATTTATATATAGATAATATTCAATTTTAAGCTGTGTGAAATTTTCAAGCAAATCCATCAAGATTTGGATTTTTAATGAATTCTTGAAGTTATTGCTATTTTTTCACGTAAAATAGCAATACACACCAAACCTTAGCTTTTGATAAGGTTTTAATGCTTTTAACTTTAAAGTTTTAAGCTTTATTAAGCTTTGACAGTTCTTAAAACCTTGATTTCAAGCCTGCATATTGGGATTTACCCTTTGGCAGCTTGAAATTCCTGTCCAAATTGGGATAAAACCAGTTTAAACCTTAAGGTTGGATCAAAGTCTAATCTTAAAGTTTAAATAAGGTTGAAAATCCTCCAATACAGGTGGACAACCTTAATTGAATCATTTCAGATCCAAAAAGCTGGGTACCCCAGCTCTATTTGGTCTTTTTCCTTTGTCCCACCTTTTTGCATGGATTTTGCCCTTTTATTTATTTAAAGCCATACCATGGCTTTAAACCCTTTTAAATTGAGCTCACACAGGATTTACATTCTGTATGGCAAATCCTTAGCCAATTCAGTAAATATACACCACACCTCAATTTTAACTAAAATTTTGGTAAGTTTGCATTAACCTTATGCAACTTTAAATTTAAGCTTATTTAAGCTTAAATTTAACAAATTTAAAAAATGTTAAAAAAGTTACATTAGTACTGTGAGATTCTTAAATCTTCTAATAACACAAGAAATAAGTGTTTTTGGGTATAACACCTTGTGGATGTACCCTAGGTTATTTTTGATGTAGAATCCAAAAATGACATAATATTTATAGCTTTGTTTATCCAAAATAAAGTTATACTTATTTTTTGTTATTTTTTATTTTAATTTCAACTAAAAAGTCTGTTTAAGACAAAATTAGCTGTTTATACAATCATTTGTGGCCTTATGGGTATATTATACATACCTCACAGGCTCACAAAAAGGGTCTGGAACTTTTCAATTTACTCTTCAGTTTTGCCATTGAATTTCAGGCATTCCCATTGTAGCCATATTCTTCCTTTATCAATGAACATCTGTGGAGAAACTTTTTAGTGTCTTTTAGACCATAGAGAGTGCACACTGCATACTGTTTCATAATCCACAATTCTAATGAAGATTCTATGGTCAAGCTTGTTACTTATGAGACTGACTGCTTCATCATTAGCCATATTCCATGTATCTAGGGATTCTGGAGTTGAGCTTTCAGGAGTTTTGTTTTTACAGACTGCGTAAAGTCATTGTGTGCAAAGTTCTATGTTCATCTTGATGTTCCATAGAGTATAATTGGTGCCATCTAAAATAGGTATGTTGTTGTAATCCCTATGAGTGAATTTTTCCATTATTTGATTATTTCAACTCTTTAAAAAAATTGATACTTCAATACTGTAAATCTAAAAGAATGAATACTGAAGGTTTTATATTAACATGAGAAAACATGTAATAACTATAGGAAAGAAAAAATTACCTGAAGGGGAACTCCAAAGTATAATACACAGTTCACTATGACAAACCACTATGACAAAACAAGAATAATAATTTAAAAGGAAAATACAATAAAAGATTAACCATTATGTAATACAATATTTGTAGGTGACAACATACCTCTTAACTCAAGACTACTTGAGTTCTTCCTACAGCAATAAGTAGCTATTACAAAATGCTTTATATACTATTCTATAAGAAGGTAAAGGATCAATGTATTTCTGATAAATTTTCAAATCTATTAGTGGGTTAATATACCACTTCTGTTTCTTTAGAAATAAGTGATTATGAGATGGAACAACTTTCTGTTGTAAAACTCTTAGGTTAGGTAAAGTATGAGTACAAATAACAATGAAGGATATTGCTGAAGAGCGCTAAGGTAACATCTACCCTCAGTTCTTATAAAGAGTTTTTTGATCTTAAGATCACATATTTAAGCACACAATCACATAACTCTTTACTGGTTGGTTTAGGAATGTCCTAAACCTAGAGATCTTAGGAGAAACGCTTAGACATATTTCACAAAATATAATTATTCAAGGGTAAAATAACTTTATATTTTTCTTATATTTTATATAAGGGTAGGATATAGATAGTATCAAAGTAATATAATTTTATTTGAATTAAAATAAATATAATGAAATACATCTATAGTGGCTATTATATAAGGTATAAAGGTAAGATGATATATCCTTTCTATCAATTGATGTTATTTATAAACTTTATAAGATCATGAATTATATTATCTTCAAGCACTAATTCAACACTACTTCCTTTTTTTTTCAGACTGTGAAATAATATTTCAATCTTTTATTAATATTATAAATATGTTTCATTAGTTGATTCTAAATAATACTATAAGATACCAAGCCTTGCTAATGATCTTGTCAATATAATACTAGATTATCCTGCTAGAGAAGAGATGTATTTATCTTCAAGATTACTTTCTGAATGAGAAGAATTCTGGAAAATGTCAGGGAGAGGAACTCTATTTAGACCTTTTGGGCCTCCATTGAGCCTTCCAAAAACAAGGGACTTGAAATTTTTCCAATTTTGAGTCATTTTAGCTTATTAGTCATATTTGGTGCAGTGTTTTCTAAAAAGTCAGATTTATCTATTGTATCAATGAATTTTTCTGACCAATCATATTGATATATCATGTCAATTGGTAATTCTGAGTATGCACTTTCAATTATTTCAAATTCTGACTAATCAGATTCTCAGTTGGTGACTTTAGGCTTATTTTTGGTTATGAAAAGTCATTGGAAAAGTTTAATATGCACTATAGTCAAGGTATGTAATTACATAATGACTTTAGTATTTTATGTAAAATTATGACTTTGTATATTCATAACGTTAGGTTATACAAGTCCATATGTGAGCCTGTGAGGTATGTATGACATACCCATAAGGCCACAAATGATTTTATAAACAGTTAATTTTGTCTTGAACAGACTTTTTAGTTTAATTTAAAATAAAAAATAATAAAAAATAAGTATAACTTTTTTTGGATAAACAAAGTTATAAATATTATGTCATTTTTGGATTCTACACCAAAAATAACCTAGGGTACACCCATAGGGTGTCATACCCAAAACCACTTATTTTTTATGTTATTGGAAGATTTAAGAATCTCACAGTACCAATGTAACTTTTTAACATTTTTTTAAAATTGTTAAACTCAAACTTAATTAAGCTTAAATTTAAAGTTGCATAAGGTTTATGCAAGCTTACCAAAATTTTAGTTAAAATTGAGGTGTGGTGTATATTTACTGAATTGGCTAAGGATTTGCCATACAGAATGTAAATCCTGCGTGAGCTCAATTTAAAAGGGTTTAAGGCCATAGTATGGCTTTAAATAAATAAAAGGGAAAAATCCACGCAGAAAGGTGGGACAAAGGAAAAAGACCAAATAGAGCTGGGGTACCCAACTTTTTGGATCTGCAAGGATTCAATTAAGGCTGTCCACCTGTATTGGAGGATTTTCAACCTTATTTAAACTTTAAGATTAGACTTTGATCCAACCTTAAGGTTTAAACTGGTTTTATCCCAAATTGGACAGGAATTTCAAGCTGCCAAAGGGTAAATCCCAATATGCAGGCTTGAAATCAAGGTTTTAAGAACTGTCAGAGCTTAATTGAGCTTAAAAACCTTAAATAAGCTTAAAACTTTAACGTTTCAAGAATTAAAACCTTTTCAAAACTTAAGGTTTGGTGTGTTTTGCTATTTTATGTGGAAAAATAGCAATAACTTCAAAAATTCATTAAAAATCCAATTCTTAATGGATTTGCTTGAAAATTTCACACAACTTGGAATTTAATAGTATCAATATATAAATTAAATTTTAAGTATCTTTTATAAATAAATTTCCTGGGTAATTAGCCTGGAAATTTACTCTTTTAATTAAACTCAAAGAAAATTATGATTCCTTTAAAAATTAATTAAAAATTGATTTTAAGAGATTTTTGCTTGAAACTCTAATTTTAAGTTTTTCATGTGATGAACTTTAATATAAATAACCTTATTTTATATTAAAACTTAAAATAGTTAAACTAAATGAGGATTAAAGTTACTTGGAGTTAAGAATAACACTGGTAACTTCAAATTGGAAGTAAAAATAAGTTGCCTTAAGTTAAGAACTTTATTTTTAAGCATGGTTTTCAGTTTTGACCTGAGCACGCCCTCTACATCCATTATGAATCATGAGAGCTGCTCTGAAGACATAAAAAGAGTCTTTTCATCACTGTTTTTGTCCATCATTCATTATCAATCCAATCATATTAGAAATTTAAACAGGTAAAGTTTTATTAAATATAGAATCTTATTATTAAAAGTAATTCTTAAGTTATTTTTATTATTTATTTATTAAAATTAAAGAGTTGAAGTAATAGAATTTAGATTATTGTTGTAATCACCAATAATATATTTTATTATATAAAATTATCATTTTTAAATATCTTTTAAAATCCACAAATTCCTCTTAAAAACTCTTAAATCTTAAATTTTATCATAAAAAGTTGTTTTATCTTTAAATTTATTGATTTTAGGCGTGTTTTTAACTTATAATTATTATTTAATATAATAACTGTTGTTGTTTGACTTGTTGTATTAAATAAATATTATAAGTGAGCTTTTCTCTAAAGTTCTATAATTTTTTTATCTAGTATTAGTTTTTTTATATAGAATTTTATTCTATAAGAATTATTTCTGCACAGTGTGTTTTATAATTCTTTTATAAATAATATTTATATTATTTATAAAGTGGTTAATATTCATATTTCCATGTGTAATTGTCTCATTAAGAGCTTTACATTTCTTATTGTTATAACTGTCAGTGACTATAACAATAATAGAATAATTATAATTTATTATAATTATTATATTTTTATAATAATAATTAAAAGTATTTTTTTATATATAATTATTTTTAATAATTATATTTAAATTTGTGGTTGTAATATCTTATTATATGATATTTTTCTACTGAGGACAGTCATAGTACTCTTGATATTGTTACTATTATCAAGAGTTTCATAGACAAACCTTACATTTGGGGGCCTGGCCATTATTTTGAACCAATTTTTGGGACATAAATCATATTCTAGACCTTATTTTACTGTTTTTTGACGTAAAATTGCCATATTTGTCTAAATATTGGCTTTTTTGGGACTTATCCCTTATAAATAATCTTTATAATACTAATAAAGTTATTTTTTTCTCAAGAATATTGTTTGAAACAATATACTATTGAGTGACTTGGAATAAATTTCTTTTGTCTAACTAGTGGCTTTTTCACATCACAGACTTGAAATTTATTCTTTGAGTTATTCTAGTATAAAGTGAATAATAATACAATTTTGATTAATTAACTTGTTAATTGCATAATTATTATTTCCTTAAAGAAAATAATAAAACAAATAAAAAAATCTTTAAAAAATAAAAATCTTCCCTAAAACATTTTTTCTTTTATCTTAGACATTTTTCTTTATTTTTGACGTAATTTGCCATAAAATTACATTGAAACAACTTTATTTAATAAGTTGAGTTTATAAGTTATTTTTATTATTTGATAAAATAACTTATATTTTCAATTTTCTCTAGTGTCTTCCATCAGAGAAAATTCTTCAGACTCTGAAACCTCAGACTCCAGTATTGAAATTCAAACCAGTCCAGCACCAAGGGGTTTGATAACCAAAGAGCCCTTTAAAGGTCCTGCAGGTGAATTCAATTCAATTTTACTCCATTTTTTATTAAAATTGACGTGAAATGACTCCTACTAGAAGTGGAAGCAACTAATCCATCCAATCAAATGGATCTGGACCAGGACATTCCAGCCACAAATCCAAAAGGCAAGAATGTCTTCCCAGAGGAGAGGCACAAATGGAGGATGCCAGAAATTCCACCAGTTCCCAAATGTTAGCCAGCACCTTTGAACCTCTTATTGAGAGTCCAGAAGCTGACATAACTGCTATTTCTGTTAGACCTGAACCATTTCCAACAGGCAGCTGTGGAAATTTATCAATCCCAATGGAAAAACTGGTTCCTGGCGTCAAAACAACAAGAGTGGGAACTCCTTCCAAGTCTTTAGATAGGCACCATGAACTCTTATCTTCAAGTGAAGAAGTTCATGGGGCCAGAAAAGACAGAAGATCTTCTGCTGGGTTGGACACCAATGTCTGTCAAAGGACAAGTCCAACAGATCAAAGCATGTTGTCAGAGGATCAGAAGAAGAAATTGGCTCAAGGCAAGGACAACAGCCCAGTGGAAGCTCCTCAAGCATCCACCAGCAAAAATCCGCCTCAACAAGTGCCAAACAAGCCCAAGCAAGCCCCAAAGACCAACCAGAAGGGCAAGCAAAAGGCAAAGCCCAAGTGGAACAAACCTTACCCTCAGAATTACAGAATCCCAAAGAAGGAAAAGACAGCCATTGACAATGTGTTCAATATGGCAAGAACTTTGATGGAATTCAAAAACAAGGAGGAGGAAAGATTGAACCAATCCTTTACAAAGAAGTAGATCTTGTAAAACTTGTAACTTACTTTGAATCTTGTAATAAAGAAATTATGGCAAAATTCAAAGCATTTGATCATGTCCAACAAAAGTTGGGTAATGAGATACTACAAGTAAAAGACCAACAAAAGACCATAATTGGCCTTGAAGATGTTAATAAGGCAAATATTTTGTCTTTGACGCAAATTTGTGAAAGACTTGAGTTTAAAGTTACCTTACTCAATCAACCAAATGAACATTCAATTTCTTTTATAACTGGACAGTTAAAAGAATTGAAAATACAAGTACAAAACTTGGAAAATTCAACTGGTCACAATGCAGCTCTTTCTCAAGAACAATTAGAAAAAAGTGATAAAGCAAGACTTGAATTGAAAGAAGACATTCAGTCAAGTATTAATAATATATCACTAAAAAATGAATTGCCAAGGCAATCCACACCAATTCTTGACAGAAATGTCCTTAACTTGAATAATGATTTACATCATACAATTTCAAGTCATGATGTGGAAACTGCTTGCAATTATAAGGACATTACAAGATTAGAGGAATGGCCAACCTTCAGTGGTGAAGGAGAATATAATCATATGTAATTTATGAAAACAATTGATATGTTCAAAGAAGACTTTAACATGCCAGATGAATATACAAGTGCCAGATTACACTCATTATTTACCAAATCAGCAAAGAAATGGTATTATAAAATGAGACAAGACCATGGTAAACATTCTTGTCCTTGGTGGAAAGAGCAAGTTATTTCCAAATGGGCAAATGATTCCTGGAGATTTAGAATGGAAAATTCTTTTGAAGAAGCCATTTTTAATATTGAGAGGGACAGGCCCATGACTTGGTTTCTTAAACAGAAGGACAGATTAACTGCCCTTCATCCTGATATGTCTGAACCAATGGTACATACAAGGATATTGAGAAAGTGTGGTGGTGACCTTGAGCATGCTATAAGAAGCAGATGTATTGAGCCTTGCTCTACAGAAGATTATATCAATGCTATGGAGGATATCACTACTAGAACAAAAATTGGAAGAAATTGGTCCAAAACCCCAATAGAAAACAAGACTAGTGGGAAACCAATTTTAAAACCAAATAAACCACATGACAGACCTCCTTTGAAATGTCATGGATGTGGAAGTACATCTCATTTAGCAAACACTTGTCCAAAAAAGACAAGAGTCAATGAGATAAATGTTGAAAAAGTGGAAGAAACAAAAGAAACTGATGTATCTTTACATGAAAGTGATTCTGAGCCTTCAGAAGAAGAAGCATCAGAACAACTTGGTATAGAAAATATTAATTTTTCTTTTGAGGTCACTGAGGTACATACTCACTTACCACAGTACAGTGATGAATGTATGGATCTCATACATGTGCAAGATGCCAAAATGCAAAAAACCAAACCTGCTAGAGGTAAAGGTTATACAGCTGGGTCATCTTGTATCACTAATATTGTGATAAATAACACAGAAGCCAAGATACATCTTGACTCAGGTGCTTTTTGCACTTGTGTTGGAAAGGATTATCTTGAAAAAATTTATACCAATTGGCAAGACAAGTTGATGCCAATTGAAGGTGTAAAATTCAGCAGTGCTAGCCAGAACATGCACCCTTTGGGTATATTTGAAGCAGCAATAATATTTCCTCATCCAGCAGGGAGTATAAGATTGAAAGCTGAATTTGTTGTTATGAACAATTGTACTTCACAACACTTTATACTTGGAAATGATTATCTCAATATCTATGGTATTGATATTAGCAATCATAAGGACAGGTATTTCACTATAGGGGAAAATAAAAGGCAAAAATTTGCTTTTTCTCTAGGAAGAAAAGAAATTACTGTCAATCAACAAGTAAAGAATGTTAAAAGAGAAAAATTTGTGTCAGATCAGCTAAGTGAAGCACAAATTAGTCCTGAATTAACACCAGAAATGAAGGAAGAACTTATTGAAGTTTCATTTCAATATAGAGAAGCCTTTGCTTCTGATAATGAACCACTTGGGGCTATAAAAGGCCATGAGGTGGACATTATGCTTAATGTGGAAAGGCCTTATCCACCACTATTAAGAAGGCCAGCTTACCCAGCTAGCCCTAGGGCTAGAGAAGCATTAGAAAATAATATTAATGAACTAATGAAACTGGGCGTTCTTAGAAAAGTTGGACACAATGAGGAAGTTGAAGTCACAACTCCAGTAATCATTACTTGGCATAATGATAAGTCAAGGATGGTTGGCGATTTTAGAGCACTGAATACCTATACTATTCCAGACAGGTATCCAATCCCTAGAATTCATGAGACTTTGACTCAATTATCCAAAGCAAGATTCATCACTTCTATGGATGCTCTAAAAGGCTTTCACCAGAATATTTTGACACCTCATTCTAGGAAATTATTGAGAATAATTGCTCATTGTGGTATTTATGAATATTTGAGGATGCCTTTTGGTATTAAAAATGCACCCTCTCATTACCCAAGAATGATGAATACTATCTTCCCACATGAATTATCAGAGGGATGGTTAATCATTTATATTGATGACATTATCATTTGTTCAGAAACCTGGCAATTACATTTATAGAGACTTTCATTAGTACTTAAGAAAATTCTACAAGTGAACATGAAAATTTCTCTTAAAAAATGTAATTTTGGGTTTCATGAGTTAAAAGCTCTAGGACATGTAGTCTCAGGACTAAGCCTTGGTGTTGATAAAAACAAAGTGGCTGCAGTTTTACTGAAACAAATGCCCCAGAACAAAAAAGAAATGATTTCTTTCTTAGGGTTTACCAGTTATTACAGGCAACACCTTAAAGATTTTGCAATCCATGCCAGATCATTATACAGAATTTGTGATCAACAAACTGTTTTTGAAATGACACAGGAGAGAATTCAAGCATATGATAAAATCAAGTATGCCTTGACCAATGCACCATCATTATTGATGCCAGATTGGAAACTTCCTTTCAAGCTGTATATTGATGCATGTGGTGATGGTTTAGGAGCTGCTCTTCATCAAGTTCAAATTGTCAATGACAAACCTTATGAAGGTCCAATTTGTTTCATTTCAAGACAAATTAAACCTACTGAGGCCAGATATTGAGCTAGCCAAATGGAGTGCCTTTGCCTTGTTTGGGCTCTGGAAAAACGTCATTACTATCTTGATGGTAGTGTGTTTGAAGTAATTACTGATTGTAATGCAGTAAAATCACTTCTTAACATGAAAACTCCAAACAGACACATGTTAAGATGGCAGATTGCTATACAGGAGTATAGAGGTAATATGACCATAGTACATAAAGCTGGAAATATTCACAAGAATGCTGATGGCTTGAGTAGATGGGCATTACCCAATACACCTGAAAATCCTGCCTATGTTCCTACAAGTGCAGAACCTCAAATACCAATTGAAGGAATTAATATCACAGATGTTGGAACAGAATTCTTTGAAGAAGTTAGGGAAAGCTACAAGCAAGATAAGAATTGTCATATTCTTACTGCTCTACTTGACAAAGATTGTAAAGATGCAGCATTGGCTAATTCTCTGGATGATATTTGGAAAACATCTTATGATAATGGAAGATTCCATTTGTTTGATGGTATACTATATCATAGATCTAAACACACATGTGTCATGGTCCTATGTAGTAGAATGTTGATTAACACAATACTACTAGAATGCCATGATAAAATTTATTCTGGACATCTGTCTGAAGACAGAACAATGGAAAGAATTAAGACATGTGCCTGGTGGCCATCTTGGAGAAAAGATGTCATTGAGTACTGTCATAGTTGTGATAGATGCCAGAAAGCCAATAAAGCTACTGGTAAAAGATTTGGTCTGATGATCCATATCCAAGAACCAAGTACCCCATGGGAAGTGGTTCACATGGATTGGGTAACTGCATTACCACCTGGAGGTGATAAAAGTTACAATGCATGCCTTGTTATTGTAGACAGATATAGCAAAACACCAATCTTTTTACCATGTCACAAAGATGACATGGCTATGGATACAGCTCTTTTAATCTGGAATAGAGTAATATCCCATACTGGTTTCTTTAAAAACATCATTAGTGACAGAGACCCAAAATTTACATCAGCCTTATGGACTAATTTACATAAGTTTTTGGGTACAAAATTATCATTCTCAACAGCATACCATCCACAAACAGATGGGTTAGCAGAAAGAATGATTCAAACCCTTGAGGACATGATCAGAAGATTTTGTGCTTATGGCCTGGAGTTTAAAGATTCTGATGTCTTTACCCATGATTGGTGTACTCTTATACCAGCATTATAATTAGCCTACAAGACCTCCATCCATGCTTCAACAGGCAAGACCCCTGCAATGTTGGAAAAAGGATGGAACCCCAAACTTCCAGTTGATACTTTGAAGAAAGATCTGGTTGACATTCATCCAACTGCTTCAAGCTTTAAGCTATTGCTTGATAAAGTAAGGCATCATGCAAATCAGAGCATGAATGATGCCTTTGAATATGCTAAGCAGAAATGGGATAAAAGTCATAAGACCCCAGAATTCAAAGTAGGGGACTTAATACTAGTTTCAACCTTGAACTTTAATAATATTAAAGGTCCAAAGAAATTGAAAGGTTCCTTTGCAGGACCATTTATTATTAAATCCCTTCATGGGACAAATGCAGTACAAGTAGAACTGTCAGGAGAACTGGAAAATAAACATCCAACATTCCCTGTCAGTCTAGTAAAGCATTACACTTCAAGTGACAAGGAATCATTTCCTTTAAGAAATGAAACACCCTTAGAAGTACCCCCACTGGACCTAAGTGAGGAGAAAAAGGTACTGAAAGTCTTGAAAGAAAGAAGACTTAGGGGAAAAAATGAAAGAGAATACTTGGTCAGGTATAAAAATCCACAACATGAAGATGAGTGGATTGTAGAAAACAAAATACCTGATTCCCAAAGGTTTCTCAGAAGATTCAGACATGAGAGAAGACCAATTGCTCAATAAAAAGTTTGAATTGTGTGCTTTACATACTTGAAAGTATAAGTAGAGAGGTTGGACAGTGGATTATACCCCCCCCCCAAATAACTTGGGGGTACACTACAAAAGAAAAATTGTGGTACAATTTTTTTTTGGTGGTAGGGAGTGTGAGCCTGTGAGGTATGTATGACATACCCATAAGGCCACAAATGATTTTATAAACAGTCAATTTTGTCTTAAACAGACTTTTTAGTTGAATTTAAAATAAAAAATAATAAAAAATAAGTATAACTTTTTTTTGGATAAACAAAGTTATAAATATTATGTCATTTTTGGATTCTACACCAAAAATAACCTAGGGTACACCCATAGGGTGTTATACCCAAAACCACTTATTTTTTATGTTATTGGAAGATTTAAGAATCTCACAGTACCAATGTAACTTTTTAACATTTTTTTAAAATTGTTAAATTTAAGCTTAATTAAGCTTAAATTTAAAGTTGCATAAGGTTCATGCAAACTTACCAAAATTTTAGTTAAAATTGAGGTGTGGTGTATATTTACTGAATTGGCTAAGGATTTGCCATACAGAATGTAAATCCTGCGTGAGCTCAATTTAAAAGGATTTAATGCCATAGTATGGCTTTAAATAAATAAAAGGGCAAAATCCATGCAGAAAGGTGGGACAAAGGAAAAAGACCAAATAGAGCTGGGGTACCCAACTTTTTGGATCTGCAAGGATTCAATTGAAGTTGTCCACCTGTATTGGAGGATTTTCAACCTTATTTAAACTTTAAGATTAGACTTTGATCCAACCTTAAGGTTTAAACTGGTTTTATCCCAAATTGGACAGGAATTTCAAGCTGCCAAAGGGTAAATCCCAATATGCAGGCTTGAAATCAAGGTTTTAAGAACTGTCAGAGCTTAATTAAGCTTAAGAACCTTAAATAAGCTTAAAACTTTAAAGTTTCAAGCATTAAAAACTTATCAAAACTTAAGGTTTGGTGTGTTTTGCTATTTTACGTGGAAAAATAGCAATAACTTCAAAAATTCATTAAAAATACAATTCTTAATGGATTTTCTTGAAAATTTCACACAACTTAGAATTTGATATTATCAATATATGAATTAAATTTTAATTATCTTTTATAAATAAATTTCCTGGGTAATCAGCTTGGAAATTTACTCTTTTAATTAAACTCAAAGAAAATTATGATTTCTTTAAAAATTAATTAAAAATTGAGTTTAAGAGATTTTTGCTTGAAACTCTAACTTTAAGTTGTTCATGTGATGAACTTTAATATAAATAACCTTATTTTATATTAAAGCTTAAAATAGTTAAACTAAATGAGGATTAAAGCTACTTGGAGTTAAGAATAGCACTGGTAACTTTAAATTGGAAGTAAAAATAAGTTGCCTTAAGTTAAGAACTTTATTTTTAAGCATGGTTTTTCAGTTTTGACCTGAGCACGCCCTCTACATCCATTATGAATCATGAGAGCTGCTCTGAAGACATAAAAAGAGTCTTTTCATCACTGTTTTTGTCCATCATTCATTATCAATCCAATCATATTAGAAATTTAAACAGGTAAAGTTTTATTAAATATAGAATCTTATTATTAAAAGTAATTCTTAGGTTATTTTTATTATTTATTTATTAAAATTAAGGAGTTGAAGTCATAGAATTTAGATTATTGTTGTAATCACCAATAATATATTTTATTATATAAAATTATCATTTTTAAATATCTTTCAAAATCCACAAATTCCTCTTAAAAACTCTTAAATCTTAAATTTTATCATAAAAAGTTGTTTTATCTTTAAATTTATTGATTTTAGGCGTGTTTTTAACTTATAATTATTATTTAATATAATAACTGTTGTTGTTTGACTTGTTGTATTAAATAAATATTATAAGTAAGTTTGTCTCTAAAGTTCTATAATTTTTTTATCTAGTATTAGTTTTTTTATATAGAATTTTATTCTATAAGAATTATTTCTGCACAGTGTGTGTTATAATTCTTTTATAAATAATATTTATATTATTTATAAAGTGGTTAATATTCATATTTCCACATGTAATTGTCTCATTAAGAGCTTTACATTTCTTATTGTTATAACTGTCAGTGACTATAACAATAATAGAATAATTATAATTTATTATAATTATTATATTTTTTTTTATTATTATATTTTTATAATAATAATTAAAATTATTTTTTTTATATATAATTATTTTTAATAATTATATTTAAATTTGTGGTTGTAATATTTTATTATATTATATTTTTCTACTGAGGACAGTCATAGTACTCTTGATATTGTTACTATTATCAAGAGTTTCATAGACAAACCTTACACCATAGCTCTTTCAGATGTATGGTACTCATGGAGATATGAATAAGGGGTAGTATTACTTTAAACTTATAGATTGGTATTCAATTATTATGTAAATTTTCTTCAATATTAATAGATATGCAATTTTGGTATGCATAGTATAGGAGTATTCTTCTTGTGATTTTAGTAAGTATCCCTCTGAGGATATCTATGTTTTTTTACTAAATACATGATATCCTTCTCAATTTTAGCCTTATGGCTTTGATCCAATAAATAGCCCTAGGTCCAATTTTATGTAGATTCTAATTATGAAACAACTTCAGACTCCAAAACTTAGCTATAATTTTTTAGATCAATATTTTGTTTATTATATATATTTTTTATATATTCTTTTATACAGATTATTATTACCTATTAATATTATTATTGTATAAAAGTGGACTTGAAGCTTTGAGAAAGAGGATGGTAAACCACAAGGTATATTGATGTATATGTCAGAACATTATAATAGATACTTAATCTCATACAAGCTTGTTTTTGTCACAACCATGGGAAAAAAACCCAATTGGTTGTTTATGGCAATTCTTTCCTGAACCAATATATGGCCAATTGGCCCCTAGTGTTGTGAAGTAGACTTTGGGCCACTCCCACCTTCCTTGGTCATATCCTGCATTCAAATTTCCTCTGTCACCATTCCCAAAATCTCTTTCCCCCCAGGCCATCTCACTGAAATTAGGCCTGGGGGCCTATTCCCTTGCCAACCCATTGCATCAGTTCCAGAAAAAGCCTTTGATTAGTGGGTTTTGGGCGATTTAGCTCCTCTATGGCCCCTGGTCTGTGGAATCCCTAGGCCCCTTTTGATCCAAATCCAATGAGGCCAAAGGGGGCCAAGGGGACAGACCTTTGGGCCCACCAAACCCAAAACTCAAAAAGGGCCTTTTTTTCCATGGGCCCTTAATAATCAATTCATGGCCTCTGGAAGCTAAAAGAGGCCACCAGCCACCTTCAGAAGAGTTTCCCTCAATAAAAGGGAAACCCTTCCCCAGCAATAGGCTCCAAGCTGCAGGGACCAAGAATGGGGCATTTATGGTATTATATACCATTATGCACCATTTTTTCCCAGAGATTTCAATGGTGATCCTTCCAAGACTCAATTTCTTCATTTTATTTCAAGTCACTAGTCCATTGTTCCATTTTGAAGGAAGGTTCCATTAACTCAAGCTTACAATCCATGTTGGTATCCAGAGGACTATTCAAGGACACTAATTTCCTGTTCCTTTGGGTATGGGTCTGTTCAATTCAACAGCATTCCCTCAAGGGAATACTTGCCAAGGATTCTTCAAGGGCAGTTTCAAGAGGTTGTTGTTTCTAAAATAAGTTTTAAAGGAATTAAGAGTTCCAGAACTCCTTGGAAAACTTAATTGGTCCATACAGACTGTATTCAGGCTACCTGTATGGCATTGCCACTTTTGGGTCAATTCATTTTGCACTGTGGTAATTCAAGACACACAGTTCAGTTCTCAAGATGGCCAGATCTTTATTTTCCCAAAACAGCCAATACATTTGGGTCCAGGATTATTCCATGATATAGTAATACAAAAGCTCTTAACTATGATCTTTACACGAAATTAGTAGTTACCAAAAGCTTAAAAAGGCTCTACTATAATAATATAGTGGTGATGAATCGATTCAAGGGCCGTGTTTCACTAATTATCAGATGGGTTACTATTTAAATCACTAAAATTATTGATATTATATTTATATCTGGTTGATTCTATTAGTACTACTGTTCCTGAAAGCTTTACTATGTAAGGATTCCAATAGAAAACAAGATAAGTTCTTTTTTTGGTGGGGAGAAGACCTGTTTTTATTATAATCAATAATAGTGTGGGGTTATAAGCTTCTTCACACAACTGAAGATTAAATCCTTTCACTTCTGTGGCTCATTTGTGGTTCCACAGTCTCAATACAGCCTTTAATTGAGCTGAAATGTGGCTTTGGGAACACAACCTGACATTTTTACCCCATACAGAGTGAAAATCCATTTATACAGACCTTCCATACTTTTTCTAATGCTTCTTGAGTGTCAGATACTGTAAGTTACATCTCTGGGGTCTCTTTATAGGTAATTTTATTCGTAATGAAAGCTTGATAATCTTTTGAAGAGCTTTAATGACTCATAATTCAATTATATGGGAGAGTACCCCAATGTACCACCCTGTAGAGGAAGTTAAGGAATTTTATTATTAAAATTATTAGTTATCAACTGATAAAAATCTCTTTTTGAGTCTTTCACACCTCATTATTAACTTTAATGGGATATTATTCCAAAATACCACTTGGTTTGGGACTATAGCTTTAAATCCTCAATAGAACTGTCAGCTTTTAAAATAAAGAGCTCAAATGTGTCTTGAATTGTGGCCCCAAGTGAGATCTAGAGTATATATTCATTTATGACTCACTTTTTGTGAATTATTACAAAAATATACATGCTCAAAGTATTTTTAAATTTTTAAAAATAGTAATATTTATTTTTTAAGATAAAAGTGCTGATAAATTTTGATCTTTGTAGGATACAGAGGTAAGAGTTATATTCTTATGTAACCCTTCAGTATCCCTTCAAAGGAATATTCTTCCTTGTGTCTTCCTCATCAAAATTTCAAATTCTAGATGAGAGCTCAAAATGGTATAATTTTCTATGCTTACTCAGAGAGTAATAGTATGATAGCTTTTGATCCAGTGGTTATACAGTCTTGAAGCTGGTAGCATTTTATGTCTCTCTTGAGAATATTTAAAGAAAGACCCCACATATGGGTTCTGTAGCTCAAACTGAAGATTTTATATGAGAGGTAAAGATTAAGGTTTATTCTCAACAAGCGCTTACAGCCTTAATAATCTAGTTTATTCTTATATGCTGGTGATAAGAACTGCCTGCATAAATTCATAAACATGACCTATGTGATATCAAGTCACACTATTTTTTATCTCCAATAGACAATTTTTACTGATTCAATGGTTTATTTAACATAAACTATTCATGTTTTATGTAATGTAAACCAGTCATGGTTCATTTAATATGAAATATTATTGCTTTATTTGATATAAACCATTAATTGTTTACTGAATATAAACCAGTCATGATTTACTTGATATAAACCAGTCATTATTTACTTGATATAAGCAAGTCATGGTTTACTTTATATAAATTATTCTTGGTTTATTTAATATAAAAAAGTGATGGTTTACTTGATATAAACCATTCTTGGTCTATTTAATATGAACCATTATTGGTTTATTTAACATAAACCATGATTTGTTTAGTTCATATTAACAACTCATATTTTAATTAATATAAACCAATATTGGTGTATTTAATATAAACCATTAATGGTTTATTTAACATGAACTATTCTTGGTTTATTTAGCATAAACCACTCTTATTTTATTTTATATAAACCATTCAATTCATTACTCATCATTGTTAAGAAATTGCTCATCATGAGGAACCATTACTGGCTTATATTAAGTAAAACAAGAATGTTTTATATTGAATACACCTGTCACAACCATGGAAATCCACCCTCTTGGACCTCAATATGGCATATTCATGCCCTATCCAATATATCGCAATTTGGCCATATCCATAATCATTGGCCAAATTGGCCATTGCCATGTTTCCTGGCCTTAATGGTCATTTTATCATCTGAGGCCAACCTGGCCCCTTCACCATCATCAAGCCATTCTAGGCTGTCTCTGTGCTTTTGGGCATCCTGGGTATTTTCCATACAACAGGGAAAATACAGCCCAAAAGCCTGTATTTGGCTTTTTAAGCTTTAAATACAGTTTGCGCACTTTTTGCGCATTTAGCTGTATTAAGCCATCTAGGCCATATTTCTCATGTATTATTTGAAATATGCCCAAAAGGCCATATCAGGCCTTTTGGGGCTTAATTGCCAGTTTTGTGCATTTTGCACACTTTTGCGCGTTTTTGCACACTTTGCGCAAATACAGTTTTTAAGCTGTATTAGCTGTATTTAGCCAAAAAACCAAAAATGGCCAAATACTCCAAAAGACACTTTATCACCTCTGCAGCCTCCAAAACCCAAGTTTCACTCTTATTGTAACAACCACTCATCAGGGGTAAGGGTATCCATTCACACACCCACTCAAACACCTCAAATCAGCAGATCCAGCATTTGTATCAGCAATCAATTTCAGCAATCTTCATTCTGAAACATGCATACAGCTTGGTACATCAATACAGCCTGTCAATACCTGTACAGGTTGGATTCACCCAATACAGTTTCAATACACCAGTATGGAACTGTATGATCACTCAAATACACCACACCTCTTGTACAGGTTCTGTACAGCTGTACAGGACCTGTATTGGCCAGACTCAATTCAATCATCAATTATTCTCATGAAAATTCTTCCTCTGGATCAGGGCTGGTGATTCTCACATATACCAGCCCCTCTTTCTCCCCCCTGGGGACTTTTCCCCAGTTAATTAATTTAGTTTATTTATTATTTTATAATTATTCTTATCCTTATTTTGGGGTATTATACTTATTTAATCTTAAGTTAGTCTTTGCATTTTTCTCTTCGCCTGTACAGTATGAGTTGGGTGGCCATATCCTTATTAACCCTTCTCTTTCCATTCTGACAGGTTGAAACAGTGGACTTGGACTTGTTTGTGGTTGGCTCTTCTATTCTTTTACTCTTATCCTTTGTTGCTGCTTTTTCTTATATTTATTCTTTATCAATTTATCTTTAACACTCTTAAGTGTATCTCATCTTATCTTATCTTTGAGCCCTCCATAAGTGAGTCCCAGTTTACTGAGTGCCAGGCCCTCTTCACTTCGAAGAGCCCCTGTGACATTAAATTAATTAACTCATATTTGATTCTTTCTTTTCATTCATTTATATTCATTTCTCTCATTCTTCAATTCTGACCTTTTCATGATTTTATGATTTTCTATGAATTTTTCTCTCTCATCAATTTTCATATCATTCATTTCATTCTTATGAAAATTGATTCTTTTTCCCTTCTTAATCATTGCTGACCATTTCATCACTTCATTTTATTTTTATCAATCAAATTTTTCTGTGTTCTTATTCAGGTTTCATCTAGGAATTATTGATTGGTTTAATTGATTGGATTATTCATTGGGATTCATTTGGGTTATTGATTCAGGATTTATTGGATTTATTGACTTTGAACTCTCAAGATATTGATTGATCCTCAAGAATTGATTTTGATTATTGATTTGATTTGACTCATCAAAATATTGAATTGATTTCTGAAGATTTTGAACTGATTGATTGATTCCTCAAGACTTGATTTCATATTGAAGACATTTATTGATTGATTATTGATTGAATATTGATTGATTATTGATTTCCTCAAGATTATTGATATTTGATTTGAATTGATTGTTGATTGATTGAATTTATTTGACTGTTGATTGAATTTGATTCCTCAAGATTTGAATTGATTCCTCAAGATTCATCAAGATTTTATTGTGATTGATTTGGCCAAGCCTGATTATTCTTCTTAATACCATCAAGTTATTTTAATTCTTTTCATAATGCCAGTCCAGCATAGCCCCCCAGCAAAGAATACTAGATCCCAGAAAATCCCAGAAAATTCCAGCTGTTCTCACTCCTACAGCAAGGGCTCCTCTTGACCGCACACCATCAGTTCATCAACTGAGTGCAAATTTGGACAGAGGACCACCAATGGAAGGAGCAGCACCCTCAAGAAGAGGTGGAATGAAATCTAGAAGATCAAGATCCTTTTCTGGACTTTTGGGTGGCTACCCTGGCATGTCTGAAGGTGCAAGAGCAAGATTAGGGGAAGTTGAAGATGAAGAGGGGGAAGATTCTGGGGAAACTGAAGTGGCAGATGGCTTGGCAAATGCTCCAGAGGTGCCTCAGGGTTCTAATCTAGCCCTTTGTAGTCAACCTCTTGTCTCCCAAACTGATCCAAGTCTCCTCAAGATGATGGAGCAGATGACTCAATTCATGGGACAACTCACTCAAGCAGTTGCCCCCAGGGACAATTCCAAAGCCCCTGCTTTCAAGACTCCATCCATGAAGGCACCTGATTCTTTTGATGGTACTCAAGCTCATAAGTTGAGAGGATTTATCCAATCCTGTCAACTAATTTTCCATAATGATCCAGCAAACTTCTTCTCTGACAGGAAGAAGGTTTTGTACTCAACTTCTTTTCTTACTGGTAGAGCTGGCAAATGGATTGAACCTTACCTCTCAAATATTTCCAATGAAGACCCTTCCTACCTCCTCAATAATTGGCCATTGTTTGAATCTCAATTATTCACTCTGTTTGGTGACCCCAATGAAGTCAGGAAAGCTGAACAGGAGTTGGACAATTTGAGGATGAAGGAAAGTGGTCATGTATCCTTGTACATAGCAGATTTCAGAAGCTTAATGTCAAGAATTGGAGATTTGGGGGAAAGAGCTTACATTCATGTGTACAGAAGAGGATTGGCATCAAGATTATTGGACCAATTGGCTTCTCACCCTGGAGCTTTTGACACTCTTCAAGAACTTATGGATGTCACTTTAGAATTAGACACAAGATATCATGAGAGGCAAAAGGAAAAGGGCAGTCATCAAGAGAAGAAGCCTCCAATCATTGGATCCAATTCCTCCAAGCCTCCTCAAAGTTCATCATCCAAGAAGCCTTATCACAATAAGAATAAGAAGGGGAAGAATTTTCAAATGTCCAAAGACAAGCCTCATGCTGCTCTCCTCAATAAGGACAACAAATTAATTGGTTCTGAAAAGGAGAGGAGGATTAAAGAAGGTTTGTGCAATTATTGTGGTGGAAAGCACCCATTTTAAAAATGCTTCAAGAGGCCTGAGAATAGGCAAGGATCATCAGAAGGCTTCCCTAGCAAGCAGGGAAAAGCCTGAGTGGGAATCATGATGTGTTCAATGGTTCTCACTTATTTCCTTCAAGAGCACAATTGTGCACTCTGAATACTAGTGTCAAGAAATCTTTAAAATTTCTTATTTTTTCTTCAATCTCTGATATTTTTTATAGTATTCTCATTGATTCTGGTGCTACAAACTCTTTTATTGCAAAGAATTTTGTTCTCAAGTACTCATTGACTATGTCAGAGCTCCCTGAAAAGATTCCTCTTTTAATTTTGGATTCTAATGAATCCCCTGCCTTGTTCATCACCCATTATACCAAGTGGGTAGTTGACTTGCCTTCCTTCCCAAGCTTTGAATGGGACTTCTTTATCATAGATTCACCCAAGGTAGAAGACCTGATATTGGGCTATGATTTCCTTTACCATTTCAATCCCATTATTGATTGGAAAAATGGATTGATCACCTATGATTCTAATCATAAGGATTCTAGTGGTATTATTCCTTCTACTAGTAATGACTTAGCCACTGCTGTCAACAGTGTTGCTCTGGCTGGTGAACTTAAGACACCTTCCATTCTTTCTTCTGTCCATATCCCTTCCTTAATTCCCTCTCAGTCATTACTTCCATCAAGAGATGAAGTCTTCAAAGAGATAAAGGATGTTGGAGAAGATGTTGCCATATCTTCACTTCATCTCTTCCAAGGGGATATGGACCTTCCTCCCTTATCTTTTCATGCATCCCTGGAGGAGCAGTGGGATGAGGAGGAAGAGCCAGAAGAAATTGAAACTGTGTTGAAGGTTGTTCCTCCTGCTTATCACCAATATTTGGATGTATTCTCCAAGGTGAAAGCAGAGAAACTTCCTCCACACCGCGCCTGTGATCACCATATCAAATTGGAGGGTCTTCTACCTTCAATTGGTGTTATCTACTCATTATCAAATCAAGAGTCAGAAACACTGCAGGCCTACATTTCAGAGAATGTAGAGAAAGGTTTCATTAGACCAAGCTCCTCTTCAACAGGAGCACCTGTCCTTTTTGTCAAGAAAAAGGATGGAGGTCTTCGTTTGTGTGTTGACTACCGCAAACTCAATGCTGTCACTAGGAAGAACAGATACCCTGTTCCTCCTATGAACCAGCTT
Source organism: Austropuccinia psidii (assembly GCA_023105745.1). Classification (NCBI taxonomy): domain Eukaryota; kingdom Fungi; phylum Basidiomycota; class Pucciniomycetes; order Pucciniales; family Sphaerophragmiaceae; genus Austropuccinia; species Austropuccinia psidii. Next base: position 25,244,392 of record JALGQZ010000001.1, read on the forward strand.
CTTACCGTATTCAACGGTTCCACTATCTTCTCCAAGATAGATTTGCGTGGTGCATATAACCTTCTGAGAATCAAATAGGGGGATGAGCACTTAACTGCCTTTAGAACCAAATATGGCAGTTATGAGTATTTGGTCATGCCATTTGGTTTGACCAATGCTCCTGCTTCTTTCCAAAATCTAGTAAATGATATCTTTGCAGATTTTTTGGATGTGTTTGTTGTGGTTTATCTAGATGATATTATGGTCTTTTCCAGTTCTGAGGAGGAACATGTCAAACATGTGGCCTCTGTCCTCCAAAGACTGAGGGACAATAATCTGTTTGCCAAAGCCTCCAAGTGTGTATTCCATGCCACAAGTGTGGAATACTTGGGCTATGTTGTTTCAAGTGATGGCCTCAAGATGGATTCTTCAAAAGTTCAGCAAATCCTCAATTGGCCTCAGCCCAAAAACATCAAGGCTCTTCAATCTTTCCTTGGCTTTGCCAATTTTTATCGACGTTTCATTAAAAATTATTCTAAAAAGATCACTTCTCTCACTTCCCTCCTTAAAAAAGCTTCTCCTTTCATCTCCAATGAGGAAGCTCTTAGTCAGTTTCAAGCACTCAAAGAAGCTTTCACCTCTGCTCCTATCTTATCTCACTTTAATCCTTCTCTACCTACTATAGTAGAGACTGATGCTTCTGATTATGCTTTGGGCGCCGTACTGAGCCAGGTGAATGACTCAGGAAAGCACCCCATTGCATTTGATAGTCGCAAGCTCTTACCAGCTGAACTCAACTATGAAATTCATGACAAGGAACTCCTTGGCATAGTTTGGGCTCTCAAGCGCTGGAGGGAATTTCTTCTTTCTCTTTCCAATCCTTTTGAGGTCTTGACAGACCACTCTTCCTTGCAGTATTTCATGTCTTCCAAAGTTCTTACTCGTCGTCAGGCCCGTTGGGCTGAATTTCTCTCAGAATTTCATTTCACTATCACTTACCGCCCAGGCAGGCTGGCCACTTTACCAGATGCCTTGTCACGTCGGGACGACGTGTACCCAGAGAGGGGGGTGGACTTCATCAGCAAGAATCCTCGGAATTTTCATCAAGTACTTAAGCAAGATGGAATTCAAGATTCAAGATTCTTCTCAATCAAAGTGGAAATTTTCTCAGATTTAGTTGACAAGATTCAAAAAGAAGTATGGCAAGACAAAGACTACAAAGAAATACTCAAGCAACTAGCAAGAGGTGAATCAGTTCCAGATTATTCTCTTGAACCTCAATCCAAGTTATTATTATTCAAAGATAGAGTGGTAATCCCAAGCAATGAAGAACTTCAACTCAATATTCTTCAAAAGCGTCATGACTCACCATTGGCTGGCCATCCTGGCCAGGAGAAGACCCTCAAGCTCATCAAGAGGGATTTTTATTGGGCTGGCATGAATCAATTCATCAAGGACTATGTGTCCTCATGTCAGCAATGTTCAAGAAACAAGAACATTCATCACAAGAAGTTTGGATTACTCAAGCCTCTTTCAATTCCGTCTGGTCCTTGGAATTCATTATCAATGGACTTCATCACTCAATTGCCACTGTCCAACAGCTTTGATTCAATATTAGTAGTTGTGGACAGATTCTCAAAAATGGCAATCTTCATTCCAACTTATGGCACAATCACTGCTCTGGATTTAGCTCAAATCTTCATTAGTCATGTATTTTCCAAGCATGGACTCCCAGTCAGTATTGTCAGTGATAGAGGATCCTTATTTGTTTCATCATTCTGGACTCAATTGTGTCAGCAGCTCAAGATATCAAGAGATCTTTCAACTGCCTTTCACCCTGAAACAGATGGACAGACAGAGAGGGTAAATCAGATACTAGAACAGTACCTTTGGATGTATGTCAGCTATCATCAAGATGACTGGTACACCTGGCTCCCTCTGGCTTAATTTGCCTATAATAATGCAGAACATTCATCAACCAAGCAATCACCCTTTTTCACCATTTATGGAAGAAATCCCAGCTTTGACTCAATCCATATTTCTCAAGACTCACCTGCTGGAAAGTTATCAGCAAAACTCCAATCAGTACAGCAAGTTGTCAAAGAAGAATTAGAGTCAGCAATAAGGAGATTCAAGAAGTATGCAGATAGAAATAGGGCAATTCCACCTGATTTCCAACCTGGGGACAAAGTATGGCTAGCTTCCAAGAACATCAAGACAACAAGACCCACCAAGAAATTATCAGAAAGATGGTTGGGACCCTTTGAAGTTCTTAAGAAGATTGGCAGCCATGCATATCACCTCAAGTTGCGTCAGCAATGGAAGACAGTTCACCCTGTATTCCATGTGTCCTTATTAGAACCAGTCAAGCATTCAACTATCCCAAATCGTCATCAATTGCCGCCACCACCAGTTTTAGTGGAAGAGCAAGAAGAATGGGAAGTGGCTCAGGTTCTGGACTCAAAACTCAAAAGAGGTAAATTATGGTATCTTGTAGAGTGGAAAGGATTCAGTGAAGACCCAGAAAGAACCACTTGGGAACCAGCTTCCAACCTTACCAACTCACCAGCCCTTGTCAAGGATTTCCATTCATTATATCCAGACAAGCCTGGTCCCAATACCTCAAGAGTTTGATTTTATGGTGCTTGGTGGGGAGAAGAAGTTATGAAAGTAAGTTCCTCTCCTGGCATGCACCTTTAAGGGGGTATTCTACCCATATGTTGTTGTAAGCATCACCTTGGCCACTTTGTGAGCACTTGTCAATTCTTTGGACAGGTTCAGGAAGCATACAACATCAATACCCTCCATTTGGACCTTATCAAGATATGGCCAAATGTTTCTTTCTTTCTTTATGTTTTCATTTTCTTTCTTTATTACCATTTCAATTTATGCCAATCATCATAATTCAAGATATTCATTTACTTCAAGTCATTTACGGCAATTCATTTCAGTAGTCATTTATGGCAATTCATTTCAGAAGGCATTTATGGCAATTTATTTCAGTTTTATGGTGCTTGGTGGGGAGTGGAAGTTGTCAAAGTAAGTTCCAACTCCTGGTATGCATCCCTGAGGGTTCTACTTCTTGTAAAAACATTACCTTGGCCACTCTGTGAGCATCAAATGCTTGGTTTTCATTTTTCAAACACTTTTTGGCCAGAATCAAGCAACTCACCACAAGAAGGACCAACCATCAGGAATTTTTCTTTATCTCTTTCTTTACTCTCATTTTCTCTTATTATTTTTCTTTCTTTCTTTACTTGTATAATTTTCTTTCTTTAATTTCTTTTTATTTCATTGGAAGCAGCAGCATCCCCTTCCAAATCACGTATTGGGAGGTTCCTTTATTATTTTAATCATTTTCTTTTTATTTTATCTCATTTATTAGTTGTTATAAGAGCATGAATAGGAGTCAAACCAACCGTAAACAGGAACAAGACACTGGTTTTCACTCCACCCAAATCGTCAAGTCCACATCAAATCAAAAGTTCGACCTCAAGGGAATTTGGGCCACAAGTCAATCATGGCCCCCTCAAACCCTCTAAATGTCAAGGTCCAAGGCCCCTTTGGGGGCTGGAGTCAGCATGGGGGGCCTCCCCTGCAAGTTTGGGGAGGCCAAGTTCTTGGTGGTCCAGGCCACATAAGGTGAAATTTTCTTTTTTTGGGCCATTTTAGGTCCGATGACCCCCTTGGGTCCCCAACAAATTTGGGCCCAAGGGGTCCATTTTGGCCCTGGGGGCTTCCAATAACCCCCACGGACCGCGGACCGCGGCGTACAGCCCACGGACCGTAAGACCCCAAAGACTTCAAAAGGCCAAAAAGGCCAGAAAATTTCAAAACCCCACAATTTGGCCATAAAAGGCCATGGACCCAAGTTTCACCCAAAGACATCAAGAAGCCAAAAAAAGGCCAAAATGGCCATAAATTCAAGGATCCTCAAGATCCTCCATAGAGAAGGAACCAGCCCAAAATCACTATAAAGGGCTGGTTGAGGCATTTTGAAGGCCATTGGGGACAAGACCCCTGAATTCTTGTCACCATCATTTTCTCTGATTGGGCTGGCCAGATGAGTACACTTCATATACTCATCTGGCACCATTTTTTGAGCACAAGAGCTCAGTGGCCATCATTTTGGGATACAACCCAAGGCCACGCCCCAAGGACGTCAGTTGCTGAAATCAGAAGAAAGAACAGTTTGAAGTGGGGTATTTACTCAAAGTTAAAGAAGGGGGAAATAAATTTAAGTGACAGAGAAGAGATGGAGAAGGATTTCGAGATAATGGTCAAAAGAAAACTTTTCAAAGCATTGTGTGGGGTAGTGAGATGCCACTCAACAATGGCAGGGTATTATGGTGTTCAGGAGCCCACCAGTTTCAAGAGGGGGATATTGTAACAACCACTCATCAAGGGTAAGGGTATTCATTCACACACCCACTCAAACACCTCAAATCAGCAGATCCAGCATTTGTATCAGCATTCAATTTCAGCAATCTTCATTCTGAAACATGCATACAGCCTGTCAATACCTGTACAGGTTGGATTCACCCAATACAGTTTCAATACACCAGTATGGAACTGTATGATCACTCAAATACACCACACCTCTTGTACAGGTTCTGTACAGCTGTACAGGACCTGTATTGGCCAGACTCAATTCAATCATCAATTATTCTCATGAAAATTCTTCCTCTGGATCAGGGCTGGTGATTCTCACATATACCAGCCCCTCTTTCTCCCCCCTGGGGACTTTTCCCCAGTTAATTAATTTAGTTTATTTATTATTTTATAATTATTCTTATCCTTATTTTGGGGTATTATACTTATTTAATCTTAAGTTAGTCTTTGCATTTTTCTCTTCGCCTGTACAGTATGAGTTGGGTGGCCATATCCTTATTAACCCTTCTCTTTCCATTCTGACAGGTTGAAACAGTGGACTTGGACTTGTTTGTGGTTGGCTCTTCTATTCTTTTACTCTTATCCTTTGTTGCTGCTTTTTCTTATATTTATTCTTTAGCAATTTATCTTTAACACTCTTAAGTGTATCTCATCTTATCTTATCTTTGAGCCCTCCATAAGTGAGTCCCAGTTTACTGAGTGCCAGGCCCTCTTCACTTCGAAGAGCCCCTGTGACACTTATCCTCCTGGCATCATTCCAAAAAACCTTTGGCCACATTCAACCTTCAGTAACCAAAAGTGCCATATATGGTTTTATACACCATTATGCATCTTTTTTAAGCAGAAATCCAATGGCCGCAATTTCATATGGTTATTTTAACTTTTCAACAGGTCATCAAAGCACATCTTCCAGAGGATTCATCAAGGCTCAAGGGCAAGTGTCATAATCTCAAATACCAATGACGCCATCAGGCAATCAATGGTTATTCTCACTCACAGTATTCCTCCAAGGGAATACTGGCTGTTAATTCTAAAGGGATATTCAAGAGGAAGTTCCAAAGCAATGTGTCAAGGGTCAATGCTCCACAAATCCACCTTGGCAACCCAATTCATTCAGTACAATCTTAATTCATCAAGACCTGTATTTTCCATTCATACATCATGGGAAAATCATTCAACACAGTTCATTTCCCAATATGGAAAGGTATACACTCCATCAGACAATCAATACAGCTTCCAGTATTCAGTATAGGATCACTGCTAGCCTGAAGGAGTCAAGCTCTCAGCTTTTCACATATACCAGCCTCCTTTGACCCTGGGGTGTTTTTCCCCCAGTTAATTAATATATTTTGATTTTATTTTATCTTTGTTTATCTTACCATTTTTGTTAAGTGAATACTGATATTATCAAGTCAGTCATTTGGCGCCTTTTCTCTTTCTTTCTTCACCTGTCAATGGATATTTGGTTATCATATCCTTACTAATTCCATTGTTCATTTTGGCAGGTTGAAACAGTGATTAAGGACTTACTTGTTTGGCTCTTTGGCCATTTGGCTTCTCATTTTTCTACTTGCATCCTTTTTAGAAAAATTTCTTCTTTTATTTTATTTTCTTTATTCTTTGGAGTCTTCCAAGTGAGTTCCTTGATTGCTGAGTTCCAGGCCACTCTTGTTTTTCTGTCCAAGAGCCCCTGTGACAACACCAAGATTGGTTTTTAATAATTAAGCCAAGATTTTTTCATATTCAATAAACTAAGATTGGTTTATATTAATCAAAAAATGAGTGGTTAATATTAAATAAGGCATTACTGGTTCATATTAAATAAGCCAGGAACGGTTTTCATTAAATAAAACACGACTGGTTTACATTATATAAACCATGAATATTTTATATCAAATAAACCATTAAATTAGAAAAGCATGTTTTATTCAAAATAAAACAAAGCAGTGTGACTTGATATCATATAGGTTATTCTTATGCATATTACTAATATTATTATCCAAGATGTATAATGTTGGAATCATATCTCTTTAAATATGATAAAATTACAGAAATCTATTATATATATATAAATCAGCTATTTTGAACACTGGAATGAGAATTTTGAATAATTTAGTTCTTTATTGATATAAGATACAGAAAAGTAATAAATTTTCTAAAAACTTAAATAATTCAAAAAATTGAATATTTAAATGTAAATAATGACTTTTAGAGAAAAATATTATTCAAAAATAAATTTTTTTATATTTACCAGCTCTTTCTATGAAACTGCAAGAATCCAATTTCTTACCTGTTACACTAAGTCCAAATTTCTTTTTAATTTGTCTTCAATTATTAGGCTCAAAATTCAAATTTAAATCAAACTTTTCATTATTTGTGATTATTTAATAGTATCATTATATGAAATAATATATGGTTTTAGATAAAAATTTTGATTATTTTCCTTTTATTATGTCAAATAATAGCTTTATGACATTATTTAAATTTTTGTATTTACAATATCTGAGAGGATAATTCTTAAATTTGAATTATTTTTTTTCAGATCTCAATTCTATAAATTTTCAAAACCTCAAATTAAGTCATCATTTACTTGAAGAAATATAATATCTCTAAGACTTTACTACCTCATTATTATCAATTGAAATCATAAACTATGTTCAACATTATTATTGAAGCTAATTCCACAAATAATACAGTAGTTTTAGTATAGATATGTCTCTATCAGCTCAAATCAATATTATACAGCTCATAATTAGTTTATTAATTGCTTTTATATTAATTGTAAGTCAAAAAAGAGACCCTGGATTACACTCTCCTTGTGGAAATACTTGTAAAATTGTGGTGAAGGTACTTATTAGACCATGATAAGCCAGTATCTTAAGTTTTTAATATGATCAAATAATTATTGGATTATTATTATTTTATATTATTTCACCATTTATTTATATCTACCAGTACTATAGCTCCATCTTATGTTATTATATTCTTTTAATCTCTCTATAGCTGATCTTTCTACATGGTTTAATATTAAATTCATCAATATGACACAATTTATTAATATTTTTTAGCATCTTTCTCCCTTATGGTCTCCAATTTGAATACAAGTAATTTAATAGAACAACTATAAGTTGACTCAATATCATTCAAAGGTGATAGTAACAGAACTGGGGTTAAAGAAGGATTATTGTTGTAATTTCATCTTCACAGAAAATATGAAAAGTGATAGAATCACTTTTAATTGAGAGTTATTTATATTATTTATCTTAAGATTAAATAAATTCCAAATGTAAAAAATATATACTGTAAGAGTTCCAAGGAATCATTATTAAGTCTTATGACACACTTTTGATTTTTTTAATTACATAATTTTAAATAAAATGAAATATGAAACAGTGTGATATCTCATTGATACTTTCTTTTATATTTATAGTTATTACTAATCAAAAAGAATTAAAGAATCAAAACAAAAATTATGATAAAAATGGAGTTGTTTCATAGAAATAAAATTCATTTCATTTTATGGAATTATGAATGGTGATACTTGAAATTTTTACAAAATTATTGGAAGAAATTTATTCTGAAGCCCGAAGCAAGATATCTGGATACTTTGTAGCAGATAATTTTTCACTTTTTTGAAGTCTCAAAATATTATTATCATATATAACATTCATAGTGATCATAAATAATAATCAAATAAGGTTTTTCAAACCTTATCTTAAGCTAGAAAAAGCAACATGGCTTTAGGATTGAGACTAATCTGAGAGAAATTCTTCAAATCTTTCTACATAATTAACATATTCTCATACAAAACACATTGAAAATTAAGACTCTATTTTTCATTATTTGTCTTTTAACAGCCAATTTCTGTCAAAATTTTCTATTTAAAACTTCAAAAAAATTATTCAAAATAGCTATTCCAATATTTACTTAAAATTTGTGGAATTTTTTTCAGATATTTACTATTTGAATATAGCTTTGAATATTTCTTCAATATTTTGAACACTTGAAAGATAAAATATTCAACAGGATCATTAAAAATAGTAGTTTTTGATCGGTAAAGGGGCCATAACTCTTAATATTACTTCATATAAGATTAATTGAAGCTTATATTATGATTCTATGAAATAATAAAGATCACAAGAAAATTAATTATTGCTACCTTATCAAAATAAGAAAAAATATCATTTAAAAACTACTTTCATTTAGAAAATAGTAAGAAATTCAATATACCCAAGTATTTAACTAAGTATTCTTCTTACAGATATTTCATAAAGTTGAGATTTCTTTCAGTTCAAATTAAAAAAAACTTTTAGAATCAAATTTATTCAATAAAATATTTAATTTTAATTATTTCTTATTAATTTTTCTCAAGGATTACTATTAAATTGAATTATTCGATTTCTCTATAATAATTTATTATTTCTTTAATACTTATTAATATTGTATTTATTAATAGATATTAATTCTTTAAAGCAATGATTCAATCTTAATTAAATTTTATTTGATTCATTATCTATTTTTAAATCATTGAAACACTCTTTTATAATTCAAATTTTCAACATTCATGTAAAAGTATGTTCATTTCATTTTCAAGGGTTTAAGCTAAGGGTGCCACCCATGGAAATCCTGGCATATCTGCCATACCTATCCCCATCCTTGCCATATTTTCAGGGAATTTTTTGTGATATTTCTTTACCAGTACCAAACCATATTCCATTGTAGGGGTTGGCTAGGTTGGCTGGACAGAACCCCACAAGTCTTCCACTCGAGCTTCTTATAAGCTCTGCTACCAACCCTTCCTCTCAATTTTGATTTGCACCCTCAACCTCCTTTTTTTTCTTTTATGAATCATTATCCGGCTCTTCCCTCTTTCTAATGAACCAACCCTTCTTTTAATATAAAAAAATATTCATTAATATTCTCTAATTCTATCACCAGAGTCATTTTTTTATAAAAAAAACTTTTTGTTGCAATTTTTTGATATCAGTCATGACAATTATTTTCTATTAAGTTTACCTAAAACAATCACTATGTCATCTGAAGCTGTTTCCCAAGCATAAATCCCTAGCAAGGCTACAGCCACCACTCAAGAATCAGTAAGAAAGTCACCAACCAACCCCAAATGCTCCTGGGTATGGCTCTGATTCACAGCTCTTATTAAAGTATCTTTTGAATTCCAAGTAACAAAAAAATCTGGAACCTTTTTCTGAAAACAATTAAAATGTGATTGGACTCAAAGCACAAAGTCAATGAGTGATCATCTTAACACTTTGAATTTCTTAGCTAATCCAATCAAGAATTCTTCAAGTTGTGGCACACTTGATAAGTATATTCAAGATGTCAAACCCAAGCAGTTGAGTCCAATTATAATCTACATATATTTTATCTGTACTTAAGTTCTGATTCCTTCTTACACAATCCAGGCTCTATCTTCAGAAATGTTGAAAACCGCCATGTTTACATGACTTATTACTGCAATCTTCCTCTATCTATTTGTGAAAATCAATTGTTTTGAGCCATTCTTGAATTGTGAAATCTGTCTGTAAAGCCTATACTTTTTGGACAAAAAGAAATTTCACACACCTATCAAATGTCTATTTTTATCACCAAGAACATATTGGAAACTTTCTATCCACCAACAAGGCTTTTGTCTCATTCACTACTGATAATTGGACCAGCCCTAATATTAAAGGCTATATGGCTGTAACTTGCCACTTCAACATGTTTCCAATTCTGTTGGGTCTCACTGAAATTCAAGGTGATCTTTTTCTCATATATTTTACCTTTTTTTTATTTACACATTTTTTGTTAGGTGATTGTTCAGGGAAATCACTAGCTCAAGAATTTTGGAAAATTCTTGAGTGATATAATCTTGAAGAAAATATTGTTTCAATCACCACAGATAATGCATTGGTCAAACAACAAATGGCTCAAAAACTGCAAAGTCTTTCTTCTTCCTTCATCAGCCAAATCAATCTGATTGGTTGTATGGCTCATACCATTCACCTCTCAGCTTGTGATGGAATTCAGGAACTGGGTAAGGGAGCTGATCCAAATCAAATGAAATCCTAAAATGCCCCAATGGCCATCTGTAGTACTTTTTACCCACCAGAAGGTCAGCATTTGAACTAAAATTCAGTAATCTCACACATATTTCACCTGGGCTCTTATATTAGGCAGAGCCCATAACAATGAGAAAAATTTATGACAATTTTGAAGCTATTTTATTATTATTTCAAGTCCAATACCCTTTTAACAAATGTTTTTATGAGATGGAACTCAAAATATGACATGTTGGAATGTGCATGGTTACTCAAGGAAGCATACAATCAATTTTGTGGTCCAACAACCATTCAACAGTATCAACTATACTCTTTTGAATGGGACAAAGTCAAGTTAATAATTGAATTCCTTTATCCCCTTTATGAAGCCACTAACATCATATGTGGATCAAATTATCCAAAAATGAATTATACCCTACCACTTTATATCTTAATCATCAAGCAAATCAATAAGGTAAGACTTTTTTGTATTGATTCTTGTCTTCTGATAGCTGATGGAGCCTTATTCTAAGGCTTGTGAAAACTATTACATTCACAAAATATAACCAGTGGTGGATGCAATGGTAGCAAAGATATCAAAATACCTCCAACTTCTTCTGGTAAAGACCCAAGCAATTTATGAGGCTGTTCTTGACCCACACTTCAAGATCAAATTTTTTGAGAGCTAAAACTAAACGCTTGAAAAATTTGGTACTTCAACATACCAGTTCTCCAGCATTTTTGAAGAACAAGAAAGGAAACACTACATTGGGAGAAGTCCAATGGTGAATGTAGCTGAGAAGGACTCTGATTTTTTTGTTGAAATTTACTGATCCACTCCATTTGAAGTGAGTTCCTTTAAACATGAGCTCAATCAATACTTATCAGAACCAATAGAACCAAAGGCTACCAATATCCTCAACCTTTTGAGCTCACAAGCAACATTGTTCCCTACCCTTGAAGTAATTTCTGGTAAGTATTTAGCTATATAAGCTACAAGTGTTCCATCTAAAAGAATCTTTTCAGGAGGGCAAAAGATTCTTACTTATCAATGCAGATTCCTTTTTGGTGGTGCATTTAGAGAGTTTGGAATGTCTCAAAAGCTGGTTATGCAACATTGGGCCTCTCTATTCCAGTGATAACCAGTTTTTTCCCTCACTTGTTTTTTTATAATTTCTTTCTATTGCAAAATACACATTATTACATTCTCAGCACAAAAAGGTTGGGGACCCAGCCTCTCTTGAGACACAGAATGGCCCCTGTCCCCTGCAGAGCCCCAAAAGATTTTCCTTGTCTAAGTTTTTCCTGGTATTTGACCTCAAAGTCCTCCCCTTAGGGTATTCCTCAAAAGCCCAGGTATGAGCAGCAGCCTTCATTTAAACTATCTTTTTAGCTTATTTTTTATAATATTTCAAAATTGATTAATTTATATGGACTCATATAACTTTTTTTTGAAAAACCATGTTTTTCTTTTCAATTGACAAGCTCATTAAAAAAATTTGAAATTAAATCAATATATAATGAAAACTAAATTTAATAACTTCTGAGTTTTTTTCTTTTTCTCCAAAAAAAAAAAAACTTAATTTTCCTGTAAAAATTTATAAAAAAAAAAATAAAAATAAAAATAAAAGAAATCAAAAACTTAAAATTAAATCTTTGGCAAAAAAAAAAATTGAAAGTATTAATTTTTTTTTTTATTTTTATTATTAATATTAATTTAATATTCCTAATTTTTTTTTAAAAAGAAAATTATTTTAAAATTTAATCTTGATTATATTTAGGTCATCCTTTTATTCCCTTAATAAATTTTTAAAATAAAAAAAAAAAAAAAAATTAATAAAAAATCAAACTTAAATTTTTACTTAAAATAGATTAGGTTTATTTTTTTTTTTTGAATTAAAAAAAGAAAAAAACTTATTTAAATAGAATAATTTATTAAATCAAATTATATTATTGAATTAATTAATAATTTAAATTTAATTCCTAAGATTAATTTTTTTTTTTATTAGATCAAAGAAATTTTATTTGAAAAAAAAATAAAAAAAAATAAAATAAATATATTAAATAGATCTAACTTAAATATATAAAAAGTAATTATTTCAAAAGAATTTTATATTTTTTTCTAAATTATTAGTTCAAAATGTTTATATCCTTAATTAAAACTTAAAAATCTGAAAGAATA